>CM050929.1:16902283-17022283 GCA_027742785.1 Vigna reflexopilosa
TAATAATAATAATAATTAAAATAATAATAATAATAATAATAATTAAAATAATAATAATAATAATAATAATAATAATAATTAAAATAATAATAATAATAATAATAATAATTAAAATAATAATAATAATAATAATAATAATAATAATAATTAAAATAATAATAATAATTAAAATAATAATAATAATAATAATAATAATAATAATAATTAAAATAATAATAATAATAATAATGAAAATGAAAATAATAATAATAATAATAATGAAAATGAAAATAATAATAATAATAAAAAAATAATGAGAATAACAATAATAAAAACAAAAAGAAAAATAAAAATAAAAATAATAATAATAATAATAATTAAAATAATAATAATGATAATAATAATTAAAATAATAATAATAATAATTAAAATAATAATAATAATAATAATAATAATAATGAAAATGAAAATAATAATAATAATAAAAAATAATAATAATAATAATAATAATAATAATTATAATAATAATAATAAAAAAAAAATAATAACAATAATAAAAAAATAAAGGAAAATAAAAATAATAATAATAATAATAATTATACTAATAATAATAATAATAATTCCACTTTCTGCCAAATACCACTTTTAAAACCAACGGAGAATAAATACCACTTTCTACTGGTCAGTGCGATTCGGAACCCTACATCTAGGGTTTTTCAGTTTTGTTTCTTTCAGCTTACTTTTGCTATTCAATTCGTTTTTGTTTTTTCAAGAAAAAATTAATGCGTAAATGGAAGCTCTTCTATCTCGTGTTCCCATTTTTGTTTCGATCAAAGTGAAGTTTCGGAACCGCATGTAGTTTCCATTTGTTTGAATCTTGTGATCTTTTGTTTGTAGCCTGAAGTTTTGTTTTTGCTGAATGGAAAAGCACAGCATCCTTGACTTAGTGATACGGTGCATTTTTGTGGCTGTTGCAGTTGCTGGATTTCGTGGAGGGTTCCCATGTGGGTGATTGCACAATTTTATGTTTCTTGCTATTTTAATTTTGATTCTTGCACATTACTTTTACGATTTATGCAATTTCAATTTTTGCTCTAGTGTTAGTTGTTTCTTGTTCTGTTTCTCTCAATTTCCATTTTTAATTCTGAAATTTATGATATCATGTAGAATAGATGACTCTCATAATTACAATTTGCTGCTCTTGATTGTTTCATTCTATAATAACAATTGTAGTATAGGTAATCATTTCTTTTTGTTTTAGAAATTAAGTTTTGATGTCAACTTTGATTCTGTTTCTTTCCTTTATGATTTCTTAACTTGATATTGATATTGTATAATTAGAAATAGCGATCCTGTTAAGACTCAGTTCTAGTGTTTTGTTTCATTTTCAAGTAAATCTATTTTTGAGCAGGAGAAAGCCAGTGTAATCTTGGTGAAAATGCACACTTGGGCTGAGCGAGGAGCAAATCTGATAAGCCATTTCTTTCCCTTTCTCTTAAAAATAGGTTCTTTATGATAGTTAATATATTCTTAGTAAGTATATTAAACAGTAGAGTAGAACATATGTTGTTTTTTATAAAAATAAAGAAGATCAATTTTGATTTGTGGCCAATCTGAACAAGTTCTTTTGTTTTTTAGTTTTCTAATTTTAGTTTTAATCTTTGTTTTTGTTCTTGTTCAATTCTGTCTATCTTTGTGTTTTTCAGTTTTTGTTGTGTACAAATTTGTTGCTGTTTGATATGTACCTATGTGTTTGTGTTGTTACAAAGCCTTCCTCACTCACACATTGAGGGCAATGTGCCTCTTAAGTGTGGGGGTGAGAGGGTATAGTTAAATTTTTGCTTTTGCTGTTTTTAATAAGTGCTTTTGTAGTAAAAATAGATTAAATTTTTTCCTTAGTTGATTTTCTTTTTAATTTAGGACTAATTGAGTTGTAAATATTAGCTTATAGGGTAGTGTAAATAGTCATACTTAGTTTCAGTTTATAAATCCTTAGTTTTAGTTTGTAAATACTCAGTCTTTGATTCTTTTAGAATCTGTTTTAGGATGTAGGATTAGGCTTTATTTTTATTACTGTTTGGGATTTTATTAGGCTTTTTTTTTTCTTAAATAGAAGTCTGTTTTAGTTTAGTCAGGTTCATAGTTACTTCTTTGCTTATTTTTTTTCATTTTACTGTTTTATCTCGTAGAACTTTGGTTTAAGAGATTTTTTTAGCGTTTAGAAGAGCTTATTGTTGTATAGGTTGTACATAGTTTAGGTCATGCTGTTAGACATTTTTAGGTTCTGTTAGGCTCTATTTCATACTTTTCTCAATTTCTTGCTGATTTAACTCATTTCGCAGTTTCATTTCCTTTAATTAGAACGATTAATGTAGTTTTCTTCTTTAAATTCAAGTAGATGTAGTCCTAACATTGTTTTTGCATCTTAGTTCAGTCCAATTAAGCAATATTTGAATAATAGAGGGTACCAAGTCAGATTTTGGGCCCATTTTTTGTTTTCTTGAGTGATTACATGCATGCTTAGCTTTAATTCTGATTTTGCATTGATGCTTTGTGATGAACTTGCTCTTGGGAGACTTCAGACATGATTTAAGCATTCTTTCTTTTCATCCATAGCCAAATTATCTTACCCATTATTGTTTCTGTCCATTGCACCTTATTTTGAGCTTTAGCCATTTTCTTTGTTTCCATTCATTACAAGCCATTTTTCCTTACCAAATACCTAACCTTTAGAGAGTTGTGAGAGGAAGGGAGGATCTAGGAACTTAGTGAGTGCAATAGAAAAGTAAGGCCAGGGGTGAAAAAGAAAGAAAAAGAAGTTGAATAATTTGGTTATGTTGAAAAACAAAAAGAACAGGTGTGGAAAAAGAGAAAATATTGAAAAAAATGCAAAAGAAGACCTGAACAGAATTTATAAACCAAAGAGGGCCTACATTTTAGGATGTCTTCCTAACGACATGGCTTAGTTTAGGATGTTTATTGACTTTCCTATCATTCTTGAAGGGTACCAGTCCGGTAGACGACGCCTTTCAACTGTTTCTTGATTCCTTGAGGCAAAGCTCCATCTGTGGAGGCTGGACTTATCCATCTTTAATACATTTGTTTTTCTTTCTTTCTAGCCTCACCAGGTCCATCCTATCACTATGTTATAGTATTATGGTGGCACTGTAATGATTATTCAAAAAAGATTGTTTTAAACTGGAAATCAAAGCTTGTGCCCAAGAATCTCATTTTTTTCATAATTAACAATTGTTCCACCTTTTTTTGTTCTCTTTTTGTATGAAAATTTCACAGTTTCACCAAAAGTATAGCTCACTAGATAAACTTTGGTCGTGGACTTATCTATTTAATGATTTGTGATATTTGGCATGGCCTTTAATTTACATATATAACATGATTTTTGTTTGATGTGCAGATGTATTTCACATCAAATGTTTTCTTCTGAATACAGGTTGGAGTGCAAAACTATGAGGAGGAAAAGGGTTTTTGCCACCTTAAAGGTTTTGGGAACAGTACTTGAGCAGTTGAGTGACGAAATTCCTGATGAGGTTGTGTTCATGCTTTCTTGGTACTCTTTATAAACTACCATTTTCATGCTTTTGTTTACTTTTATGGATCATCTTTCTTAGGTTGCTTTGTTGTTTATCGTGCTACTGAGTTTGTTTGCAATTTTGAGATATTTCTCTTTTTGGTCGATTTTTTTTTTACTTCTTTGTAATCTCAGTTCTATACATAAAGTGAAATTAATAGTAAAATGTTTGAGACAGATCCTTTGGCAGAACTTGTTTGTGGACTTTCTATTTTGCTTAACTTTGTATTAGAATTTATGACATTGTTTCCTCCTTAGTTGTGTTATTTTTTTTAATTTGTTTTTTCACCTGCCTTCTTTTTAATTTGTATCCATTGCCTGATATTCTTGCTGTTATACCGGATTGTTGTGAAATGTTGGATTTAGTATTTTCTGTAGAACACGTGGATAATCCTGGTATTGCTCATGACGTGTGAACTGAACTTGACAATAAGTTTGATGATAGCTTTATGGACTGTGTGGACTTAACTATGGATTCTGCTGTTATTGGTGAGGATGATCCAACACAGGTGTATTCTAACCTTGAAATTCTAGTTGCCTTATCTGAGCTTCCTTTTCAGTATATCTCATTTGATTGCCTGTGCATAGATCCTTTAAAACCTGTTGCTAACACTGCAATAGTTATTGATTCTAAGGTTCTTAAAGCAACATTTGAGATTGGACATATTCATACCCCTACTGATTGTATTGATGTTATGTGTCCAGCCTTTGATTTTATTGAAAATTATTCTGAGTTCACTGTTTACAAAGCTCCAATGTTTGATGATCCACTTATGTATGCTTACTTTGAATTTAGTGATTGGCTTGCCGAATCAGACAAAGAGAATGCTGTAGAGACAAAGGCAGCCCTGGTGTAGGCAAAACAAGGTATTAATGATTCTGAAGAAGCCTGGAATATACTGAATCAACAGCAAATGCACGAGGATCTATGGGTGCTGCAAGAAGGAATTTTGAATGTGCAAAACAAGCAGTCAGCACTAAAAGAAGAGCTGATGCAGCTGCAATAGATGGTTGAGCAGGAGAAAGCCAGTGTAACCTTGGTGAAAATGCACACTTGGGCTGAGCGAGGAGCAAATCAGATAAGTCATTTCTTTCCCTTTCTCTTAAATAGTAGTTATAGGTTCTTTATCATAGTTAATGTATTATTATTATTATTACTACAATTATTACTATTATTATTATTATTACTATTATTATTATTATTATTACTATTATTATTATTATTATTATTACTATTATTATTATTATTACTATTATTATTATTATTACTATTATTATTACTACTATTATTATTAGTATTATTACTATTATTATAATTATTAGTATTATTATTATTATTGTAATTATTACTATTATTATTATTGTTAGTATTGTTATTACTATTATTATTACTATTGTTAGTATTGTTATTACTATTATTATTATTATTATTATTATTAGTATTACTATTTTTATTATTATAATTATTATTATTACTAGTATTATCATTATTTTTTTTATTATTATCATTATTATTATTATTATTATTATTATTTTTATTATTATTAGTATTATTATTATTATGATTATCATTATTATTAGTATTAATATTATTGTTATTATTATTAGTATTATTATTCGTATTATTATTATTATTGTTACTATTATTATTATTATTGTTATTATTATTATTATTAGTATTATTATTATTATTATTATTACTATTATTATTATTATTAGTATTAGTATTATTATTACTATTATTATTATTATTCAGTTAAAGCCGAAAAAATAAGACAGAGAACGAATGGTTGCAAGTAATGATCAATTACAAGAGACATTTGTTCATCATCTTTTCTCACATGCAATTGCTATTAAATTTGTTTTTTTTTTCTCTAATCACCAAAGATAACACGAGTTGTAATGCACATTCACTGGTTGTTGCTAAATAGTTTTACATTAATCATAAATTTTGTAACCTAGAGGAGCTTATAATGTTTCCTGTACAAATTTTTCTGAAAGGAATTGATTAATACAATATGTATTTTTTTTTTTATATTTCATAGTAGTCGCCTAGTGAAAGCAATGCCAAGTTTGATATTTACTGCTGTTTTGGAAGACAACTGTACATCAAGAACATGTGCTATATGCCTTGAAGACTATTGTGTTGGCGAGAAAATCAGGATTCTTTCTTTGCTGTCACAGTAAGTGTTCCCATGACAATTTTTTTTTAAAATCCAGTATATTATTCTATTGGTTTATAAACCTTCAATGTATGATTATGTACTAGGGCATTGTTGGTGGAATTTTTATCCTCTTGCTGACCATAAATCTCTCCGCTAAACTGACAATTATGGAAAGTAAGGTCACCTCTGTTAGGAAAGTACAGTTAGAAATGTTGGGATTTAATTAGTATTTTTATATTTTCTTCGATAATATATGTCATTCCTATGCCTCTAAAGTTAAATCATTTATGCTATCGGACTATTGTCACTCAATATTTTATTTTCAGTTATACAATATTTTTTCAATTTGGTGGTGTCAACAGTGGGTGCTCTATCTCACGAGGTTACTACATGCTATGTAAGTGGCTTGCTCAACTTCTTATGGTGCTTGATTACTTGCATGCTAATCATATTCTTCATCGTGATGTCAAGGTTAGCTAAACAAATCCTGTTATGTTACCTAGTTTCAACATGCTTTTTCTGTTCTATGGATTGAATTTTGTCTCTTTGTATTTTGTCATGACTTTCTTAATTGATTATGAGTTACATGACTATCCATAATTACATATATCTGTCCAAAAGCTCGAAAACTATTTGCATTTACTGATTTTATATATTTTTGGCAAACATTGCTCTTTATATATATATTTCATTTGTTTCAAACAGGATATAGAGGGCCTGATTAACAAAATTAACAAGTCCATAGTGGTTCCATTGCCAACAAATTATTCTTGTGCATTGTAAGTGTTTGTTGTTTTTTCATTTAGTTGTTATGGCTTATACTTTTAGTTATTAAATTGCTCTGCCATGTCTTAATGCTGTTAAATGTGGAACCTTTTTTATTTTCATTTTCACAGCAGAGGCCAAGGGTTTTGTGCAGCTTAACTGGAACTGTTTTTTCTGATACAAATGCAGTCTTGTTGTAGGTAGGAGATGCTGTCAAACCTGTTAAGAGAGCTTGGAACATTAAGAATCAGCAGCAGAAGTGGAGGAGCTCTGGCTACTGCTGCAAGGTGTCTTCAAAGTGCAGAACCAGCAGAAGCTAGTACTGGAGGAAAAGCTATTGTTGTTGAAAGGGAGAGTTGAGAAAGAGCAATTCAATACAACCTTGGAAACAATGCATACCTAGGCAGAGCATGGAGAAAAGTAGATAAGCTCATTCTTTTCATTTCCTTTTAATTGTACTTATAGATTTTTATTAGTAATGTACATAACTTTAACTACCATAGTAAATAGGAGGATAGATAATATGCTGAAAATACTAAATCCAACATTTCACAACAATCTGGCATAGTAAATAGTAGGATAGATAATATGCTGAAAATACTAAATCCAACATTTCACAACAATCTGGTATAACAGCAAGAATATCAGGCAATGGATACAAATTAAAAAGAAGGTAGGTGAGAAAACAAATTAAAAAAAATAACACAACTAAGGAGGAAACAATATCATAAATTCTAATACAAAGTTAAGCAAAATAGAAAGTCCACAAACAAGTGCTGCCAAAGGATCTGTCTCAAACATTTTACTATTAATTTCAGTTTATGTATAGAACTGAGATTACAAAGAAGTAAAAAAAAAATCGACCAAAAAGAGAAATATCTCAAAATTGCAAACGAACTCAGTAGCACGATAAAAAACAAAGGAACCTAAGAAAGATGATCCATAAAAGTAAACAAAAGCATGAAAATGGTAGTTTATAAAGAGTACCAAGAAAGCATGAACATAACCTCATCAGGAATTTCGTCACTCAACTGCTCAAGTACTGTTCCCAAAACCTTTAAGGTGGCAAAAACCCTTTTCCTCTTCACAGTTTTGCACTCCAACCTGTACTAAGAAGAAAACATTTGATGTGAAATACATCTGCACATCAAAAAAAAAATCATGTTATATATGTAAATTAAAGGCCATGCCAAATATCCCAAATCATTAAATAGACAAGTCCATGACCAAAGTTTAATCATACAATGAGCTCCCCCAAAACCCCCATACACATCATTTTGATTCCAGTGGGGAAAAGAAAGATCATTAAGTGAAGCAGCACAACCATACTCCAAATGAGCAAAGTGCTAACCCATAACCCACAACCATACTCTAAAATATTCAAAGTTAAAATATTGATATTATTAGATATCCCAACTATGTCTACGGTGCTTTTTATCCTTTATGATTTGGGCAGTTATCTTATGCCATGGGCCTTAAGACTGAGTATTTTTTGGAGGTTAGAAGATATGCTTCTTTGGCTTTTGGATTTCCTCTTTTCCTTTTCTATAATAGCTATTGTGTTATAAAAACTGAATTTGATTCTGAATTCTTTAATGTTTCAAGACAATCTTAGACATTTTGGTATAAAATTTCTGTCATCTACTTCTGGTTGAATCTCGGTTTGATTTTTTGTTTTGCGAACAAATTTCCATTACACTCCTTGATGGATGCATTATGCATACAATGAATTCTCATGGATGTAGTTAATAAACTATCATTATACTGATAAGTTGATGGATGACTTCTTTGGATGTGGTTGCAGAAATCAATGATCCACAAAGCTCCTGGATAATTATCTTCTCCAATTACAGAGAAAGTTTCAGGTAATGTTAATTTGAATTATTTAAAATCCTATTCTACATAGTTATTAGAAACTTTTAGCGAAATTAAAAATATATTGTGTCGATTCAATTCCTTCCGGGATATAATGAATGCACTTGAAAATATTGGAGAATTGGTTGTCAAAGTTCAGGTACTTTTGATTATACTTTGCTTTAGAATTGTGATTGTGTGCTTGGTTAAGTTGTGCATGGATATCCTCGAAACAAATGCACTAGTTGATATTTTTTTCATCTGTACCATATCATTGGTCTTAGCCCTCCCTTTGGTCATAACCCAACATTAGCTAACAAGTTCATAGATAAGGCCTTTGGGTTTAAACCAAAGCTCCTAATTCTTATAGTAGCACCAAAGATACAAAGGTAAGACACTTTCTCAATGACAATGTTTTCTTTGTATATTATTTGGATTGTACACAAATAGTTTTTTTCTTTTTTTGCTCTTAAGATAATAAATTGGTTTTTTTATGCTTTGTATTTGGCATCCACGTCTCTATGTTGGTAAGGGAATGCACGAGAGCACGTTTTCCCTTTTTAAGTAAGAATCTAGTTTGAGAAGTTCCTTTCAATTGTGAATATTTTTCTAGGAATCTAATCATAATGTATATTGTTTATATAGTGAGGTACACAATGTATTGGGTTCTCCATGTAGTTAGGAAGTTAGCTTTCTGTTGCTATATGGAGGTGATGATTTATTTTCGTTTGTCTGGTTATTTCAAAATATATCAATTTTACTTTTTTTAAACAATATGTATCTTTGATTTTTACTATAGATAAAACCTCTGGTGGAACCAACGAAAGCTCTAATGAGTGTAAAATGCTCAACTTTTTAGTGGCATGAATTCTTTCGCCATGGTAGTAAGTTGGAACTCTTTAGTTTTTTACATTATTACATTTTTTTTCAAAATGAATTTATAGGTTTTGTGCTTTGTAGCTCTAAAAGATCTTGTTTTAGTTGCACTTTTGTCTCCAATTATTCTGGTATGTGTTTACAAGTACGTGACTTGGTTAGTGTTTAGAATTTGAATATATGTAATGCAATTATCCAACTTTTCTTTTCCTTTTTCAGGTATACTTTGAGGATACTTGGATCTGGTATGCCATATTCTCTATGTTATTTGGAGTTATCTATGGGGCATTCAGTCACCTCAAAGAGGTCAGTACATTGTCCACTTTTAAATCCTTTTCTTGAAGGGTTGTTTTGGATTGTGTTGTTTATTTATTGCTTATTTGCTTACACCTACCTTCAAATGCACTCTTTCCCCAATTGTTTGCAATTCTTCAAGCATAAATTTTGTGTCCATAAATGTTTGACAATCATTATTGTTTTTTTGGTGTGTGACTATTGGATGTTGCCAACTATTTGAACAACTATTCCATATTTTCACTGGGTTATTTTTCTTTCAAGTTACATATGTAGCTTATTCAAAGTTTGATAGGTTTCTTAAGAGCAAGAAACCTGGAACACTATTCTGTTTTAACTCGAGAAAAAGAAACACAACAGAGAACCGTTTCCTTATTTCAGAAAACACAACAATTGTACAACACTATCAAGGAAGCCTGTCTTCCTCTCTCACAAGATGTGCAGATCCTGTCTCAACTTCAAACAATACAAAAACGTGTCCCCGAGACACTTATGCCCCCTTATATAGCTAAATCCTAGCTAACTCCTAAAACAACCTCCTAAGTAACTGCCTGCCTCTGAACAACCTCAATTGGTCCTATGATCCTGGTCTCTCCTGGGTGGTAGCTTTGCTGGTTCTCTGAAAATATTCTCATGCTTCCCTAAGATCTTCTCAAGTTTTGTGCATGGCCTAGGTGATAATTGATCCACCCTTCCCTCTTTTTCTTCCAGCTCTGTTTTTTCCAGACTCCAAACTGAAGTCACAGCCTTAATTTCTGTTTCCTTTAAAGTAAAGCCTCCGGAGCCACCACTTTCTTGGCCAAAGTAGGATCCCCACTAATCATCACCTCCCTGTCTCCTTGGGGAAAACTCAGTTAATTTTCTCCAATTTATCTTGACTTCCCCTAATGAAGCCAACCACGATACCCCAATATCAGATCTACTGCTCTAAGTTCAGACAAATAAAATTTCTCCTTTACTTCCAGCCCTTCCAACACAACTAAAACATCCTTACAACATCCGCTAGTGACCTTCTTGTGGCCATCTCCCAAGCATACTTTATAGGAGCAGTTTCTTCTACCCCCATACCAGTTCTTTTACCAGTTTGGCAAAAATAAAGTTGTGGCTGACACCACTATCAATCAATACTCTTACACACCTTAATTTAATGAAGTTGCTTACTCTAACCCCTTAATAAACTATTAAGAATTGGTTTAAGTAGTATCCCTTATGCTGATTTGATTATAGATGATAGTTTGTCGTGTTTTTGCTTTCTCCAATATTTTGTTGTGCTGTTTTAAGTCTTTTCCCAAGTTGATGTAGTCATATTTTGCATACTTAGTTCTTTTGAGTAAATAAGCATAGTTTTAGGCTAGTTTGATGAATTAGAATTTCTTGGTATAATTATTTTACTATTTTGGTTATGTTAAGAGTCGCATTAGATTTGTTGCATGTTTCTAATTCATTCTTATTAGCTTAGCACATTTTTAGGCTTTCACTAGTTAGTTTATGAGCTTTTGTAGATTTGTAGATTTTGGTTTTATTTTTAGCTCTCTTTTACCATAGAAAAGTTGTTTAAGTGTTTGCATTGCATTTTACTTTTTTGGTTTAGAACAATTTTAGTTTTTAGCCACTAGTTAGTAGGATAATTCTTGATTTGCATAGTTAAATTTTAGATTAGTTGATGTTTTGTATTGCATTCAATTTTCCTGCAATTTCTTTTACCTTTTAGACCTTGTATAAGAAGTTTCATTTCACTTTTATTTTAGTGTTGTAGTGGTGTTATTTCTAGTTTAGTTTGTTATTTTATTCCGCTTATTCATAGGGAGTAGTTAGATTTTAAATGTGGACAGATTTGACCTTTGTTGCTTGGTTAGTCTATAACTTTCTCTATAATTATCTAATTGAGTCGATTCTTTTTGCATTACATTCCTGATTCTTTGGAGTTTGATGTTCAAACCCCAAAAAATGTTCAAGCTGCTTTTTATGCTAAGTGGTTTGGTTCTTTCATGCTTCTCGAAGCTGGGTACCTTCTTGTCCTTTCTATCTCGATTCTAATTCCATGTCGATTCTCACTGTTCTTTTTCTTCAATCTGACCATACCAATCCTTTTGCTTAGTCCTTATTTTTTCATTTGCAGCAAGTTATTGTCCAAAGAGGAGCCATGCCTTTTCTGGAATCACATCCAGAAATGATCAAAGTAGACGCCTTGAATCATGGGGCAACTCTCTAAAGTCCTGAAGGGAAGTGTTCTTGGGTCGACACTGGTAACAACTACTGTAAGGGCTTGTTTTTATTAAGACTTTCGTTTTCTGAATTTTCAGAATACAATCTTGTATTCTTTTTGTTCATTTGTTGTTCCTTGCAAATTTTGACATTTGTCCTAGTCTTTTGAGGAAAAAGTTAGTTATATATTAAGACCAATGTTGCCAGCTGGATGTGAAACAAATTTTGGCCACTGTGGATCTGTTGGTGCAAGCGAGTCAGTAAACTTGGGTGGTTGTGGAGGGGAACCTATTTTTAAGAATATGGAATATAAGGCGATGGACGACAGTACAATTAAAAAAGGTTGGAACTACATAAGGTTTTGAATTTTGAAAGTAGACGCAACTTTCTTTTACAATATAGGTGACAATGAGTTGTAGCTGTTTTATTCTCTACCTTTTTAATTTTTAGCTACTAATTAGTGCTATACTTCTTGGTATGCATAGTTGAATTTTAGATTAGCTGTTGTTTTGAGTTGCGTTCAATTTTTCTACATTTTCTTATGTCATTTAAAACTTATATATGTAGTTTCACTTCCACTTTCTTAGTGTTTTAGTTTATCTATTTCTAGCTTAGTTTTATATTTTAATTCTACAAAATCATAGAAAATAGTTATATTTTAAATTAAGTGTTTTTCTGGCCTTCGATGCAATATTTAATTCTGTTTAAAACTAGTGCAACTTTTATTTCATGCCAGCCTTTGTGCAGACTTACATGTTAATCATATTCTTCATTGTGATGTCAAGGTTAGCTAAACAAACCCTGTTATGTTACCTAGTTTCAACATGCTTTTTCTGTTCTATGGATTGAATTTTGTCTCTTTGTATTTTGTCACGACTTTCTTAATTGATTATCAGTTACATGGCTATCCATAATTACATATATCTGTCCAAAAGCTCGAAAACTACTTGTATTTACTGATTTTATATATTTTTTGCAAACATTGCTCTTTATATATATATATATATATATATATATATATATATAGTTGTCTTTCATTTGTTTGAAACAGGATATAAAGTGCCTGATTAAATAAATTAACAAGTCCATAGTGGCTCTATTGCCAACAAAATATTCTGGTGCATTGTAAGTGTTTGTTCTTTTGTCATTTAGTTGTTGTGGCTTATACTTTTAGTTATTAAATTGCTCTGCCATGTCTTAATGCTGTTAAATGTGGAACTTTGGTTATTTTCATTTTCACAGCAGAGGCCAAGGGCTTTGTGCAGCTTAACTGGAACTGTTTCTTCTGATACAAAAGTAGTCTTGTTGGAGGTAGGAGATGCTGTCAACACTGTTAAGAGAGCTTGGAACATTAAGAATCAGCAATAGAAGTGTGAGGAGCTCTGGCTACTGCTACAAGGTGTTTTGAAAGTGCAGAACCAGAAGTCAGTACTGGAGGGAAAGCTATTGTTGCTAAAAAGGAGAGATGAGAAAGAACAATTGAATACAACCTTGGAAAGAATGCATACCTAGGCAGAGCATGGAGAAAAACAGATAAAATCATTCTTTTCATTTCCTTTTAATTATAGTTATAGATTTTTATTAGTAATGTACATAACTTTAACTGGCATAGTAAATAGTAGGATAGATAATATGCTGTTTTACATAAAAATAAAAAGAATTAATTTTGATCTATGGCCAATCTAAACAAATTTTCTTTCTCTTAGCTTTGTAGTTTAGTTTAGTTTTTCAGTTAAGTTATATTCATTCCTTGTGTTCTTTTAATTCTGTTTTGTATAAATCTCTGTGTTGTTTGTCTTGTACATAGCTTTGATATGTGTGTCTATGAGTATCTGTTTTTGTGTGTGGGTGTGTGTGTGCTTGTGTAACTTATGTGCATGTGTGTGCTGGTGTAACTTATGTGTGTGTGAATGTGTGTGTGTGTGTGTTTGTGTTGGTGTGTGTTCTTGTGTGGATAATAATTATGTGTGTGTGTAATTTATATGTGTGTGTGCGTGTTCGTGTGTGTGTTTGGCCTAGCAATCATCTGCAGTTCCTTTTCTTCCCCACCTTTTTCCCCTCTTCTGGACAGGGCATCAGCCACCCTGTTAGTACTTCCCACCTTATACACAATCTCAAAATGATATCCCATCAATTTTGCCATCCAATTTTGTTGATTTTGAGTTGTTATTCTTTGCTCTAGCAAATATTTTAGGCTCCGCTGGTCAGTATGTACAATGAACTTCTGTCCCAACAGGTATGGCCTCCAATGTTGAATAGCCATTAGTAAAGCCATCAACTCTTTTTCATTGATTGATTTGCTTAGAGACCTTTCCGATAGAGCCTTGCTGAAAAAGGCTATTGGTTTTTTCCCTTGAGTCAGCACTGCTCCCACTCATCCCCCCAGAAGCATCACATTCGATATGAAAAGGTTGGGAAAAATCTGGCAATGTTAGTACCGGTGCAGATGTAACAGCTTCCTTCAACCTTGTCATTGCAGTCGTGGCTTAATCAGACCAAACAAAGTTACCCTTCTTCAATAGCTCTGTTAAGGGTTTTGCAATTTTTCCATACCCCTGTACAAAACGTCTGTAGTAGCCGGTTAAGCCAAGAAATCCCCTCAAAGCTTTTAGGTTCTTCGATTCTTCCCATTCCAAGCTTGCCTGAATTTTCTCTGGATCCATCTCAACCCCTTCTTCTTAAATTTGATGCCTCAGGTATCTAATCTGCCTTCTCCTGAATTCACACTTCTTTTTATTGGCTGCCCATTCATTCTGCTCTAACATGTGCATCACCAAACTCACTTGCTCCAGGTGGTCTTCCCAAGTAGAGCTGTACACCAGAATATGGGCTAATGCTTGGTCGAATTATCCTTGCTTTCAACATATCAGCAACCTGTTTCTCAATTTCTTCCTTCAAGAGATGCGGATAACGATATGGTCGAACATTTATAGGAGCTTCTCTTTCTTTAAGGATGATGCGGTGCACCCTATTTCTTTTTGGCGGTAGGCCACCTCTTTCTTGAAAAACACGGGAATGTGAGTCTAGAATTTTCTCCATCTCTGCCTGTTGTTTTTCAGACAGCCCCTGACATACTACTGTATTTTCTTTCTTTTCCACGTGACCCAGGTCCCACACCAAGGTCCAGGATTTCACCTCTGTAATTTTTAATAAAGACTTGGGCCCCACTACTCGTCTAGCCAAAGTCGGATCTCCTTTAATAGTCACCTTCTCGCTGCCCTGTTTATACACCATAGTCATCTCCCCCTAGTTAAGCATCACTTCTCCTAACTTTGCCAACCATTCCACCCCTAAGATGACATCCACACCTCCCAACTCAAACAAGAGGAACCTCTCTTCAACGTCGGTCCCAACTAACGTAATCATCACCTTCTCACAGTACCCCCGTGTTCTCTTTCGATGCCCATCACCTAGACTTACTTGATAAGGGGGTGTGTCTGTTATCGGCAGCTTCAGCTCCTCCGCCAGTGTCCGACTAATAAAGTTGTGGCTAACTCCACTGTCGTTGAGTACCAATACTCTTATGTCTCCAATCCGCTCTACTAGTTTCATCGTTTTGGGCTGTGTTATCCCCTCCACCGAGCACACCGACAATTCCATGGGCTTCTGGTCAGTGTCGGCTACTTCTACATTATCCTCTTCTTCCTCATCCTTCGCCAAGAGCACCACCAGTAAACTCTTCTCTGGACAATGGTGTCCAGGGGCAAACGGACCCCCACAATGAAAACATCGGTCCTCTTCTTTTCTCTACATGAATTACGGATAGAGAAGGTTTCTCACCAATCTTCCCCTGTTATCACTTCCCCCGACATTGCTAGATCTCGCGCTGCCGTTCGTTGCGACGCCCTCTCTCCTCACTGAAGCGACACTCTCCATTCCTCTTGGGCGACTCATGCTGGGTCTCGGGATTTCATTACGCGATACCACCCCCATCGCTCGCGGCCAAATTGATAGGTTTCTTCTCAAGAAACCTTCCCAAACAGTCACAGACTACACAAAACACACACTATCAACTGATGAATAACCTCCTCCTTTTATTAACAATAACCCAAAGTGTAGTATATCAAAAACAAAGGGAGACTAACCTCTCCCACAGGATAACAATTCCTGTCAGAATTCACAATTAATCAAAAGTTGTATAAAAAGTTTATTCTAAAACTATTTATATGAAGTTATTTCTCGCCCTTACTAACTGCCAAGGCAGTGAGGCTATTCACGTTTCTTACGTCTCTCATATACCTTCAACCTCCTAACAGTTTCTTTGTTTGTTTGTGCGTGTCTGTTTGGTTGTGTTTATTTCTTTGTGTCTATGTGTGAGTTAATGCGTGTGTGAATGCGTGTGTTTGTATCCGTGTGTGTTCTTGTGTGGATAATAATTGTGTGGGTGTAACTTATATGTGTGTGTGCGTGTTTGTTTGTGTGTACGTGTCCATGTGTGTGTTTTTTTGTTTTTTTGTGCGTGTTTGTTTGGTTGTGTTTGTTTCTTTGTGTTTGTGTTGGTGTGTGTTCTTGTGTGGATAATAATTGTGTGTGTGTAACTTATATGTGTGTGTGTGTGTCCGTGTGTGTGTTTCTTTGTTTGTTTGTGCGTGTCTATTTGGTTGTGTTTGTTTCTTTATGTCTATGTGTGAGTGAATGCGTGTGTGTGAATGCGTGTGTTTGTGTTGGTGTGTGTTCTTGTGTGGATAATAATTGTGTGTGTGTTTCTTTGTTTGTTTGTGCGTGTCTGTTTGGTTGTGTTTGTTTCTTTGTGTTTGTGCTGGTGTGTGTTCTTGTGTGGATAATAATTGTGTGTGTGTAACTTATATGTGTGTGCTTTGTTTCTTTGTTTGTTTGTGCCTATCTGTTTGGTTGTGTTTGTTTCTTTGTGTCTATGTGTGAGTGAATGCGTGTGTGAATGCGTGTGTTTGTGTTGGTGTGTGTTCTTGTGTGGATAATAATTGTATGTGTGTAACTTATATGTGTGTGTGCGTGTGTGTTTATGTGTTCGTGTCCGCGTATGTTTGTTTGTTTGTGTGTCTGTTTGGTTGTGTTTGTTTCTTTGTGTTTGTGTTGGTGTGTGTTCTTGTGTGGATAATAATTGTGTGTGTGTGCGTGTCAGTGTGTGTGTTTCTTTGTTTGTTTGTGCATGTCTCTTTGGTTGTGTTTGTTTCTTTGTGTCTGTGTGTGAGTAAGATTGTGTGAGTAAGATATTAATTTAATATGGATTAAAGAGAAACTCTTGTTTCATAAAAATATCAACTTTCAAGTATCTAGATGGATGAATTTATTTTGTCGTTTAATTGCTTGCTTCGTGTAATTATATTTGGTATTAGGTCTCCTTTGTAGTTCTTCGTGGTATTCTCTTTAGTTATTCCCTGTCAATCTATCATCCTTGACACATTAACATTTATATAACAAACGAACTTTAACTGGGTGAGACTCGTAGTTGGTATCTTTGGCTCTTTGTGGTTATCTTCTTGTTGCTTAATATCCATGGTATGCTATAAGATATAAAGTTATGCTTCTCATATGTCATCAATTAAATGTCTCTGCCCGGGCTGACACTTTACAATTTCAAGACTGGCATCTAAAACCCAGTTTTATGTTTTTGTGTTTACCTTATGATCTTTTTTATGGACTATGGTAATGTTATATATCGCTTTGTGTGTTTCGTAATGAAGGTAATTTAAATAACATTCTGGTGTAGAAAAGGAAATAAGCTTAAGAATTATTTTTTATGACTTGACAGTTAACAATACTGACATGAAGAAACATAATTGGAAGATCTTTAGGTGGAGTAGCTGGGTCAGATGTGTTTTATTCTCCTTGTTCAGGGGTGATTTTGGATCCGGGCTTTTGGATCTTCATGCTATGGATGATACAGAGCTTTTGTATGAGGTATGGATATGATTTGGTGTATCATATCATAATGGTCTGTTCATTCATGAAAGCCAATTGACTTAGTTTGGTTCAAGTACTGTTAGCACAGTTTATTGGGAAAATATCTTGCCTATACCATATTCTGTTACAATTTGTTGATGGGTCTGGGGTTTGGGGTTTGGGGTTCAAGGTGATTTTCCAACATTTCCCGTCTAGGCTACAAGCTTGTAGTGTGACATATACATGTAAAACTAACTTGTTAGGTGAAAATTTCCAAAGTTTTATAAAGTATATTTAAGCCATATTTCTAGCTAGGACTAAATCACCATCCTCAAGGTTGCAATTGGGACAACCGTAGAGAGGCCACAAATAGGACGGGCTTGGGTTTATGGCAATTAAGACGATTTTAAATACCTTTGCAAAACTGTAACTTCTGAAGAAGTTGTTTCACTCACGTGGTCACATGTGGTGAGGGTCATGGCGTGGTAGTATGCCTTTTCATTGGAACTCTCAAAAACATTTTGCTGTATACTCCTCCATGAAATGAGATTAATCTTTTAAAACCATATTTGTCAGAAATAAATTGCTTGTCCATTGGACAATTTGCCCTATGTCTCATCTTGATAGGTCAATTAGGTTACCAATCAATCTGTAATATCCTTAGGATCAAAATAGAATGTGGTGGTTAGATACAAGCTTCCATCTGTGTATATGATTTGGCTCATTCTAAATATTCAGAACATACATGGCCTGCCTTTGCTGAGCTACTTCAATTCAAAGAAAATCTCTGTTGTTTGAGGCATTCAATGCCATCCTGATCGTCACATGCTATCATTATGTTATCAATATAAACAAATTAGTACATGCAAAGATTGGAAGAACATATATAAAACAGTGGTCCACTTCAATTTGAATCGTTCCAAACTCCTGAATTAACACAATTTTAACCTATTCTAAAAAGATCTCAATAAAATTTTTGCAATCAATAAAATATAATCATAATCTCAGCTATTCATTTAATGTGCCAATATGGGATTCTTACCTCATGTATGATTAACAGGAAGAAGTTATTCAATCAAGTAGTCAGATTGAGCCACCCGGAATGCACATGATTTATCTTCCATATTCTGATGACATCAGACTTGTTGAAGAGGTAGAAAATTGCAATATTTTGACTTTGTTTAAACTTTAAATTTTAAATTTTAAAGCAAGTAGTGATTAAATAAAAAAGGCAGCTGATATAATTAAGCGTCTTGACTTGAAATATTTTTCTGTATGCCAATTTACCAACCCTGGTAAGCCTCTTCTCCCTTCCTCCGGCTTATCCCTTGCTGAATGTAATCTATCAGGACATTTAGTGTTGTTGATGCATGATGCATGTGTTTAATTGGTAACAGAGTGTAGTTGCTCCAAGCTGTAGAATTGAGTTTTTTTATGTTAAATTATTTTTGAGGAAGTTTAGCGTACTAATTTTTCTTGGTTCCTTAATCAATATTAAGATTTTGGGGCTGTGGAACTTGTTTGATCGTTTTATTTTGTGTGTCTATGATGTTACTGATTTTTTACATTTTGATTGCAGCTGCATGAATGCTTTGGAGCAGCTCTAGTAGCAACGGGACCTGCAACTCTGTTGTCCCTTGTACCTGAATTTGGAAGGTGAAGATTTATCTGATGCAAATGTCTGGCTTTACCCAATTCTAAAACATTATATTGTTGGTGCACCTTTACATTATTTTACTGAAGAAATTCTGGTTATGATCAAGCGTATGAGGGAGAAGGTCTCAAAAGGTATATTTGTTTAGGATAATGATATTTAGACAACATTTTTTTGATAACATTTGAACATCATCTACATGTCATTCTATGATTGGTCCAAAATTACTTCTCAATCAATAATAATAATCATAAACACTACTATGGACCAATCACATAATGACACGTAGATGATGTTCAAATATTGTCAAAAAGATGTTGTCTAAATATCATTATCCATTTGTCTTTTCTAAAAATGGTGCAGTGTTATATTAAATCACAGTATTAACTTATTTATGCATTTTCAGCTTGAGAAGCAAGGATTGATGGTGTCATCAAGGAACGCAGATGCAATTGCATAGTCGTTGTGGTCTTTGCTGCCTTCATTTTGCAATTATCCTTCAGACACTGCTAAAAGTTTCATGAATCTAGAGAAACATTTGCGTAGTAAGCTGAAAGAAGAACCTGATATTCGTGGAATAATATGCACTAGTTTGCGACTTCTGATTCAGCAAAACAATATTTTGGATTTAGAACACAAGGGTTATATTGGTGAGGATATGGCCAAAGAACAAGTTCATTATTCACAACAGGTTGCAAAAGACAATTTATATGTGCTGAAATCATCTGCAAGGAACTGGTTAAAAGATTTATCAGAAGTATTCCTTAAATCTACAAAAGATGATGGTGGTTGTTTGCAGGTACTAAAATTTAAATAATTAGGAATGGTTCAGCAATTTACTATAGATGAATAGAATGTAAATCTTGCCTAACACAACATATAGTTAAAGTTTTCTGTTTGGTATATGTTGGTGTTCTCTCTTTTTGTTTTTCTTCCATGTTTTTTATTTCCTAGTTGTGATTGATATTAATCCTTTATTATTCACAAAATATGTTTTAAGCTTCATTGTAACTCCATATTTGATACAGATTTTGTTATGTAATGTTCATTAGATTAGATTTACTTATTATCTATAAATTGGTTGAGACACTTATTGTCTTGTGTCAATCAGTATGTTGTAGTAGAAAAGATGTAGACAGTTTATGTAGATAGTTGTCAAAGAAATTGTCATAAGCTTTTTTTGCTTCAGACACTGTTCTGTATCTAGATTATTGTATGAATTCTTTCATGTGTGTGACTGGACACAAAGGTTAACTCATGGTTTAATCATGTGTGTGTGTGTTTGTGGTGGGGGGGACATGTGCACTCCTTTCTTTTATTTATATTCATCTTTGACTGGCAACTGAATAGTGATCACAAAGTCTTGTAGAACCCATGAAGTTATACTAATAGTTAGTTCTCCATGGCAAAAACAAAAGGTTGTAGAAGTGCATTTTAAGTTTCAGCTCTTCAGTTGTCAATTTATTGGAGATAAAAAAATATTGCCTGAGCTAGGTGGTAAAAAATTGAATACCTAATAAAGTAATAAGAAAACTTGTAATTTTACTAGGGCTCACAGATGTTAATTTTACTGAGCATGAAGAAGGGATGGTGACTCCATGATTACGCCAGCATGTGGAGAAGGGCGGAGAAGATATAGGCCATGAGACTCACATCCTATGCCAATCATGTGTTTCGAACTCCGGTCCTACAAACAAACATAATCTTTGGTAAATGATATAATACAATTAAGGGAATGATTTAAACGACTTATGGACAATAAGTTGAAAGGAGACCCAGGGACATAGAGTACATTATCAATGGATATGGACGGAAAAATATGAACAGTACCAATACCATGAGATGAGACTCTAGACCCATCAGCCATTGTTACCGAGGGTAAATTATCCGGACATGACAAGGAAGAAAACAAGGACTTGTTACCAGTTATATGATCGGTGGCGCCTGAGTCAAGGACCCAAGATCCGAGGGAGTGAGTCAGACCAACAAAAGGTGTACCTGTGCAGGCAACAAATGCAAATGTAGTGGAACTAGAGTGCTGACGATCCTCATACCATCGGAGAAATTTGTTGAAGACTGCAGGGTTGTCTACAGTATTTGATGAAGTAGGATGGTCTGCAGACGGTAGTCGAGGAGGTGGATCAGAATTAGCCATTGCTACAGATCGAGGAGGACGTCCATGAAGCGAATAACACCTATCAATTTTGTGGCCTAGCTTGCCACAATGGTCACATTTAGGTCGTCCTTAACCTGGCTCTGATACCATATTAGAAAGTGAGTTTATGCCTAACTCAACCCTACAAAACCAGGCTCTGATACCATGTTAAATATGATGAAAAACTATATTTAGGATCAATCTCCCTTGTGTGTCTTTGCATACACATAGGGTAATGTATTTATAATAATAAGAATGTGGGCTAAGCCCAAATACAAATGAATATGTAAAAATAAAAAATAATAAGCATAGGGACTATATTTCCCTAATAAACATATAGGAACTATGTTTCCCTAATTAACTTAAACACACAATATCTAACAGGTTTAATGTAGTTTTAGTTTTTATCCACTAGTTAGTAATATATTTCTTGGTTTGCATAGTTGAATATTGGATTATATATTTTGAGTTGTGTTCAATTTTTCTACATTTTCTTATGCCATCCAAAACTTGTATATGTTATTTCATTTTAAATTTTTTATAGTTTTGTAGGGTTGATGTTTCAGCTTAGCTTGATGTTTTAGTTTTGAAAAATCATAGAGAATAGTTAGATTTTAAATGTCGATAGATGTGTCATTTGCTGCTTAGTTGGTCTATAACTTTCTCTAGAGTTATTCGATTGAGTTGATCTTTTTTGTAGTGGATTCTTGATTCAATTATCTTTAATATGAACAGAAGAACTTAATTTTTGGACTTCTGTTGTGGTTGTAGTTTGATTTCAAATTCCGTACTCTTTGTACTGTTCAATTTTGGCAACTAAATTTTTTGTCTTGTTTTTGCTAGATAAAATAGTGTAAATGCCTCCTTATGATTCATTTTTAGTTTAGCATCCCTTTTGTTGTTTTGGTAATATCTTATAATATGCCTTGTTTTAAACACATTTTTAAGTTAGTTTGATGAATTAGACTTTGTTGACATAGTTATTTTACTGTTTTGGTAGTGTTAAAAGTAGACATTAGATTAGTTTCGTGTTTGTAGTTCATTGTTGTTAGTTTAAGCACATTTTTAGACTTTCACTTGTGAGGTTATGGTCTTTTGTACATTTTAGCTTTTGGTTTTGTTTTTAGCTCTCTTCTGCCGTATAAAAGTTCTTAAAACAATTGTGTTGCATTTTGTTTACCTGGTTTAATACATTTTTATTGTTTACCTACTAATTTGTACTATATTTTGCATAGTTGAATTTTAGAATAGTTATTGTTTTGAATTAGGTTCAATTTTGCTGTATTTTCTTATGCTAGTCAAAACTTGTATGCGTTGTTTCATTTCCATTTTCTTATAATGTTGTAGTACTGCTATTTCTAAGTTAGCTTGATATTTTTGTTTTGCGTAATCATAGACAATAGTTAGATTTTAAATGCTAATAATTGTGACATGTGGTGCTTAGTTTGTCTATAACTTTCTCTATAATTAATTAATTGAGTTGATCTTTTTGGTAGTGTATTTTTGATTCAATTATCTTTATTTTGAACGTAAGAACTTAAATTTTGTACTTTTGTTGTGATTGCAGTTTGATTTTGGAAATTCTAAATATTTTGTAGTGTTCAATTTTGGCAACTAAATTTTTGTCCTGTGTTTGTAGATAAAAGTAGTGTAACTGGTAAATTATAATTAATTTTTAATTTTTATCTCTTTTGTTGGTTTGAGAATAGCTTAAAGTATGTCACGCTTTTCCTTTCTCCATTATTTTGTTGTCGTTCTTGTAGTTTTTGTTGTTGTTCTTGTTGCTCTTGTTGTTGTGGTGTTCTTTTTATTGTGTTTGTTGTTGTTCTTGTTGTTCTTGTTGTTGTTGTTCTTCTTCTTCTCGTTTGTTGATGATGGTGTTGTTCTTGTTGTTGTTATACTTGTTGTTTAACTTGTTTTTGTTGTGTGAGTTGTTGTACTTGTATTTGTTCTTTTTCTTATTTTTGTTTTTGTTATTGTTTTTGTTGTTTTTTGTTGTTGTTGTTTTTGTTATTATTATTTTTTTGTTGTTTTTGTTGTTGTTGGTGGTGTATTTGTTGATGTTCTTGTTATTGGTATTTTTCTTATTCTTGTTATATTTTGAATCCTTAGTTTTTTTAGTATATAAGCATAATTTTAAGTTAGTTTGATGAATTATACTTTGTTGGCACAATGCTTGTTGTTGTTGTTGTTCATGTTCTTTTTCTTGTTGTTCTTGTTGTTACTGTTATTGTTATTATTGTTGTTCTTGTTCTTGTAGTTGTTGTCATTGTTTTAATTGTTGTTCTGGTTGTTGTTATTGTTTTAGTTGTTGTTGTTGTTATATTTGGCATCCTTAGGTCTTTTAAGTAGATAAGCAAAATTTTAAGTTAGTTTGATGAATTATATTTTGTTGGCATAGTAATTCTATTGTTGTGGTAGTGATAAGAGTAGACTAGTTTTATGTTTCTAATTCTTTATTTTTAATTTAAGCACATTTTTAGGCTTTTCACTCATGAGTTTTTGAGTCCTTGTAGATTTAGTATGTTGTTTTGTGTTTAACGCTCTTTTCGCATCCAAAAGTTCTTCAAAAATTGTGTTGAATTTTGTTTTTCTGGTTTGATACAGTTTTAGTGTTCATCTACTAGTTAATATTATTTCTTTGTTTGCATAGTTGAATATTTGATTAGTTATTGTTTTTGTTGTTCTTCTTCATGTTTTTATTCTTATTCTTGTTTTTGTTTTTGTTGTTGTTGTTGTTATTGTTGTTCTTGTAGTTGTTGTTGTTGATTTTCTTATTGTTGCTATTGTTATTGTTCTTATTCTTGTTCTTTTGTTTGTTCTTGTTGTTGTTCTTGTTGTTATTGTTATTATTGTTGTTCTTGTTCTTATTGTTCTTCTTCTTGTTGTTGTAAATGTTGTTCTTGTTATTATTTTTCTTATTGTTGATGTTGTTTTTCTTGTTCTTGTTGTGATTCTTGTTTCTTGTTGGTTTAGTTGTTTTTTTTGGTTGTATTTTGCATTCTTAGTTCTGTTAAGTATTTTTCATCCTTGTTGTTATTGTTGTTGTTGTTCTTGTTTTTGTTGTTGTTCTTATAGTTGTTATTGTTGGTTTTCTTATTGTTGTTCTTGTTCTTTTTTATTTATTTTTGTCATTGTTCTTGTTGTTCTTGTTATCAGGTTTTTTTTTGTTGGTCTAGTTGTTGTTTTTTCTTTGTTCCTGTTATACTTTGCATTCTTAGTTTTTTGAGTAGATAAGAATAATATTAAGTTAGTTTGACGAATTATACTTTGTTTGCATAGTTCTTGTTCTTTTTTTTGCTTATGTTATTGTTGTTATTGTTCTTGTTCTTGTAGTTGTAATTGTTACATTTGTTGTTGTTGTTGTTCTTGTTCTTGTTGTTCCTTTTAATGTTGTTATTGATATTGATTTTGTTCTTTTTGTTCTTATTGTTATTGTTGTTGTTGTTGTTTTAGATGTACTTGTTCTTGTTATATTCTTCATCCTTAGGTTTTTTAAGTAGATAAGCACAATTTTAAGTTAGTTTGACGAATTATATTTTGTTGGCATAGTTATACTACTGTTGTGGTAGTAATAGCAGTAGACATTAGATTAGTTTCATGTTTCTAGTTCTTTCTTGTTAGTTAAGCACATTTTTCGACTTTCACTCGTGAGTTTATGAGCCTTTGTAATTTTGTAGCTTTTGGTTTTGTTTTTGGCTCTTTTTTCCCAACCAAAAGTTCTTCAAACAATTGTGTTGTATTTTGATTTGTAGTTTTTTTTTGCTTGTTATTATTGTTATATTTTGCATCCTTAGTTCTTTTAAGTAGGTGAACACAATTTTAAGTTAGTTTGACAAATTATACTATGTTGGCAAAGTCGTTGTTGTTGTTCTTCTTCTTGTTATTCTTGTTTTTGTTGTTGTTATTGTTGTTCTTGTTGTTCTTGTAGTTGTTGTTGTTGCTTTTCTTATTGTTGGTTTTACTTATATTGTTCTTGTTCTTGATATTTTGTTTGTTGTTCTTGTTGTTCTTGTTATTATTATTTTTATTGTTGTTGTTCTTATTGTATTTATTATTCTTCTTGTTGTTGTTGTTGTTCTTGCTCTTGTTCTTATTATTCTTGTTGGTGTTCTTGTTGTTTTTGTTGTTGTTCTTGTTATCGTTGTTTGATTTTTTTTTTTGTTGTTATTCTAGTTGTTGTTGTTTTTCTTCTTGTTCTTATTATACTTTGCATCCTTAGTTTTTTGAGTAGATAAGCACAATTTTAAGTTAGTTTGACGAATTATATTTATTTGGCATAGTTATTCTACTGTTGTGGTAGTGATAGGAGTAGACATTAGATTAGTTTCATGTTTCTAGTTCTTTCTTGTTAGTTTAAGCACATTTTTAGACTTTCACTTGTGAGTTTATGAGCCTTTGTAGATTTGTAGCTTTTGGTTTTGTTTTTAGCTCTCTTTTCCCAACCAAAAGTTCTTTAAATAATTGTGTTGTATTTTGTTTTTCTGGTTAATACAATTTTACTGTTTGCCTACTAGTTAGTACTATATTTCTTTATTTGCATAGTTGAATTTTAGTTTAGTTATTGTTTTGAGTTGAGTTTAATTTTTCTGAATTTTCTTAGTTTTTTTGAGTAGATAAGCACAATTTTAAGTTAGTTTGACGAATTATATTTATTTGGCATAGTTATTCTACTGTTGTGGTAGTGATAGGAGTAGACATTAGATTAGTTTCATGTTTCTAGTTCTTTCTTGTTAGTTTAAGCACATTTTTAGACTTTTACTTGTGAGTTCATGAGCCTTTGTAGATTTGTAGCTTTTGGTTTTGTTTTTAGCTGTCTTTTCCCAACCAAAAGTTTTTTAAACAATTGTGTTGTATTTTGTTTTTCTGGTTAATACAGTTTTAGTGTTTACCTACTAGTTAGTACTATATTTCTTTATTTGCATAGTTGAATTTTAGATTAGTTATTGTTTTGAGTTTCGTTTAATTTTTCTGAATTTTCTTATTGTTCATCTTTTTGTTATTCTTGTAATTATTGTTCTTGTTGTTGTTTTTGTTGTTGTTGTTTTTGTTGTTATTGTTTTTGTTGTTGTTGTTGTAGTTTTTGTTCTTGTTGATGTTTTTGTTGGTGGTGGTGTTCTGACGTTTCTTGTTGTTCTTGTTGTGGTTCTTGTTATTGTTGTTTTTCTTTTGTTGTTTTGGTTGTTGTTGTTCTTGTTGTGATTCTTGTTATTGTTGTTTTTCCTGTTATTCTTGTTGTTGTTCTTGTTATCGTTGTTTTTTTTTTGTTCTTCTTTTTGTTGTTGTTTTTCTTGGTGTTCTTGTTATATTTTGCATCCTTAGTTGTTTTATAGTAAATAAGCATAATTTTAAGTTAGTTTGACGAAATATACTTTGTTGGCATAATTTTTGTTATTCTTGTTCTTGTTTTTGTTGTTGTTATCGTTTTTGTTCTTGTAGTTGGTCTTATTACTTTTGTTGTTGTTGTTGTTCTTTTTACTCTAATTTTTGTTTTTTTGTTGTTGTTATATTTTGCATCCTTAGTGCTTTTAAGTAGATAAACACAATTTTAAGTTAGTTTGACGAATTATACTATGTTGGCAAAGTTTGTTTTGTTTTTGTTGTTGTTGTTGTTGTTGTTGTTATTCTTGTAGTTGTTGTTGTTGTTAGTTTTCTTATTGTTATTGTTATTATTATTGTTCTTGTTCCTTTTCTTTTGTTTGTTGTTCTTATTGTTGTTCTTGTTGTTGTTATTTTAATTGCTATTGTTATTATTGTGGTTCTTGTTGTTCTTTTTCTTCTTCTTGTTGTTGTTCTTGTTGTTATTCTTTTTCTTGTACTTGTTGTTGTTCTTGTTGTTATTCTTTTTCTTGTTCTTGTTTTTTTGTTGTTGTACATGTTATCGTTTTTTTGTTGTTCTTGTTGTTGTTGTTGTTGTTGTGTAGCTTTTGATTTTGTTTTTAGCTCTCTTTTCCCAACCAAAAGTTCTTCAAACAATTGTGTTGTGTTTTGATTTCTAGTTATTAGTTTTTGTTATAGTTGTTATATTTTGCATCATTAGTTCTTTTAAGTAGGTGAACACAATTTTAATTAGTTTTACAAATTATACTATGTTGGCAAAGTCCTTGTTGTTGTTCTTCTTCTTGTTTTTCTTGTTTTTCTTTTTGTTATTGTTGTTGTTGTTGTTCTTGTAGTTGTTGTTGTTGGTTTTCTTATTGTTGGTTTAACTTATATTGTTCTTGTTCTTGTTCTTGTTATTATTATTATTATTGTTGTTGTTCTTATTGTACTTATTATTATTCTTCTTCTTGTTGTTCTTGTTATTCTTGTTGGTGTTCTTGTTGTTTTTGTTGTTGTTCTTGTTATCGTTGTTTGTTTGTTTTTTGTTCTTGTTGTTGTTGTTCTAGTTGTTTTTGTTATTCTTGTTGTTCTTATTATACTTTGCATCCTTAGTTTTTTGAGTAGATAACCATAATTTTAAGTTAGCTTGACGAATTATACTCTGTTGGCATAGTTCTAGTTGTTCTTGTTCTTTTTTTTCGTTTTTGTTGTTGTTGTTATTGTTCTTGTTCTTGTTGTTATTCTTGGTTTTGTTGTTGTTGTTGTTGTTATTGTTATTGGTGTTGTTCTTGTTGTTCTTATTGTTGTTTATGTTTTTTATTGTTATTGGTGTTGTTCTTGTTGTTCTTATTGTTGTTTATGTTTTTTTATTGTTGTTCTTGTTTTTGTTTTTATATTCTGCATCCTTAGGTTAGGTTTTTTAATTAGATAAGCACAATTTTAAGTTAGTTTGACGAATTATATTTTGTTGGCATAATTATTCTACTGTTGTGGTAGTGATAGGAATAAACATTAGATTTGTTTCATGTTTCTAGTGTTTACCTATTAGTTTAGTACTATATTTCTTTATTTGCATAGATGAATTTTAGATTAGATATTGTTTTGAGTTGTGTTTAATTTTCCTGAATTTTCTTATTGTTCATCTTTTTGTTATTGTTGTAATTGTTATTTTTGTTTTTGTTGTTTTTCTTGTTATTGTTTTGTTGTTGTTGTTGTATTTTCTTTTGTTGATTTTTTTGTTGTTGTTGGTGGTGTTCTGGTGTTTCTTGTTGTTCTTGTTGTGGTTCTTGTTATTGTTGTTTTTCTTTTGTTGTTTTGGTTGTTGTTGTTGTTTTTTTTGTTCTTGTTGTTGTTTTTGTTGTTGATGGTGGTGTTCTTATTGTTCTTGTTGTAATTCTTGTTATTGTTGTGTTTCTTGTTGTTCTAGTTGTTTTTTTTTTGTTATATTTTGCATCCTTAGTTTTTTTAAGTAGATTAACACAATTTTAAGTTAGTTTGACGAATTATACTATTTTGGCAAAGTCCTTGTTGTTGTTCTGATTCTTGTTCTTGTTTTTGTTGTTATTTTTGTTGTCGTTGTTGTTCTTGTAGTTTGTGTTGTTGGTTTTCTTATTGTTGTTGTTATTGTTATTATTATTGTTCTTGTTCTTTTGTTTCTTGTTGTTGTTGTTGTTGTTATTGTTATTGTTATAGTTATTGTTGTTGTTCTTGTTTTTCTTATTCTTCTTCTTCTTCTTGTTCTTATTGTTGTTGTTGTTGTTCTTGTTATTCTTGTTGTTAGTCTTGTATTTCTTGTTGTTGTTCTTTTTATTGTTGTTTTTTTTGTTCTTCTTCTTGTTGTTGTTCTAGTTGTTGTTGTTTTTATTGTTGTTTTGTTGTTGTTCTTGTTCTTGTTCTTGTTGTTTTTCTTGTTGTTGTTTTTGTTGTTGTTATTTTTGTTATTGTTTTTGTTCTTGTTGGTGGTGTTCAGGTGTTTCTTGTTGTTCTTGTTGTGGTTCTTGTTATTGTTGTTTTTCTTGTTGTTGTTTTGGTTGTTGTTGTTGTTGTTTTTGTTGTTGGTGGTGGTGTTCTTGTTGAGCTTGTTGTTCTTGTTGTTCTTGTTGTGGTTCTTGTTATTGTTGTTTTAGTTGTTGTTTTTTTTGTTATATTTTTCATCCTTAGTTCTTTTAAGTAGATTAACACAATTTTAAGTTAGTTTTACGAATTATACTATTTTGGCAGAGTCCTTGTTGTTGTTCTGATTCTTGTTCTTGTTTTTGTTGTTGTTATTGTTGTTGTTGTTGTTGTTGTTCTAGTAGTTTATGTTGTTGGTTTTCTTATTGTTGTTGTTATTGTTATTGTTCTTGTTCTTGTTCTTTTGTTTGTTGTTAATGTTATTGTTATTGTTATAGTTATTATTGTTGTTCTTGTTGTTCTTATTCTTGTTGTTATTGTTGTTGTTCTTGTTTTCTTGTTGTTGTTCTTTATTTCTTGTTGTTGTTCTTGTTATCGTTGTTTTTTTTTGTCCTTCTTGTTGTTTTTGTTTTAGTTATTATTGTGTTTTTTGTAATAACAATAGCAATTACAATAATTAGAACAAAAACAACAAAAAGAACAACAAACAAAAACTAACTTAAAATTGTGTTTATCTACTTAAAAGCGTTAAGGATGCAAAATATAACAATAACAAAAAAAAAACAACAATTAGAGCAACAAGAACAACAACAACAAAAGTAACAAGAACTACTACAAGAACAAAAACAATAACAAGAAAAACAAGAACAAGAACAAGAACTATGCCAACAAAGTATATATCGTCAAACTAACTTAAAATTATGCTTATTTACTATAAAACAACTAAGGATACAAAATATAACAAGAACAAAAAAAAAATAATAACTAAAACAAAAAAACAAGAAGGACAAAAAAAAACAATGATAACAAGAACAACAACCCGAAATAAAGAACAACAACAAGAAAAACAAGAACAACAACAATAACAACAACAAGAATAAGAACAACAAGAACAACACTAATAACTATAACAATAACAATAACATTAATAACAAACAAAAGAACAAGAACAATAACAATAACAACAACAATAAGAAAACCAACAACACAAACTACTAGAACAACAACAACAACAATAACAACAATAAAAATAAGAACAAGAATCAGAACAACAACAAGGACTTTGCCAAAATAGTATAATTCGTAAAACTAACTTAAAATTGTGTTAATCTACTTAAAAAAACTAAGGATGAAAAATATAACAAAAAAAACAACAACTAAAACAACAAGAAAAACAACAATAACAAGATCCACAACAAGAACAACAAGAACAACAAGCACAACAAGAACACCACCACCAGCAACAAAAACAACAACAACAACAACCAAAACAACAACAAGAAAAACAACAATAACAAGAACCACAACAAGAACAATAAGAAACACCTGAACACCACCAACAAGAACAAAAACATCAACAAGAAGAAAAACAACAACAAAAATAACAACAACAACAACAACAACAAAAACAACAACAACAAAAACAACAACAAGAAAAACAACAAGAACAAGAACAAGAACAACAACAAGAACAACAATTACAACAATAACAAAAAGATGAACAAAAAACCAAAACAACAAGAAAAACAACAACTAGAACAACAATAAGAAGAAAAACAAAAAAGAACAACAATAAAAAGAACAAAAACAAGAAATACAAGAATAACAAGAATAACAACAACAATAAGAACAACAAGAAGAAGAAGAATAAGAATAACAAGAACAACAACAATAACTATAACAATAACAATAACAACAACAAAAACAACAAACAAACAAAAGAACAAGAACAATAATAATAACAATAACAACAACAATAAGAAAACCAACAACACAAACTACAAGAACAACAACGACAACAAAAATAACAACAAAAACAAGAACAAGAATCAGAACAACAACAAGGACTTTGCCAAAATAGTATAATTCGTCAAACTAACTTAAAATTGTGTTAATCTAGTTAAAAAAACTAAGGATGCAAAATATAACAAAAAAAAAAACAACTAGAACAACAAGAAAAACAACAATAACAAGAATCACAACAAGAACAATAAGAACACCACCACCAACAACAAAAACAACAACAAGAACAAAAAAACAACAACAACAACCAAAACAACAAAAGAAAAACAACAATAACAAGAACCACAACAAGAACAACAAGAAACACCAGAACACCACCACCAACAACAAAAACATCAACAAGAGAAAATAAAACAACAACAACAAAACAATAACAAGAAAAACAACAAAAGCAAAAACAACAACAAAAACAACAATTACAACAATAACAAAAAGATGAACAATAAGAAAATTCAGGAAAATTAAACACAACTCAAAACAATATCTAATCTAAAATTCAACTATGCAAATAAAGAAATATAGTACTAAACTAATAGGTAAACACTAGAAATATGAAACCAATCTAATGTCTATTCCTATCACTACCACAACAGTAGAATAACTATGCCAACAAAATATAATTCGTCAAACTAACTTAAAATTGTGCTTATCTAATTAAAAAACCTAACCTAAGGATGCAGAATATAAAAACAAAAACAAGAACAACAATAAATAACATAAACAACAATAAGAACAACACCAATAACAATAAAAAACATAAACAATAATAAGAACAACAAGAACAACACCAATAACAATAACAACAACAACAACAAAACCAAGAATAACAACAAGAACAAGAACAATAACAACAACAACAAAAACGAAAAAAAAGAACAAGAACAACTAGAACTATGCCAACAGAGTATAATTCATCAAGCTAACTTAAAATTATGCTTATCTACTCAAAAAACTAAGGATGCAAAGTATAATAAGAACAACAAGAAAAACAAAAACAACTAGAACAACAACAACAACAAGAACAAAAAACAAACAAACAACGATAACAAGAACAACAACAAAAACAACAAGAACACCAACAAGAATAACAAGAACAAAAACAAGAACAACAACAAGAAGAAAAATAATAAGTACAATAAGAACAACAACAATAATAATAACAATAACAATACAAAGACCAAAAACAATATAAGTTAAACCAACAATAAGAAAACCAACAACAACAACTACAAGAACAACAACAACAACAATAACAAAACGAAAAACAAGAAAAACAAGAAGAAGAAAAAGAATAACAACAAGAACAACAAGAAGAACAAGAAAAAGAATAACAACAAGAACAACAACAAGAAGAAGAAAAAGAACAACAAGAAGAAAAAGAACAACAAGAACCACAATAATAACAATAGCAATTAAAATAACAACAACAAGAACAACAATAAGAACCACAAACAAAAGAAAAGGAACAAGAACAATAATAATAACAATAACAATAAGAAAACCAACAACAACAACAACTACAAGAATAACAACAACAACAACAACTACAAGAATAACAACAACAACAACAACAACAACAACAACAAAAACAAAACAAACTTTGCCAACATAGTATAATTCGTCAAACTAACTTAAAATTGTGTTTATCTACTTAAAAGCACCAAGGATGCAAAATATAACAACAACAAAAAAACAAAAATTAGAGTAACAAGAACAACAACAACAACAAAAATTTCATGCACCAAGATTTTTACAGTGGTCGTTTAGTGATATAAAGAGTGCATTCCATCCATTAAATCTCAACCAGCAAGACTATAAAAAATTCCCATATCTTAGCACCAAGCACCACTAAGGTAGCTTGAAAACCAACCAAAATTAAACATTTCTTTCACCAATATTTTTTCAGTAGTCATTTGGTGATATAAAGAGTGCATTCCAACAATTATATCTCAAAAACCAAGACTTTGAAAATTTCCCAAATCTTGGCACCAAGCACTCACTAAGGTAGCTTGAAAACCAACCCGAATTAAAATTTTCTTGCACCAAGATTTTTACATTAATCATTTGGTGATATAGAGAGTGTATTGCACCCATTAAATCTAAAAAACCTAGACGTTGAAAATTGGCCAAAGCTTCGCCCCAAGCAGCCACTAAGGTAGCTTGAAACCAACAAATATTTTTTCAGTAGTCATTTGGTGATATAAAGACTGCTGCATTCCAACTATTAAATCTCAAAAACCGAGACTTTGAAAATTTCCCAAATCTTGGCACTATGCACCAACGTAACCAAGTATTACCACCAAACTTGGTTTAGCTTGAAAACAAACCAAAATTAAAAATTTCTTGCACGAGATTTTTATTGTAGCCATTTGGTAATATAAAGAGTGCATTCCAATCATTAAATCTCAAAATCCAAGACTTTGAAAATTTCCCAAATCTTGGCACCAAGAACCCACTAACTTAGCTTTAAAATGATCAAAAATTAAAACTTTCTTGCACCAAAATTTTTTCAGTAGTCATTTGGTGGTATAAAGAGTGCATTCCAACCATTATATCTCAAAAACCAAGACTTTGAAAATTTCCTTAATCTTGGCACCATGCACCAATTAGCAAGTCTCACCACCAAACTTGGCTATTTTGAAATCAAACCAAAATCAAAAATTTATTGCACAAGATATTTATAGTAGGGATTTGGTGATATAAAGAGTACATTCCAACTATCAAATCTCAAAAACCAAGACTGTGAAAATTTCCCAAATCTTGGCACCAAGCACCCACAAAGGTAGCTTGGAAACCAACCAGAATTAAAAATGTCCTGCACCAAGATTTTTACATTAGTCATTTGGTGATACAGGTAGTGTATTCCAACCATTAAATCTCAAAAACCAAGTCATTGAAATTTCCCAAATCTTTGCACCAAGCACCCACTAAAGTAGCTTGAAAACCAACCAAAATTATAAATTTCTTGTACGAAGATTTTTTCAATAGTCATTTGGTGATATAAAAAGTGCATTCCAACCATTAAATCTCAAAAACCAAGACTACAAAAATTTCCCAAATCATGGCACCAAGCACCCACTAAGGTAGCTTGAACACCAACCAAAATTAAAAATTTCCTGCACCAATATTTTTTTAGTAGTCATTTGGTGGTATAAAGAGTGCATTCCAACCATTATATCTCAAAAACCAAGACTTTGAAAATTTCCTTAATCTTGGCACCATGCACCAATTAGCCAAGTCTCACCACCAAACTTGGCTATTTTGAAAACAAACCAAAATCAAAAATTTATTGCACAAGATATTTATAGTAGGCATTTGGTGATATAAAGAGTACATTCCAACTATCAAATCTCAAAAACCAAGACTGTGAAAATTTCCCAAATCTTGGCACCAAGCACCCACAAAGGTAGCTTGAAAACCAACCAGAATTAAAAATGTCCTGCACCAAGATTTTTACATTAGTCATTTGGTGATACAGGTAGTGTATTCCAACCATTAAATCACAAAAACCAATTCATTGAAATTTCCCATATCTTTGCACCAAGCACCCACTAAAGTAGCTTGAAAACCAACCAAAATTATAAATTTCTTGTACGAAGATTTTTTCAATAGTCATTTGGTGATATAAAAAGTGCATTCCAACCATTAAATCTCAAAAACCAAGACTACAAAAATTTCCCAAATCATGGCACCAAGCACCCACTAAGGTAGCTTGAACACCAACCAAAATTAAAAATTTCCTGCACCAATATTTTTTCAGTAGTCATTTGGTGATATAAAGAGTGCATTCCAACCATTATATCTCAAAAACCAAGACTTTGAAAATTTCCCTAATCTTGACACCATGCACTAATTAGCCAATGTCTCACCACCAAACTTGGCTAGTTTGAGAAAAACCAAAATGAAAAATTTCTTGCACAAGAATTTTGTAGTAGTCATTTAGTGATATAAAGAGTGCATTCCAACAATCAACTCTCAAAATCCATGACTTTGACAATTTTCCAACTCTTGGCACCAAGCACCCACAAAGGTAGCTTGAAAACTAACAAGAATTAAAAATTTCTTGATCCAAGATTTTTACATTAGTCATTTAGTAATATATTGAGTGTATTCTGACCATTAAATCTCAAAAATTAAGACTTTGAAAATTTGCAAATCTTGGTACCAAGCACCCACTAAGGTAGCTTCAAAACCAGCCAAAATTAAAGACTTCTTGCACCAAGATTTTTTCAGTAGTCATTTGGTGATATAAAGAGTGCATTGCAACCATTATATCTCAATTACCAAGACTTTGAAAATTTCATAAATCTTGGCACCATGCACCAATTAGTCAAGTCTCACCACCAAATTTGGATAGCTTGAAAACCAATCAAAATGAAAAATTTCTTGCCCATGACTTTTATAGTAGCCATTTGGTGATATAAAGTGTGCATTCCAACTATCACCTCTAAAAAACCAAGACTTTGAAAATTTCCCAAATCTTGGCACCAAGCACCCACAAAGGTAGCTTGAAAACCAATCAGAATTAAAATATTCTTGCACCAAGATTTTTAAATTACTCATTTTGCGATATAGAGAATGTATTCCAACCATTAAATCTCAAAAACCAAGACGTTGAAAATTGGCCAAATCTTCGCACCAAGCACCCACTAAGATACCTTGAAAACCAACAAAAATTAAAAATTTCTTGTTCCAAGATTTTTTCAATAGTCATTTGGTGATATAAAGAGTGCATTCAAACCAATAAATCTCAAAAACCAAGACTTTGAAAATTTCAAAATCTTGGCACCATGCACCAACTTAGCCAAGTATTACAACAAAACTTGGCTATCTTGAAAACAAACAAAAATGAAAAATTTCTTTCACGAGATTTTTAATGTAGACAATTGGTAATATAAACAGAGCATTCCAACCATTAAGTCTCAAAAACCAAGACTTTTAAAATTTCCCAAATCCTGGAACCAAGAACCCTCAAAGGAAGTTTGAAAACCAACCGAAATTAAAACTTTCTTGCAACAAGATTTTTTCAGTAGTCATTTGGTGATATAAAGAGTGTATTCCAACCATTAAATTTCAAAAATCAAGACTTTGAAAATTTCCTAACTCTTGGCACCAAGCACCCACAAAGTTAGCCTAAAAACCAACCAGAATTAAAAATTCCGTGCACCAAAATTTTTACTTTAGTCATTTGGTGATATAGATAGTTTATTATAACCATTAAATCTCAAAAACCAAGACTTTGAAAATTTGCCAAATCTTGGCACCAAGTACCCACTAAGGTATCTTGAAAACCAACCAGAATTAAAAAATTCATGCACCAAGATTTTTATATTAGTCATTTGTTGATATAGAGAGTGTATTCCAACCTTTAAATCTCAAAAACCAAGACTATAAAAGTTTCCCAAATCTTGGAACCATGTACCCACTAAGGTAGCTTCAAAACCAGCAAAAATTAAAAATTTCTTGCACTGATATTTTTTCAGTAGTTATTGGGTGATATAAAAATTGCATTCCAACCATTATATCTCAAAAACCAAGACTTTGAAAATTTCCCTAATCTTGGCACCATGCACTAATTAGCCAGTCTCACCACCAAACTTAGCTATTTTGAAAACAAACCAAAATGAAATTTCTTGCACAAAATTTTTATAGTAGGCATTTTCTGATATAAAGAGTGCATTCCAACTATCAAATCTCATAAACCAAGACTGTGAAAATTTCCCAAATCTTGGCACCAAGCACCCAGAAAGGTAGCTTGAAAACCAACCAGAATTAAAAATGTCCTGCACCAAGATTTTTACATTAGTCATTTGGTGATATAGAAGTGTATTCGAACCAATAAATCTCAAAAACCAAGACTTTGAAAATTTGCCAAATATTGGCACCAAACACCCATTAAGGTATCTTGAAAACCAACCACAATTAAAAATTTCTTACATCATGATTTTTACAGTAGTCATTTGGTGATCTAAAGAGTGCATTCCAACCATTAAATCTCAAAAACCAAGACTACAAAAGGAAAATTAAAAATTTCTTGCACATATATTTTTTCAGTAGTCATTTGGTGATATAAAAAGTGCATTCCAACCATTATATCTAAAAAACCAAGCATGACTTTTAAAATTTTCCTAATCTTGGCACCATGCACCAATTACCCAAGCCTCACCACCAAACATGGCTAGTTTGAAAAAAAACCATAATGAAAAATTTCTTGCACGAGATTTTTATAGTAGACATTTGGTGATATGAAGAGTGCATTCCAACCATCAAATATAAAAAACCAACACTTTTAAAATTTCCCAAATCTTTCCACCAAGCACCCACAATGGTAGCTTGAACAACAACCAGAATTAATAATTTCTTGCACCAAGATTTTTACAGTGGTCATTTGGTGATATAAAGAGTGCATTCCATCCATTAAATCTCAAACACCAAGACTATAAAAATATCCCAATTCTTGGCACCAAGCACCACTATGGTAGCTTGAAAACTAACCAAAATTAAACATTACTTTCCCCCATATTTTTTAAGTAGTCATTTGGTGATATAAAGAGTGCATTCCAACCATTAAATCTCAAAAACCAAGACTACAAAAATTTCCCAAATCTTGGCACCAAGCACCCACTAAGGTAGCTTGAACAACAACAAAAATTAAAAATTTCTTGCACCAATATTTTTACAGTAGTCATTTGGTGATATAAAGAGTGGATTCCAACCATTAAATATAAAAAACCAACACTTTTAAAATTTCCCAAATCTTTCCACCAAGCACCCACAATGGTAGCTTGAAAACGAACCAGAATTAAAAATTTCCTGCACCAAGATTTTTACAATAGTCATTTGGTCATATAGACAGAGTATTCCAACCTTAAATCTCAAAACTCAAGACTTTGAAAATTGCCCAAATCTTGGCACCAAGCACCCACAAAGGTAGCTTGAAAACCAACCAGAATAAACAAATTCATTCACCAAGATTTTTATACTAGTCATTTGTTGATATAGAGAGTGTATTCGAACCAATAAATCTCAAAAATCAAGACTTTGAATATTTCCCAAATCTTGGAACCAACTACCCACCAAGGTAGCTTGAAAACCAGCAAAAATTAAAAATTTCTTGCACAAATATTTTTTCAGTAGTCATTTGGTGATATAAAGAGTGCATTCCAACCATTATATCTCAAAAACCAAGACTTTGAAAATTCGCCCAATCTTGGCACCATGCACCAATTAGCCAAGTCTCATCACCAAACATGGCAAGTTTTAAAACAAACAAAAATGAAAAACTTCTTGCACTAGATTTTTATAGTAGACATTTGGTGATATAAAGTGTGCATTCCAACCATCAAATATAAAAAATCAAGACTTTTAAAATTTCCCAAATTTTCGCACTAAGTACCCAGAAAGGTAGCTTGAAAACCAACCAGAATTAAAAATTTCTTGCACAAATATTTTTTCAGTAGTCATTTGGTGATATAAAGAGTGAATTACAACCATTATATCTCACAAACCAAGACTTTGAAAATTTCCCCAATTTGGGCACCATGCACCAATTAGCCAAGTCTCATCACAAAACTTGGCAGGTTTTAAAATAAACCAAAATGAAAAACTTCTTGCACTAGATTTTTATAGTAGACATTTGGTGATATAAAAAGTGCATTCCAACCAACAAATATAAAAAACCAAGACTTTTAAAATTTCCCAAATTTTAGCACTAAGTACCCAGAAAGGTTGCTTGAAAACCAGCGAAAATTAAAAATTCCTGCACCAAGATTTTGACAGTAGTCATTTGGTGATCTAAAGAGTGCATTCCAACCATTCAATCTCAAAAGCCAAGAGTACAAAAGTTTTCAAAATCTTGGCACCAAGCACCCACTAAGGTAGCTTGAACACCAACCAAAATTAAAAATTTCTTGCACATATATTTTTTCAGTAGTCATTTGGTGATATAAAGATTGCATTCCAACAATTATATCTCAAAAACAAAGACTTTGAAAATTTCACAAATCTTGGCACCAAGCACTCACAAAGGTAGCTTGAAAATCAACCAGAATTTAAAATTTCCTGCACCAAGATTTTTACATTAGTCGTTTGGTGATATAGATAGTGTATTCCAACCATTAAATCTTAAAAACCAAGACTTTGAAAATTTCCTAAATCTTTACACCAAGCACCCACTAAGGTAGCTTGAAAACCAACCAAAATTATAAATTTCTTGAACGAAGATTTTTTCAGTACTCATTTGGTGATATAAAGAGTGCATTCCAACCATTAAATCTCAAAAACCAAAACTATAAAAATTTCCCAAATCTTGGCACCAAGCACCCACTATGGTAGCTTGAACAACAACCAAAATTAAAAATTTCTTGCACCAATATTTTTTCAGTAGTCATTTGGTGATATAAAGAGTGGATTCCAACCATTATATCTCAAAAACCAAGACATTGAAAATTTTCCTAATCTTAGGACCATTCACGAAGTAGCGAAGTCTCACCACCAAACTTTGCTAGTTTTAAAACAAACCAAAATGAAAAATTTCTTGCCCGAGATTTTTATAGTAGACATTTTGTGATATAAAGAGTGCATTCCAACCATCAAATATCAAAAACAAGGACTTTTAAACTTTCCCAAATCTTGGCACCAAGCACCCACAATGGTAGCTTGAAAACCAACCAAAATTAAAAATTTCTTGCTCCAAGATTTTTACAATAGTCATTTGGTCATATAGACAGTGTATTCCAACCTTAAATCTCAAAAACCAAGACTTTGAAAATTTCTCAAATCTTGGCACCAAGCACCCACAAAGGTAGCTTGAAAACCAACCAGAATAAAAATTTCATGCACCAAGATGTTTATATTAGGCATTTGTTGATATAGAGAGTGTATTCGAAGCAATAAATCTCAAAAATCAAGACTTTGAATATTTCCCAAATCTTGGAACCAACTACCCACTAAGGTAGCTTGAAAACCAGCAAAAATTAAAAATTTCTTGCACAAATATTTTTTCAGTAGTCATTTGGTGATATAAAGAGTGCATTCCAACCATTATATCTCAAAAACCAAGACTTTGAATATTTGCCCAATCTTGGCACCATGCACCAATTAGCCAAGTCTCATCACCAAACTTAGCAAGTTTTAAAACAAACAAAAATGAAAAACTTCTTGCACTAGATTTTTATAGTAGACATTTGGTGATATAAAGTGTGCATTCCAACCATCAAATATAAAAAATCAAGACTTTTAAAATTTCCCAAATTTTCGCACTAAGTACCCAGAATGGTAGCTTGAAAACCAACCAGAATTAAAAATTTCCTGCACCCTGATTTTTACAGTAGTCATTTGGTGATCTAAAGAGTGCATTCCAACCATTAAATCTGAAAAACCAAGACTACATAATTTCCCAAATCTTTGCACCAAGCACCCACTAAGGTAGCTTGAACACCAACCAAAATTAAAAATTTCTTGCACATATATTTTTTCAGTAGGCATTTGGTGATATAGAGACTGCATTCCAACCATTATATCTAAAAAACCAAGAATGACTTTTAAAATTTTCCTAATCTTGGCACTATGCACCAATTAGCCAAGTCTCACCACCAAACTTGGCTAGTTTGAAAACAAAGCAAAATGAAAAATTTCTTGCACGAGATCTTTATAGTAAACATTTGGTGATATGAAGAGTGCATTCGAACCTTCAAATATTAAAAACCAACACTTTTAAAATTTCCCAAATCTTTCCACCAAGCACCCACAATGGTAGCTTGAACACCAACCAGAATTAAAAATTTCTTGCACCAAGATTTTTACAGTGGTCATTAGGTGATATTAAGAGTGCATTCCATCCATTAAATCTCAAACACCAAGACTATAAAAATTTCCCAAATATTGGCACCAAGCACCACTATGGTAGCTTGAAAACTAACCAAAATTAAACATTACTTTCAAACATATTTTTTCAGTAGTCATTTGCGGATATAAAGAGTGCATTCCAATAATTATATCTCAAAAACCTAGACTTTGAAAACTTCCCAAATCTTGGCACCAAGCACTCACAAAGGTAGCTTGAAAACCAACCAGAATTTAAAATTTCCTACACCAACATTTTTACATTAGTCGTTTGGTGATATAGATAGTGTATTCCAACCATTAAATCTCAAAAACCAAGACTTTGAAAATTTCCCAAATCTTTACACCAAGCACCCACTAAGGTAGCTTGAAAACCAAAAAAAATATTAAATTTCTTGAACGAAGATTTTTTCAGTAGTCATTTGGTGATATAAAGAGTGCATTCCAACCATTAAATCTCAAAAACCAAGACTACAAAAATTTCCCAAATTCTGGCACCAAGCACCCACTAAGGTCGCTTGAACACCAAGAAAAATTGAAAATTTCTTGTACCAATATTTTTTCAGTTGTCATCTGGTGATATAAAGAGTGCATTCGAACCGTTATATCTCAAAAAGCAAGACTTTGAAAATTTCCCTAATCATGGGGTCATGCACCAATTAGCCAAGTCTTACCACCAAACTTTGCTAGTTTTAAAACAAACCAAAATGAAAAATTTCATGCCCGAGATTTTTATAGTAGACATTTTGTGATATAAAGAGTGCATTCCAACCATCAAATATCAAAAACCAAGACTTTTAAACTTTCTCAAATCTTGGCAACAAGCACCCACAATGGTAGCTTGAAAACCAACAAGAACTAAAAATTTCCTGCACCAAGATTTTTATAATAGTCATTTGGTCATATAGACAGTGTATTCCAACCTTAAATTTCAAAAACCCAGACTTTGAAAATTTCCCAAATCTTGGCACCAAGCACCCACAAAGGTAGCTTGAAAACCAACCAGAATAAAAAAATTCATGTACCAAGACTTTTATATTAGTCATTTGTTGATATAGAGAGTGTATTCGAACCAATAAATCTAAAAAATCAAGACTTTGAATATTTCCCAAATATTGGAACCAACTACCCACTAAGGTAGCTTGAAAACCAGCCAAAATTAAAAATTTCTTACACCAATATTTTTTTAGTAGTCATTTGGTGATATAAAGAGTGCATTCCAACCATTATATCTCAAAAACCAAGACTTTGAAAATTTCCCTAATCTTGGGACCATGCACCAATTAGCCAAGTCTCACCACCAAACTTTGCTATTTTTAAAACAAACCAAAATGAAAAATTTCTTGCCCGAGATTTTTATAGCAGACATTTTGTGATATAAAGAGTGCATTCCAACCATCAAATATCAAAAACCAAGGCTTTTAAACTTTCCCAAATCTTGGCACCAAGCACCCACAACAGTAGCTTGAAAACCAACCAGAATTTAAAATTTTCTGCACCAAGATTTTTACAATAGTCATTTGGTCATATAGACAGTGTATTCCAACCTTAAATCTCAAAAACCAAGAATTTGAAAATTTCCCAAATCTTGGCACCAAGCACCCACAATGGTAGCTTGAAAACCAACCAGAATTAAAAAGGTCATGCTCCAAGATTTTTATATTAGTCATTTGTTGATATAGAGAGTGTTTTCGAACAATTAAATCTCAAAAATCAAGACTTTGAATATTTCCCAAATCTTGGCACCAAGCACCACTAAGGTAGCTTGCAAACCAACCAATATTTTTTCAGTAGTCATTTGATGATATAAAGAGTGCATTCCAACCATTATAGCTAAAAAACCAAGACTTTGAAAATTTCCCTAATCTTGGTACCATGCACCAATTAGCCAAGTCTCACCCCCGAACTTTTCCAGTTTTAAAACAAACCAAAATGAAAAATTTCTTGCACGAGACTTTTATAGTAGACATTTTGTGATATAAAGAGTGCATTGCAACCATCATATATCAAAAACCAAGAGTTTTAAAATTTCCCAAATCTTGGCACCAAGCACCAAGATTTTTACCAACATTTGGTCATATAGACAGTGTATTCCAACCTTAAATCTAAAAAATCAAGACTTTGAAAATTTCCCAAATCTTGGAACCAAGTACCCACTAAGGTAGCTTGAAAACCAACCAAAATTAAAAATTTCTTGCACCAATATTTTTTCAGTAGTCATTTGGTGATATAAAGAGTGAATTCCAACCATTATATCTCAAAAACCAAGACTTTGAAAATTTCCCTAGTCTTGGCACCATGCACCAATTAGCCAAGTCTCACCACCAAACTTGCCTTTTTATAAAACAAACCAAAATGAAAAATTTCTTGCACAAGATTTTTATAGTAGGCATTTGGTGATATACAGAGTGCATTCGAACCATCAAATATAAAAAACCAACCCTTTTAAAATTTCCCAAATCTTTCCACACAGCACCCTCAATGGTAGCTTGAACACCAACCAGAATTAAAAATTTCTAGCACCAAGGTTTTACAGTGGTCATTTGGTGATATAAAGAGTGCATTCCATCCATTAAATCTCAGAAACCAAGACTGGGAAAATTTCCCAAATCTTGGCACTAAGCACCACAAAGGTTGCTTGAAAACCAACCAGAATTAAAAATGTCCTGCAAAAAGATTTTTACATTAGTCATTTGGTGATATAGAGAGTGTATTCGAACCAATAAATCTAAAAAACCAAGACTTTGAAAATTTTCCAAATATTGGCACCAAGCACCCACTAAGGTATCTTGAAAACCAACCACAATTAAAAATTTCTTGCACCATGATTTTTACAGTAGTCATTTTTAGCTATTCTGTAGAGATAGTTCTATTAGCATTAGTTTTTGTAGTAAAAAGTAGGGATAATTTTTTTTCCCTTAGTTCTAGGAGTGATTGAGTTTATAAATACTTAGTGTAAATAGCCATACATAGTTTCAACCTATAAATACCTAAATCCAGTTTGTTCATAGCTAGTTTTTCTTTTTCTTCATCTATACTAGTTGCTTATTTCACGTTTTGGTTTAGCTTTTGTAAATAGAATTAGTTTTAGGATTCTAATATACGCGTGTGTGTTTGTGTGTGAGTGAATCTATGTGCGTGTCATAATTGTGTGTGTGTGAGTGAATATGTGTGCGTGTCATCTAGATTTTGAAACTAGTCGTCACTTGGGGATATAAAGAGTGCATTGTAGTTTCTATGTCTCAAAAACCAAGTCTTAGAAAATATCTTAAATCTTGGCACCAAGCACCAACTTAGCCAAATCTCACTAAGAAACATACATGCCTTGCTTGAAAACCAACCAAATTTAAAAATTTATTGCACCTATATTTTGACACTAGTCGTCGTTTGTGGATATTAAGAGTGCTTTGCAACCCCTAAGTCTCAAAAACCCAATCTTAAAAATTTTCGCAAATCATTGGCTCCAAGCACCAACTAAGCAAAGTCTCACCACCACACATGTCTTGCTTGAAAACCAACCAAATTGAAAAATTTCTTTTACCTATATTTTGAAACTAGTCATCATTTAGGGATATAAAGAGTGTATTGCAGCCCCTAAGTCTGAAAAATCAAGTCTTCGAAAAATTCCTAAATCTTGGCACCAAGCACTAACTTAGTCAAGTTTCACCACCAAAATTGGCCTGCTTGAAAACTAACCAAATCGGAATATTTCATCATCTAGATTTTGAAACTAGTCGTCACTTGCTGATATAAAGAATGCATTGCAGCGTCTATGTCTCAAAATCAAGTCTTAGAAAAATTCCTAAATCTTGGAACCAAGAACCAACATAGCGAAGTCGCATCACCAAACATGCCTTGCTTGAAAGCCAACCAAATTGAAAAATTTCTTGCACCTATATTTTTAAACTATTCATCGTTTGTGGATATTAAGAGTGCATTGCAACCCTTAAGCCTAAAAAACAAAGTCTTCAAAAACTTCCCAAATCTTGGTGCCAACCACCAACCTAGCCAAGTCTCACAACTAAACTTGGCTTGCTTGAAAACCAACTAATTTGAAAATTTTCTTGTACCTATATTTTGAAACTAGTCATCATTTAGGGATATAAAGAATGCATTGCAGTCTAAGACTGAAAAATCAAGTCTTAGAAAAATTCCTAAATCTTGGCACCAAGCACTAACTTAGCCAAGTCTCACCATAAAAAATGGTTTGCTTGAAAACGAACCAAATCCAAAAATTTCTTCATCCAGATTTTGAAACTAGTCATCACTTGGGGATATAAAGAGTGCATTACAGCCTCTCTGTCTCAAAAACCAAGTCCTAGAAAAATTCCTAAATCTTGGCACAAAGAACCAACACAGCGAAGTCGCATCACCAAACATGTCTTGCTTGAAAACCAACCAAATTGAAAAATTTCTTGCACCTATATTTTGACACTAGTCGTCGTTTGTGGATATTAAGAGTGCATTGCAACCCCTAAGTCTTAAAAACAAGTCTTCAAAAACTTCCCAAATCTTGGCACCAACCCACTAACCTAGCCAAGTGTCACCACTAAACTTGACTTGCTTGAAAACCAACCAAACAGAAAAATATCTTGTACCTATATTTTGAAACTAGTCATCATTGAGGGATATAAAGAATGCATTGTAGTCCCTAAGTCTGAAAAATCAAGTCTTAGAAAAATTCCTAAATCTTGGCACCAAGCACTAACTTAGTCAAGTCTCATCACCAAAATTGGTCTGCTTGAAAACTAACCAAATCGAAATATTTCTTCATCCAGATTTTGAAACTTGTCGTCACTTGGGGATATAGAGTGCATTGCAGCGTCTGTGTCTCAAAATCAAGTCTTAGAAAAATTCCTAAATCTTGGCACCAAGCACCAACGTAACCAAGTCGCATCACCAAACATGCCTTGCTTTGAAAACCAACCAAATTGAAAAATTTCTTGCACCTTTATTTTGACATTAGACGTCGTTTGTGGATATTAACAGTGAATTGCAACCCCTAAGTCTCAAAAACCCAGTCTTCAAAAATTGCCCAAATCTTGGCTCCAAGCACCAACTGAGCAAAGTCTCACCACCATACTTATCTTGCTTGAAAACCAACCAAATTGAAAAAATTCTTTTACCTATATTTTGTAACTAGTCATCATTTAGGGATATAAACAGTGTATTGCAGCCCCTAAGTCTGAAAAATCAAGTCTTCGAAAAATTTCCAAATCTTGGCACCTAGCACTAACTTAGCAAGTCTCACCACCAAAATTGGCTTGCTTGAAAATAACCACATTGAAAATTTTCTTGACCCTGATTTTGACAATAGTTGTCACTTGGGGATATAAAGAGTGTAATGCAGCCCCTAAGTCTAAAAAAAAAATCTTCAAAAATTTACCAAATCATGGCATCAAGCACCAATCTAGCCAAGTCTCACCACAAAACTTGGCTTGCTTGAAAACCAACCCAATCGAAAAATTTTCTTGTACTTATATTTTGACACTAGTTGTCATTTGGGGATTAAAAGAGTGCATTGCAGCCCCTAAGTCTCAAAAACAAAGTCTTCAAAAATTTCCCAAATCTGGGCACCAAGCACCAACCTAGCCAAGTCTCACCACCAAACTTGGCTTGCTTGAAAACCAACCAAATTGAAAAATTTCTTGTACCTATATTTTAAAACTAGTCATCATTGAGGGAAATAAAGAATGCATTGTAATCCCTAAGTCTGAAAAATCAAGTCTTCAAAAATTTCACAAATTTTGGCACTAAGCACCAAACTAGCCAAGTCTCACCACCAAAACTTGGCTTGCTTGAAAACGAACCAAATTGAAAAATTTCTTTTACCTATATTTTGAAATTAGTCATCATTTAGGGATATAAAGAGTGTATTGCAGCCCCTAAGTCTGAAAAATCAATTCTTCGAAAAATTCCCAAGTCTTGGCACCATGCACTAACTTAGCCAAGTCTCACCACGATAATTGGCTTCTTGAAAACTAACCACATTGAAAAATTTCTTGTACCGAAATTTTGACACTAGTTGTCATTTAAGGTTATAAAGAGTGCATTGCAGCCCCTAACTCAGAAAAATAGTCTTCAAAAATTTCCCAAATCTTTGCATGAAGGACTAACTTAGCCAAGTCTCACCACCAAAGTTGGCTTGCTTGAAAACTAACCACATTGAAAAATTTCTTGACCTTGATTTTGAAACTAGTTGTCATTTTTGGATTTAAAGAGTGTGTGCAGCCCCTAAGTCTAAAAAACAAAGTCTTCAAAAAATTTTCAAATCTTGGCACCAAGAACCAACCTAGCCAAGTGTCCCCACCAAACATGGCTTGCTTGAAAAGTAACCAAATTGAAAAATTCATTGTATCTATATTTTGATACTAGTTGTCATTTAGGGATTTAAAAAATTCCTTGCAGCCCCTAACTAGGAAAAATAATTTTCGAAAAATCCCCAAGTCTTTGCACCAAGAACAAACTTAAATCTCAAAGCCAAGACTTTTAAAATTTCGTAAATCTTGGCACCGACCACCAACTTAGTCAAATCTCACCACCAAACTTGACTAGTTTGAAAACCAACAAAAATGAAAAATTTCTTGCACGAGATTTTTATAGTAGCCATTTGGTGATATAAAGAGTGCATTCCAACAATCAAATCTCAAAAACCAAGGACTCTGAAAATTTCACAAATCTTGGCACCAAGGACAAACGTAGCCAAGTCTCACCTCCTAACTTAGCTTGCTTGAAAACCAACGAAAATGAAAAATTTCTTGCACCAAAATTTTTACAATAGTAATTTGGGGATATAAAGAGTGCATTCCAACCATATAATCTCAGCAACCAAGACTTTGAAAGTTTCCCAAATCTTGGCAACAAACACCAATTTATAGTAGCCATTTGGGGATATAAAGAGTGCATTCGAATCATATAATCTCAGAAACCAAGACTTTAAAAATTTCATAAATCTTGGCACCAAACACCAACTTAGCCAAGTCTCACCACAAAATTTGGGTAGCATGAAAGCCAACAAAAATGAATAACTTCTTGCACCAAGATTTTTAGTTTAGTCATTTGGTGATAAAAAGAGTGCATTCGAACTATTAAATCTCAAAAACTAAGACTTTGAAAATTTCCCAAATCTTCGCACCAACCACCAACTTAGTAAGTCGCACCACCAAACTTGGCTTGCTTGAAAACCAACCAAAATGAAAAATTTCTTGAACGAGATTTTTATCGTAGTCATTCAGTGATATAAAGAGGGCATTCCAACAATCAAATCTCAAAAACCAGGACTCTGAAAATTTAGCAAATCTTGACACCAAGGACAAAACTAGCCAAGAATAACCAACTGACTTAGCTAGCTTGAAAACAATCGAAAATGAAAAATTTCTTTTACCAAGATATTTACAGTAGTCATTTGGTGATATAAAGAGTGCATTTCAACCATCTAACATAAAAAACTAAGACTTTGAAAATTTCTCGAATGTTGGCACCAAGCACCAACTTCGCCTAGTCTCACCACCAAACTTGGCTAGCTTGAAAACTAACCAAATTAAATAATTTATTGCACGATAATTTTACAGTAGCCATTTGGTGATATAAAGAGTGCATTCCAACAATCAAATCTCAAAAACGAAGACTCTGAAAATTTCAGAAATCTTGATGCCAAGGACATCCTTAACCAAGTATCACCACCTAACTTAGCTAGCTTGAAAACCAACGAAAATGAAAAAGTTCTTGCACAAAGATTTTTACAGTAGTCACTTGGTGATATAAAGAATGCATTCCAACCATGAAACATGAAAAATGAAGACTTTGAAAATTTCCCGAATCTTGGCACCAAACACCAACTTAGCCAAGTCTCACCATGATTTCTTGGGTAGTCATTTGGTGATATAAAGAGTGTATTCCAACCATTAAATCTCAAAAACCAAGACTGTGAAAATTTCCCAAATCTTGGCACCAAGCACCAACATAGCCAAGCATCACCACTAAACTTAGCTGGCTTGAAAACCAACCAAATTGAAAAATTTCTTGCACGAGATTTTTATAGTAGCCATTTGGTGATATAAAGAGTGAATTCCAACAATCAAATCTCAAAAACCAAGCAAGAATCTGAAAATTTCACAAATCATGGCACCAAGGAAAAACATAGCCAAGTTTCACCACCTAACTTAGTTAGCTTGAAATCCAACGAAAATGAAAAATTTGTTGCACCAAAATTTTTACAGTAGTCATTTCGGGATATAAAGAGTTCATTCCACCCATATTATATAAAAAACCAAGACTTTGAAAATTTCTCAAGTCTTGGCACCAACCACCAACTTAGTCGAGTTTCACCACCAAACTTGGCTAGCTTGAAAGCCAACCAAAATGAAAAATTTCTTGCACGACAGTAGTCATTTGGTGATATAAAGAGTTCATTCCAATCATATAATCTAAAAAAAGAAGACTTTAAAAATTTCCCAAAACTTGGCACCAAACACAAACTTAGCCAAGTCTCACCACAAAATTTGGGTAGCTTGGAAGCCAACAAAATTGAATAATTTCTTGCACCATGATTTTTAGGGTAGTCATTTGGTGATATAAAGAGGGCATTCCAACCATTAAATATAAAAAATCAAGACTTTGAAAATTTCTTAAATCTTGGCACCAACCACTAACTTAGTCGAGTCTCACCACCAAACTTGGCTAGCTTGAAAGCCAACCAAAATGAAAAATTTCTTGCACGATATTTTTATTGTAGCCATTTGGTGATATAAAGAGGGTATTCCAACAATCAAATCTCAAAAACCAAAACTCTGAAAATTTTAAAATTCTTGACACTAAGGACAAACTTAGCCAAGTATCACCACCTATCTTAGCTAGCTTGAAAACCAATGAAAATGAAAAATTTCTTGCACGAGATTTTTACAGTAGTCATTTGGTGATATAAAGACTGCATTCCAACCATCTAACCTCAAAATCGAAGACTTTGAAAATTTCCGAATCTTGGCACCAGGCACTAGCTTGAAAACCAACCAAATTGACAAAGTTTTTGCACGAGATTTTTATAGTAGCCATTTGAGGATATAAAGAGTGCATTCAAACCATACAATCTAAAAAACCAAGACTTTGAAAATTTAACAAATTTTGGCAACAAACACCAACTTAGCCAAGTCTCACTACAAAAATTGCCTAGCTTGAAAACCAACCAAAAGGAAAATTTTATTGCAACAAGATTTTTACGGTAGTCATTTGGCGATATAAAGAGTGCATTCCAACCATTAAATCTCAAAATCCAAGACTTTGATAATTTCCCAACTCTTGGCACCAACTACCAATTTGTCGAGTCTCACCACCAAACATGGCTAGCTTGAAAACCAAATGAAATGAAAAATTTCTTGCACAAGATTTTTATAGTAACCATTTGGTGACATAAAGATGGCATTCCAACAATCAAATCTCAAAAACCAAGACTCTGAAAATTTCACAAATCATGTCGCCAAGGACAAACTTAGCCAAGTATCACCAGCTAACTTAGCTAGCTTGAAAACCAACGAAAATGAAAAACTTCTTCCACGAGATTTTTACAGTAGCCATTTGGTGACATAAAGATTGCATTCCAACAATCAAATATCAAAAACCAAGACTCTGAAAATTTCACAAATCCTGACGCCAAAGACAAACTTAGCTAAGTATCATCACAAAACTTGGCTAGCTTGAAAACTAACCAAATTGAAAAAGTTCTTGCACGAGATTTTTATAGTAGCCATTTAAGGATATAAAGAGTGCATTCCAACCATATAATCTCAAACCAAGACTTTGAAAATTTAACAAATCTTGGCAACAAACACAAACTTAGCCAAGTCTCACTACAAAATTGGCTAGCTTGAAACCAACCAAAATAAAATATTTCTTCCACCAACATTTTTACGGTAGCCATTTGGCGATATAAAGAGTGCATTCCAACCACTAAATCTCAAAAACCAAGACTTTGAAAATTTCCCAAGTCTTGGCACCAACTACCAACTTAGTCGAGTCTCACCACCAAACTTGGGTAGCTTGAAAGCCAACCAAAATGAAAAATTTCTTGCACGAGATTTTTACAGTAGTGATTTGGTGATATAAAGAGTGCATTCCAACCATCTAACCTAAAAATCGAAGACTTTGAAAATTTCCGAATCTTGGCACCAAGCACCAACATAGCCAAGTCTCACCACCAAACTTGGCTAGCGTGAAAACCAAACAAATTGAAAATTTTCTTGCACAATATTTTTATAGTAGCCATTTGGGGATATAAAGAGTGCATTCCAATCATATAATCTAAAAAACCAAGACTTTAAAAATTTCCCAAAACTTGGCACCAAACACAAACTTGGCGAACTTGAAAACCAACCAAATTGAAAAAGTTCTTGCACGAGATTTTGATATTAACCATTTGGGTATATAAAGAGTGCATTCCAACCATATAATCTCAAACCAAGACATTGAAAATTTAACAAATCTTGGTAACAAACACCAACTTAGCCAAGTCTCACTACAAAAATTGGCTAGCTTGAAAACCAACCAAAATGAAAAATTTATTGCAACAAGATTTTTACGGTAGTCATTTAGCGATATAAAGAGTGCATTCCAACCATTAAATCTCAAAAACCAAGACTTTGAAAATTTCCCAAGTCTTGGCACCAACCACCTACTTAGTCAGGTCTCACCACCAAACTTGGGTAGCTTGAAAGCCAACCAAAATGAAAAATTTCTTGCACGAGATTTTTACAGTAATCATTTGGTGATATAAAGAGTGCATTCCAACCATCAAATATAAAAAACCAAGACTTTTAAAATTTCCCAAATTTTAGCACTAAGTACCCAGAAAGGTTGCTTGAAAACCAGCCAAAATTAAAAATTCCTGCACCAAGATTTTTACAGTAGTCATTTGGTGATCTAAAGAGTGCATTCCAACCATTCAATCTCAAAAGCCAAGAGTACAAAAGTTTTCAAAATCTTGGCACCAAGCACCCACTAAGGTAGCTTGAAAACCAACCAAAATTAAAAATTTCTTGCACATATATTTTTTCAGTAGTCATTTGGTGATATAAAGATTGCATTCCAACAATTATATCTCAAAAACAAAGACTTTGAAAATTTCACAAATCTTGGCACCAAGCACTCACAAAGGTAGCTTGAAAATCAACCAGAATTTAAAATTTCCTGCACCAAGATTTTTACATTAGTCGTTTGGTGATATAGATAGTGTATTCCAACCATTAAATCTCAAAAACCAAGACTTTGAAAATTTCCCAAATCTTTACACCAAGCACCCACTAAGGTAGCTTGAAAACCAACCAAAATTATAAATTTCTTGAACGAAGATTTTTTCAGTAGTCATTTGGTGATATAAAGAGTGCATTCCAACCATTAAATCTCAAAAACCAAGACTATAAAAATTTCCCAAATCTTGGCACCAAGCACCCACTAAGGTAGCTTGAACAACAACCAAAATTAAAAATTTCTTGCACCAATATTTTTTCAGTAGTCATTTGGTGATATAAAGAGTGGATTCCAACCATTATATCTCAAAAACCAAGACATTGAAAATTTTCCTAATCTTAGGACCATTCACGAAGTAGCGAAGTCTCACCACCAAACTTTGCTAGTTTTAAAACAAACCAAAATGAAAAATTTCTTGCCCGAGATTTTTATAGTAGACATTTTGTGATATAAAGAGTGCATTCCAACCATCAAATATAAAAAACAAGGACTTTTAAACTTTCCCAAATCTTGGCACCAAGCACCCACAATGGTAGCTTGAAAACCAACCAAAATTAAAAATTTCTTGCTCCAAGATTTTTACAATAGTCATTTGGTCATATAGACAGTGTATTCCAACCTTAAATCTCAAAAACCAAGACTTTGAAAATTTCTCAAATCTTGGCACCAAGCACCCACAAAGGTAGCTTGAAAACCAACCAGAATAAAAATTTCATGCACCAAGATGTTTATATTAGGCATTTGTTGATATAGAGAGTGTATTCGAAGCAATAAATCTCAAAAATCAAGACTTTGAATATTTCCCAAATCTTGGAACCAACTACCCACTAAGGTAGCTTGAAAACCAGCAAAAATTAAAAATTTCTTGCACAAATATTTTTTCAGTAGTCATTTGGTGATATAAAGAGTGCATTCCAACCATTATATCTCAAAAACCAAGACTTTGAAAATTTGCCCAATCTTGGCACCATGCACCAATTAGCCAAGTCTCATCACCAAACTTAGCAAGTTTTAAAACAAACAAAAATGAAAAACTTCTTGCACTAGATTTTTATAGTAGACATTTGGTGATATAAAGTGTGCATTCCAACCATCAAATATAAAAAATCAAGACTTTTAAAATTTCCCAAATTTTCGCACTAAGTACCCAGAAAGGTAGCTTGAAAACCAACCAGAATTAAAAATTTCCTGCACCCTGATTTTTACAGTAGTCATTTGGTGATCTAAAGAGTGCATTCCAACCATTAAATCTGAAAAACCAAGACTACATAATTTCCCAAATCTTTGCACCAAGCACCCACTAAGGTAGCTTGAACACCAACCAAAATTAAAAATTTCTTGCACATATATTTTTTCAGTAGGCATTTGGTGATATAGAGACTGCATTCCAACCATTATATCTAAAAAACCAAGAATGACTTTTAAAATTTTCCTAATCTTGGCACTATGCACCAATTAGCCAAGTCTCACCACCAAACTTGGCTAGTTTGAAAACAAAGCAAAATGAAAAATTTCTTGCACGAGATCTTTATAGTAAACATTTGGTGATATGAAGAGTGCATTCGAACCTTCAAATATTAAAAACCAACACTTTTAAAATTTCCCAAATCTTTCCACCAAGCACCCACAATGGTAGCTTGAACACCAACCAGAATTAAAAATTTCTTGCACCAAGATTTTTACAGTGGTCATTAGGTGATATTAAGAGTGCATTCCATCCATTAAATCTCAAACACCAAGACTATAAAAATTTCCCAAATATTGGCACCAAGCACCACTATGGTAGCTTGAAAACTAACCAAAATTAAACATTACTTTCAAACATATTTTTTCAGTAGTCATTTGCGGATATAAAGAGTGCATTCCAATAATTATATCTCAAAAACCTAGACTTTGAAAACTTCCCAAATCTTGGCACCAAGCACTCACAAAGGTAGCTTGAAAACCAACCAGAATTTAAAATTTCCTACACCAACATTTTTACATTAGTCGTTTGGTGATATAGATAGTGTATTCCAACCATTAAATCTCAAAAACCAAGACTTTGAAAATTTCCCAAATCTTTACACCAAGCACCCACTAAGGTAGCTTGAAAACCAAAAAAAATATTAAATTTCTTGAACGAAGATTTTTTCAGTAGTCATTTGGTGATATAAAGAGTGCATTCCAACCATTAAATCTCAAAAACCAAGACTACAAAAATTTCCCAAATCTTGGCACCAAGCACCCACTAAGGTCGCTTGAACACCAACAAAAATTGAAAATTTCTTGTACCAATATTTTTTCAGTTGTCATCTGGTGATATAAAGAGTGCATTCGAACCGTTATATCTCAAAAAGCAAGACTTTGAAAATTTCCCTAATCTTGGGGCCATGCACCAATTAGCCAAGTCTCACCACCAAACTTTGCTAGTTTTAAAACAAACCAAAATGAAAAATTTCATGCCCGAGATTTTTATAGTAGACATTTTGTGATATAAAGAGTGCATTCCAACCATCAAATATCAAAAACCAAGACTTTTAAACTTTCTCAAATCTTGGCAACAAGCACCCACAATGGTAGCTTGAAAACCAACAAGAACTAAAAATTTCCTGCACCAAGATTTTTATAATAGTCATTTGGTCATATAGACAGTGTATTCCAACCTTAAATCTTCAAAAACCCAGACTTTGAAAATTTCCCAAATCTTGGCACCAAGCACCCACAAAGGTAGCTTGAAAACCAACCAGAATAAAAAAATTCATGTACCAAGATTTTTATATTAGTCATTTGTTGATATAGAGAGTGTATTCGAACCAATAAATCTAAAAAATCAAGACTTTGAATATTTCCCAAATATTGGAACCAACTACCCACTAAGGTAGCTTGAAAACCAGCCAAAATTAAAAATTTCTTACACCAATATTTTTTTAGTAGTCATTTGGTGATATAAAGAGTGCATTCCAACCATTATATCTCAAAAACCAAGACTTTGAAAATTTCCCTAATCTTGGGACCATGCACCAATTAGCCAAGTCTCACCACCAAACTTTGCTAGTTTTAAAACAAACCAAAATGAAAAATTTCTTGCCCGAGATTTTTATAGCAGACATTTTGTGATATAAAGAGTGCATTCCAACCATCAAATATCAAAAACCAAGGCTTTTAAACTTTCCCAAATCTTGGCACCAAGCACCCACAACAGTAGCTTGAAAACCAACCAGAATTTAAAATTTTCTGCACCAAGATTTTTACAATAGTCATTTGGTCATATAGACAGTGTATTCCAACCTTAAATCTCAAAAACCAAGAATTTGAAAATTTCCCAAATCTTGGCACCAAGCACCCATAATGGTAGCTTGAAAACCAACCAGAATTAAAAAGGTCATGCTCCAAGATTTTTATATTAGTCATTTGTTGATATAGAGAGTGTTTTCGAACAATTAAATCTCAAAAATCAAGACTTTGAATATTTCCCAAATCTTGGCACCAAGCACCACTAAGGTAGCTTGCAAACCAACCAATATTTTTTCAGTAGTCATTTGATGATATAAAGAGTGCATTCCAACCATTATAGCTAACAAACCAAGACTTTGAAAATTTCCCTAATCTTGGTACCATGCACCAATTAGCCAAGTCTCACCCCCAACGTTTTCCAGTTTTAAAACAAACCAAAATGAAAAATTTCTTGCACGAGACTTTTATAGTAGACATTTTGTGATATAAAGAGTGCATTGCAACCATCATATATCAAAAACCAAGAGTTTTAAAATTTCCCAAATCTTGGCACCAAGCACCAAGATTTTTACCAACATTTGGTCATATAGACAGTGTATTCCAACCTTAAATCTAAAAAATCAAGACTTTGAAAATTTCCCAAATCTTGGAACCAAGTACCCACTAAGGTAGCTTGAAAACCAACCAAAATTAAAAATTTCTTGCACCAATATTTTTTCAGTAGTCATTTGGTGATATAAAGAGTGAATTCCAACCATTATATCTCAAAAACCAAGACTTTGAAAATTTCCCTAATCTTGGCACCATGCACCAATTAGCCAAGTCTCACCACCAAACTTGCCTTTTTATAAAACAAACCAAAATGAAAAATTTCTTGCACAAGATTTTTATAGTAGGCATTTGGTGATATACAGAGTGCATTCGAACCATCAAATATAAAAAACCAACCCTTTTAAAATTTCCCAAATCTTTCCACAAAGCACCCTCAATGGTAGCTTGAACACCAACCAGAATTAAAAATTTCTAGCACCAAGGTTTTACAGTGGTCATTTGGTGATATAAAGAGTGCATTCCATCCATTAAATCTCAGAAACCAAGACTGGGAAAATTTCCCAAATCTTGGCACTAAGCACCACAAAGGTTGCTTGAAAACCAACCAGAATTAAAAATGTCCTGCAAAAAGATTTTTACATTAGTCATTTGGTGATATAGAGAGTGTATTCGAACCAATAAATCTAAAAAACCAAGACTTTGAAAATTTTCCAAATATTGGCACCAAGCACCCACTAAGGTATCTTGAAAACCAACCACAATTAAAAATTTCTTGCACCATGATTTTTACAGTAGTCATTTTTAGCTATTCTGTAGAGATAGTTCTATTAGCATTAGTTTTTGTAGTAAAAAGTAGGGATAATTTTTTTTCCCTTAGTTCTAGGAGTGATTGAGTTTATAAATACTTAGTGTAAATAGCCATACATAGTTTCAACCTATAAATACCTAAATCCAGTTTGTTCATAGCTAGTTTTTCTTTTTCTTCATCTATACTAGTTGCTTATTTCACGTTTTGGTTTAGCTTTTGTAAATAGAATTAGTTTTAGGATTCTAATATACGCGTGTGTGTTTGTGTGTGAGTGAATCTATGTGCGTGTCATAATTGTGTGTGTGTGAGTGAATATGTGTGCGTGTCATCTAGATTTTGAAACTAGTCGTCACTTGGGGATATAAAGAGTGCATTGTAGTTTCTATGTCTCAAAAACCAAGTCTTAGAAAATATCTTAAATCTTGGCACCAAGCACCAACTTAGCCAAATCTCACTAAGAAACATACATGCCTTGCTTGAAAACCAACCAAATTTAAAAATTTATTGCACCTATATTTTGACACTAGTCGTCGTTTGTGGATATTAAGAGTGCTTTGCAACCCCTAAGTCTCAAAAACCCAATCTTAAAAATTTTCGCAAATCATTGGCTCCAAGCACCAACTAAGCAAAGTCTCACCACCACACATGTCTTGCTTGAAAACCAACCAAATTGAAAAATTTCTTTTACCTATATTTTGAAACTAGTCATCATTTAGGGATATAAAGAGTGTATTGCAGCCCCTAAGTCTGAAAAATCAAGTCTTCGAAAAATTCCTAAATCTTGGCACCAAGCACTAACTTAGTCAAGTTTCACCACCAAAATTGGCCTGCTTGAAAACTAACCAAATCGGAATATTTCATCATCTAGATTTTGAAACTAGTCGTCACTTGCTGATATAAAGAATGCATTGCAGCGTCTATGTCTCAAAATCAAGTCTTAGAAAAATTCCTAAATCTTGGAACCAAGAACCAACATAGCGAAGTCGCATCACCAAACATGCCTTGCTTGAAAGCCAACCAAATTGAAAAATTTCTTGCACCTATATTTTTAAACTATTCATCGTTTGTGGATATTAAGAGTGCATTGCAACCCTTAAGCCTAAAAAACAAAGTCTTCAAAAACTTCCCAAATCTTGGTGCCAACCACCAACCTAGCCAAGTCTCACAACTAAACTTGGCTTGCTTGAAAACCAACTAATTTGAAAATTTTCTTGTACCTATATTTTGAAACTAGTCATCATTTAGGGATATAAAGAATGCATTGCAGTCTAAGACTGAAAAATCAAGTCTTAGAAAAATTCCTAAATCTTGGCACCAAGCACTAACTTAGCCAAGTCTCACCATAAAAAATGGTTTGCTTGAAAACGAACCAAATCCAAAAATTTCTTCATCCAGATTTTGAAACTAGTCATCACTTGGGGATATAAAGAGTGCATTACAGCCTCTCTGTCTCAAAAACCAAGTCCTAGAAAAATTCCTAAATCTTGGCACAAAGAACCAACACAGCGAAGTCGCATCACCAAACATGTCTTGCTTGAAAACCAACCAAATTGAAAAATTTCTTGCACCTATATTTTGACACTAGTCGTCGTTTGTGGATATTAAGAGTGCATTGCAACCCCTAAGTCTTAAAAACAAGTCTTCAAAAACTTCCCAAATCTTGGCACCAACCCACTAACCTAGCCAAGTGTCACCACTAAACTTGACTTGCTTGAAAACCAACCAAACAGAAAAATATCTTGTACCTATATTTTGAAACTAGTCATCATTGAGGGATATAAAGAATGCATTGTAGTCCCTAAGTCTGAAAAATCAAGTCTTAGAAAAATTCCTAAATCTTGGCACCAAGCACTAACTTAGTCAAGTCTCATCACCAAAATTGGTCTGCTTGAAAACTAACCAAATCGAAATATTTCTTCATCCAGATTTTGAAACTTGTCGTCACTTGGGGATATAGAGTGCATTGCAGCGTCTGTGTCTCAAAATCAAGTCTTAGAAAAATTCCTAAATCTTGGCACCAAGCACCAACGTAACCAAGTCGCATCACCAAACATGCCTTGCTTTGAAAACCAACCAAATTGAAAAATTTCTTGCACCTTTATTTTGACATTAGACGTCGTTTGTGGATATTAACAGTGAATTGCAACCCCTAAGTCTCAAAAACCCAGTCTTCAAAAATTGCCCAAATCTTGGCTCCAAGCACCAACTGAGCAAAGTCTCACCACCATACTTATCTTGCTTGAAAACCAACCAAATTGAAAAAATTCTTTTACCTATATTTTGTAACTAGTCATCATTTAGGGATATAAACAGTGTATTGCAGCCCCTAAGTCTGAAAAATCAAGTCTTCGAAAAATTTCCAAATCTTGGCACCTAGCACTAACTTAGCAAGTCTCACCACCAAAATTGGCTTGCTTGAAAATAACCACATTGAAAATTTTCTTGACCCTGATTTTGACAATAGTTGTCACTTGGGGATATAAAGAGTGTAATGCAGCCCCTAAGTCTAAAAAAAAAATCTTCAAAAATTTACCAAATCATGGCATCAAGCACCAATCTAGCCAAGTCTCACCACAAAACTTGGCTTGCTTGAAAACCAACCCAATCGAAAAATTTTCTTGTACTTATATTTTGACACTAGTTGTCATTTGGGGATTAAAAGAGTGCATTGCAGCCCCTAAGTCTCAAAAACAAAGTCTTCAAAAATTTCCCAAATCTGGGCACCAAGCACCAACCTAGCCAAGTCTCACCACCAAACTTGGCTTGCTTGAAAACCAACCAAATTGAAAAATTTCTTGTACCTATATTTTAAAACTAGTCATCATTGAGGGAAATAAAGAATGCATTGTAATCCCTAAGTCTGAAAAATCAAGTCTTCAAAAATTTCACAAATTTTGGCACTAAGCACCAAACTAGCCAAGTCTCACCACCAAAACTTGGCTTGCTTGAAAACGAACCAAATTGAAAAATTTCTTTTACCTATATTTTGAAATTAGTCATCATTTAGGGATATAAAGAGTGTATTGCAGCCCCTAAGTCTGAAAAATCAATTCTTCGAAAAATTCCCAAGTCTTGGCACCATGCACTAACTTAGCCAAGTCTCACCACGATAATTGGCTTCTTGAAAACTAACCACATTGAAAAATTTCTTGTACCGAAATTTTGACACTAGTTGTCATTTAAGGTTATAAAGAGTGCATTGCAGCCCCTAACTCAGAAAAATAGTCTTCAAAAATTTCCCAAATCTTTGCATGAAGGACTAACTTAGCCAAGTCTCACCACCAAAGTTGGCTTGCTTGAAAACTAACCACATTGAAAAATTTCTTGACCTTGATTTTGAAACTAGTTGTCATTTTTGGATTTAAAGAGTGTGTGCAGCCCCTAAGTCTAAAAAACAAAGTCTTCAAAAAATTTTCAAATCTTGGCACCAAGAACCAACCTAGCCAAGTGTCCCCACCAAACATGGCTTGCTTGAAAAGTAACCAAATTGAAAAATTCATTGTATCTATATTTTGATACTAGTTGTCATTTAGGGATTTAAAAAATTCCTTGCAGCCCCTAACTAGGAAAAATAATTTTCGAAAAATCCCCAAGTCTTTGCACCAAGAACAAACTTAAATCTCAAAGCCAAGACTTTTAAAATTTCGTAAATCTTGGCACCGACCACCAACTTAGTCAAATCTCACCACCAAACTTGACTAGTTTGAAAACCAACAAAAATGAAAAATTTCTTGCACGAGATTTTTATAGTAGCCATTTGGTGATATAAAGAGTGCATTCCAACAATCAAATCTCAAAAACCAAGGACTCTGAAAATTTCACAAATCTTGGCACCAAGGACAAACGTAGCCAAGTCTCACCTCCTAACTTAGCTTGCTTGAAAACCAACGAAAATGAAAATTTCTTGCACCAAAATTTTTACAATAGTAATTTGGGGATATAAAGAGTGCATTCCAACCATATAATCTCAGCAACCAAGACTTTGAAAGTTTCCCAAATCTTGGCAACAAACACCAATTTATAGTAGCCATTTGGGGATATAAAGAGTGCATTCGAATCATATAATCTCAGAAACCAAGACTTTAAAAATTTCATAAATCTTGGCACCAAACACCAACTTAGCCAAGTCTCACCACAAAATTTGGGTAGCATGAAAGCCAACAAAAATGAATAACTTCTTGCACCAAGATTTTTAGTTTAGTCATTTGGTGATAAAAAGAGTGCATTCGAACTATTAAATCTCAAAAACTAAGACTTTGAAAATTTCCCAAATCTTCGCACCAACCACCAACTTAGTAAGTCGCACCACCAAACTTGGCTTGCTTGAAAACCAACCAAAATGAAAAATTTCTTGAACGAGATTTTTATCGTAGTCATTCAGTGATATAAAGAGGGCATTCCAACAATCAAATCTCAAAAACCAGGACTCTGAAAATTTAGCAAATCTTGACACCAAGGACAAAACTAGCCAAGAATAACCAACTGACTTAGCTAGCTTGAAAACAATCGAAAATGAAAAATTTCTTTTACCAAGATATTTACAGTAGTCATTTGGTGATATAAAGAGTGCATTTCAACCATCTAACATAAAAAACTAAGACTTTGAAAATTTCTCGAATGTTGGCACCAAGCACCAACTTCGCCTAGTCTCACCACCAAACTTGGCTAGCTTGAAAACTAACCAAATTAAATAATTTATTGCACGATAATTTTACAGTAGCCATTTGGTGATATAAAGAGTGCATTCCAACAATCAAATCTCAAAAACGAAGACTCTGAAAATTTCAGAAATCTTGATGCCAAGGACATCCTTAACCAAGTATCACCACCTAACTTAGCTAGCTTGAAAACCAACGAAAATGAAAAAGTTCTTGCACAAAGATTTTTACAGTAGTCACTTGGTGATATAAAGAATGCATTCCAACCATGAAACATGAAAAATGAAGACTTTGAAAATTTCCCGAATCTTGGCACCAAACACCAACTTAGCCAAGTCTCACCATGATTTCTTGGGTAGTCATTTGGTGATATAAAGAGTGTATTCCAACCATTAAATCTCAAAAACCAAGACTGTGAAAATTTCCCAAATCTTGGCACCAAGCACCAACATAGCCAAGCATCACCACTAAACTTAGCTGGCTTGAAAACCAACCAAATTGAAAAATTTCTTGCACGAGATTTTTATAGTAGCCATTTGGTGATATAAAGAGTGAATTCCAACAATCAAATCTCAAAAACCAAGCAAGAATCTGAAAATTTCACAAATCATGGCACCAAGGAAAAACATAGCCAAGTTTCACCACCTAACTTAGTTAGCTTGAAATCCAACGAAAATGAAAAATTTGTTGCACCAAAATTTTTACAGTAGTCATTTCGGGATATAAAGAGTTCATTCCACCCATATTATATAAAAAACCAAGACTTTGAAAATTTCTCAAGTCTTGGCACCAACCACCAACTTAGTCGAGTTTCACCACCAAACTTGGCTAGCTTGAAAGCCAACCAAAATGAAAAATTTCTTGCACGACAGTAGTCATTTGGTGATATAAAGAGTTCATTCCAATCATATAATCTAAAAAAAGAAGACTTTAAAAATTTCCCAAAACTTGGCACCAAACACAAACTTAGCCAAGTCTCACCACAAAATTTGGGTAGCTTGGAAGCCAACAAAATTGAATAATTTCTTGCACCATGATTTTTAGGGTAGTCATTTGGTGATATAAAGAGGGCATTCCAACCATTAAATATAAAAAATCAAGACTTTGAAAATTTCTTAAATCTTGGCACCAACCACTAACTTAGTCGAGTCTCACCACCAAACTTGGCTAGCTTGAAAGCCAACCAAAATGAAAAATTTCTTGCACGATATTTTTATTGTAGCCATTTGGTGATATAAAGAGGGTATTCCAACAATCAAATCTCAAAAACCAAAACTCTGAAAATTTTAAAATTCTTGACACTAAGGACAAACTTAGCCAAGTATCACCACCTATCTTAGCTAGCTTGAAAACCAACGAAAATGAAAAATTTCTTGCACGAGATTTTTACAGTAGTCATTTAGTGATATAAAGACTGCATTCCAACCATCTAACCTCAAAATCGAAGACTTTGAAAATTTCCGAATCTTGGCACCAGGCACTAGCTTGAAAACCAACCAAATTGACAAAGTTTTTGCACGAGATTTTTATAGTAGCCATTTGAGGATATAAAGAGTGCATTCAAACCATACAATCTAAAAAACCAAGACTTTGAAAATTTAACAAATTTTGGCAACAAACACCAACTTAGCCAAGTCTCACTACAAAAATTGCCTAGCTTGAAAACCAACCAAAAGGAAAAATTTATTGCAACAAGATTTTTACGGTAGTCATTTGGCGATATAAAGAGTGCATTCCAACCATTAAATCTCAAAATCCAAGACTTTGATAATTTCCCAACTCTTGGCACCAACTACCAATTTGTCGAGTCTCACCACCAAACATGGCTAGCTTGAAAACCAAATGAAATGAAAAATTTCTTGCACAAGATTTTTATAGTAACCATTTGGTGACATAAAGATGGCATTCCAACAATCAAATCTCAAAAACCAAGACTCTGAAAATTTCACAAATCATGTCGCCAAGGACAAACTTAGCCAAGTATCACCAGCTAACTTAGCTAGCTTGAAAACCAACGAAAATGAAAAACTTCTTCCACGAGATTTTTACAGTAGCCATTTGGTGACATAAAGATTGCATTCCAACAATCAAATATCAAAAACCAAGACTCTGAAAATTTCACAAATCCTGACGCCAAAGACAAACTTAGCTAAGTATCATCACAAAACTTGGCTAGCTTGAAAACTAACCAAATTGAAAAAGTTCTTGCACGAGATTTTTATAGTAGCCATTTAAGGATATAAAGAGTGCATTCCAACCATATAATCTCAAACCAAGACTTTGAAAATTTAACAAATCTTGGCAACAAACACAAACTTAGCCAAGTCTCACTACAAAAATTGGCTAGCTTGAAACCAACCAAAATAAAATATTTCTTCCACCAACATTTTTACGGTAGCCATTTGGCGATATAAAGAGTGCATTCCAACCACTAAATCTCAAAAACCAAGACTTTGAAAATTTCCCAAGTCTTGGCACCAACTACCAACTTAGTCGAGTCTCACCACCAAACTTGGGTAGCTTGAAAGCCAACCAAAATGAAAAATTTCTTGCACGAGATTTTTACAGTAGTGATTTGGTGATATAAAGAGTGCATTCCAACCATCTAACCTAAAAATCGAAGACTTTGAAAATTTCCGAATCTTGGCACCAAGCACCAACATAGCCAAGTCTCACCACCAAACTTGGCTAGCGTGAAAACCAAACAAATTGAAAATTTTCTTGCACAATATTTTTATAGTAGCCATTTGGGGATATAAAGAGTGCATTCCAATCATATAATCTAAAAAACCAAGACTTTAAAAATTTCCCAAAACTTGGCACCAAACACAAACTTGGCGAACTTGAAAACCAACCAAATTGAAAAAGTTCTTGCACGAGATTTTGATATTAACCATTTGGGTATATAAAGAGTGCATTCCAACCATATAATCTCAAACCAAGACATTGAAAATTTAACAAATCTTGGTAACAAACACCAACTTAGCCAAGTCTCACTACAAAAATTGGCTAGCTTGAAAACCAACCAAAATGAAAAATTTATTGCAACAAGATTTTTACGGTAGTCATTTGGCGATATAAAGAGAGCATTCCAACCATTAAATCTCAAAAACAAAGACTTTGACAATTTCCCATGTCTTAGCACCAACCACCAACTTTGTCGAGTCTCACCACCAAACTTGGCTACCTTGAAAACCAACCAAAAGGAAAAATTTCTTGCACAAGATTTTTATAGTAACAATTTGGTGACATAAAGATGACATTCCAACAATCAAATCTCAAAAACCAAGACTGTGAAAATTTCACAAATCTTGTCGCCAAGGACAAACTTAGCCAAGTATCACCACCTAACTTACCTAGCTTGAAAACCAACGAAAATAAAAAATTTCTTGCACGAGATTTTTACAGTAGCCATTTGGTGACATAAAGATTGCATTAAAACAATCAAATCCCAAAACCAAGACTCTGAAAATTTCCTAAATCTTGACGCCAAAGACAAACTTAGATAAGTATCATCACAAAACTTGGCTAGCTTGAAAACTAACCAAATGTAAAAAGTTCTTGCACGAGATTTTTATAGTATCCATTTGAAGATATAAAGAGTGCATTCCAACGATATAATCTCAAACCAAGACATTGAAAATTTAACAAATCTTGGTAACAAACACCAACTTAGCCAAGTCTCACTACAAAATTGGCTAGCTTGAAAACCAACCAAAATGAAAAATTTATTGCAACAAGATTTTTACGGTAGTCATTTAACGATATAAAGAGTGCATTCCAACCAATAAATCTCAAAAACCAAGACTTTGAAAATTTCCCAAGTCTTGGCACCAACCACCTACTTAGTCAAGTCTCACCACCAAACTTAGGTAGCTTGAAAGCCAACCAAAATGAAAAATTTCTTGCATGAGATTTTTACAGTAATCATTTGGTGATATAAAGAGTGCATTCGAACCATCTAACATAAAAAATGAAGACTTTGAAAATTTCTGAATCTTGGCACCAAGCACCAACACAGCCAAGTCTCACCACAAAACTTGGCTAGCATGAAAACCAAACAAATTGAAAAATTTCTTGCACTATATTTTTATAGTAGCCATTTGGGGATATAAAGAATGCATTCCAATCATATAATCTAAAAAACCAAGACTTTAAAAATTTTCCAAAACTTGGCACCAAACACAAACTTAGCCAAGTCTCACCACAAAATTTGGGTAGCATGAAAGCGAACAAAACTGAATAATTTCTTGCACCATGATTTTTTGGGTAGTCATTTGGTGATATAAAGAGTGCATTCCAACCATTAAATATAAAAAATCAAGACTTTGAAAATTTCTCAAATCTTGGCAACAACCACTAGCTTAGTCGAGTCTCACCACCAAATTTGGCTAGCTTGAAAGCCAACCAAAATGAAAAATTTCTTGCACGATATTTTTATAGTAGCCATTTGGTGATATAAAGAGGGTATTCCAACAATCAAATCTCAAAAACCAAAACTCTGAAAATTTTAAATTTCTTGACACTAAGGACAAACTTAGCCAAGTATGACCACCTATCTTAGCTAGCTTGAAAACCAACGAAAATGAAAAATTTCTTGCACGAGATTTTTACAGTAGTCATTTGGTGATATAAAGACTGCATTCCAACCATCTAACCTCAAAATTGAAGACTTTGAAAATTTCCGAATCTTGGCACCAGTCACTAACAAAGCCAAGTCTCACCACAAAACTTCGCTAGCTCGAAAACCAACCAAATTGAAAAAGTTCTTGCACGAGATTTTTATAGTAGCCATTTGAGGATATAAAGATTGCATTCAAACCATATAATCTAAAAAACCAAGACTTTGAAAATTTAACAAATCTTGGCAACAAACACCAACTTAGCCAAGTCTCACTACAAAAATTGGCTAGCTTGAAAACCAACCAAAATGAAAAATTTATTGTAACAAGATTTTTACGGTAGTCATTTGGCGATATAAAGAGTGCATTCCAACCATTAAATCTCAAAATCCAAGACTTTGACAATTTCCCAAGTCTTGGCAACAACCACCAACTTTGTCGAGTCTCACCACCAAACTTGGCTAGCTTGAAAACCAACAAAAATGAAAAATTTCTTGCAAAAGATTTTTATAGTAACCATTTGGTGACATAAAGATGGCATTCCAACAATCAAATCTCAAAAACCAAGACTCTGAAAATTTCACAAATCTTGTCGCCAAGGACATACTTAGCCAAGTATCACCAGCTAACTTAGCTAGCTTGAAAACCAACGAAAATGAAAAACTTCTTGCACGAGATTTTTACAGTAGCCATTTGGTGACATAAAGATTTCATTCCAACAATCAAATCTCAAAAACCAAGACTCTGAAAATTTCACAAATCTTGACGCCAAAGACAAACTTAGCTAAGTATCATGACCAAACTTGGCGAACTTGAAAACCAACCAAATTGAAAAAGTTCTTGCACGAGATTTTGATATTAACCATTTGGGGATATAAAGAGTGCATTCCAACCATATAATCTCAAACCAAGACATTGAAAATTTAACAAATCTTGGTAACAAACACTAACTTAGCCAAGTCTCACTACAAAAATTGGCTAGCTTGAAAACCAACCAAAATGAAAAATTTATTGTAACAATATTTTTCCGGTAGTCATTAGGCGATATAAAGAGAGCATTCCAACCATTAAATCTCAAAAACCAAGACTTTGACAATTTCCCATGTCTAGGCACCAACCACCAACTTTGTCGAGTCTCACCACCAAACTTGGCTACCTTGAAAACCAACCAAAAGGAAAAATTTCTTGCACAAGATTTTTATAATAACCATTTGGTGACATAAAGATGGCATTCCAACAATCAAATCTCAAAAACCAAGACTGTGAAAATTTCACAAATCTTGTCGCCAAGGACAAACTTAGCCAAGTATCACCACCTAACTTAGCTAGCTTGAAAACCAACGAAAATAAAAAATTTCTTGCACGAAATTTTTACAGTAGCCATTTGGTGACCTAAAGATTGCAGTCCAACAATAAAATCTAAAAAAGCAAGACTCTGAAAATTTCACAAATCTTGACCCCAAAGACAAACTTAGCTAAGTATCATGACCAAAATTTGGCTAGCTTGAAAACCAACCAAATTGAAAAAGTTCTTGCATGAGATTTTTATAGTAACCATTTGGGGATATAAAGAGTGCATTCCAACCATATAATCTCAAACCAAGACTTTGAAAATTTAACAAATCTTGGTAACAAACACCAACTTAGCCAAGTCTCACTACAAAAATTGGCCAGCTTGAAAACCAACCAAAATGAAAAATTTATTGCAACAAGATTTTTACGGTAGTCATTTGGCGATATAAAGAGTGCATTCCAACCATTAAATCTCAAAAACCAAGACTTTCACAATTGCCCAACTCTTGGCACCAACCACCAACATTGTCGAGTCTCACCACCAAACTTGGCTAGCTTGAAAACCAACCAAAATGAAAAATTTCTTGCACAAGATTTTTATAGTAGCCATTTGGTGACAAAAAGATAGCATTCCAACAATCAAATCTCATAAACCAAGACTCTGAAAACTTCGCAAATCTTGACGCCAAGGACAAACTTAGCCAAGTTTCACCACCTAACTTAGCTAGCTTGAAAACCAATGAAAATTAAAAATTTCTTGCACCTAAATTTTTACAGTAGTCAGTTGGGGATATAAAGAGTGCTTTCCACCCATATAATATCCAAAACAAAGACTTTGAAAATTTCCCAAATCTTTGCAACAAACACCAATTTAGCCAAGTCTCACCACAATATTTGGCTAGCTTGGAAACCAACCAAAATGAATAATTTCTTGCACCGTGATTTTTACGGTAGTCATTTGGTGATATAAATAGTGCATTCGAACTATTAAATCTCAAAAACTAAGACTTTGAAAATTTCCCAAATTTTGGCATAACCACCAAGTTAGTCAAGTGTCACCACAAAACATGGGTAGCTTGAAAACCAACAAAAATGAAAAATTTCTTGCACTAGATTTTTATAGTAGCCATTTGGTGACATAAATAGTGCATTCCAAAAATCAAATCTCAAAAACCAAGACTCTGAAAATTTCACAAATCTTGACGCCAAGGACAACCTTAACTTAGTTAGCTTGAAAAGGAATGAAAATGAAAAATTTCTTGCACCAAGATTTTTACAGTAGTCACTTGGTAATATAAAGAGTGCATTCCAACAATGAAACATAAAAAACGAAGACTTTGAAAATTTCCCGAATCTTGGCCCCAAACACTAACTCAGCCAAGTCTCACCACAAAATTTGGGTAGCTTGAAAATCAACCAAAATGAATAATTTCTTGCACGAAGATTTTTAGGGTAGTAATTTGGTGATATAAAGAGTGCATTCCAACCATTAAATCTTAAAAACGAAGACTGCGAAAATTTCTGAAATCTTGGCACCAAGAACCAACATAGCCAAGTCTCACCACCAAATTTGGCTTGCTTGAAAACCAACCAAATTGAAAAATTTCTTTCACGAGATATTTTTAGTAGCCATTTGGTGATATAAAGAGTGCATTCCAACAATCAAATCTCCAAAACCAAGCAAGACTCTGAAAATTTCACAAATCTTGGCACCAAGGGCAAACTTAGCCAAGTCTCACCACCTAACTTAGCTAGTTTGAAATCCAACGAAAATGAAAAATTTCTTCCACAAAAATTTTTACAGTAATCATTTGGGGATATAAAGAGTGCATTCCACCCATATAATATCAAAAAACAAGACTTTGAAAATTTCGCAAATGTTGGCAACAAACACCAATTTAGCCAAGTCTCAACACCAAACTTGGCTAGCTTGAAAACCAAACAAAATGAAAAATTTCTTGCACGAGATTTTTATAATAGGGATTTGGTGATATAAAGAGTGCATTCCAACCATCAAATCTCAAAAACCAAGACTCTGAAAATATCACAAATCTTTGCACCAAGGACAAACTTAGCCAAGTCTCACCACCTAACTTAGCCAAGTCTCACCACCTAACTTAGCTAGCTTGAAAACCAACGAAAATGAAAAATTTCTTGCTCCAAAATATTTACAGTAGTCATTTGGGGATATAAAGAGTGCATTCAAACCATATAATCTCAAAAACCAAGACTTTAAAAATTTCCCATATCTTGGCTCCAAACACCAACTTAGCCAAGTCTCAGCACAAAATTTGGGTAGCTTGAAAGCAAATAAAAATTAATAATTTCTTGCACCAAGATTTTTAGTTTAGTCACTTGGTGATATGTAGAGTGCATTCCAACCATTAAATCTCAAAAACCAAGACTTTGAAAATTTCCCAAATCTTGACACCAATCACCAACTTAGTAAGTCACACAACCAAACTTGGCTAGCTTGAAAACCAACCCAAATGAAAAATGTCTTGCACGAGATTTTTATAGTAGCCATTTGATGATATAAAGAGGGCATTCCAACAATCAAATCTCGAAAACCAAGACTCTAAAAATTTGACAAATCTTGACACCAAGAACAAACTTAGTCAAGAATCACCACCTGACTTAGCTAGCTTGAAAACAAACGAAAATGAAAAATTTCTTGCACCAAGAATTTTCCAGTAGTCATTTGGTGATATAAATACTGAATTCAACCCATCTAACCTAAAAAACAAAGACTTTGAAAATTTCCCGAATCTTGGCACCTAGCACCAACATAGCCAAGTCTCACCACCAAACTTGGTTAGCTTGAAACCAATGAAAATGAAAAATTTCTTGCACCAAAATTTTTACAGTAGTCATTTGGGGATATAAAGAGTGCATTCGAACCATATAATCTAAAACACAAAGACTTTGAAAATTTCCAAAATCTTGGCACCAAACCACCAACTTAGTCGAGTCTCACCACCAAATTTGGCTAACTTGAAAAACCCATCAAAATGAAAGATTTCTTGCACGATATTTTTATAGTAGGCATTTGGTGATATAAAGAGTGCATTCCAACAATCAAATCTCAAAAACTAAGACTCTAAAAATTTCACAAATCTTGACACCAAGGACAAACTTAGTTTAGAATCACCACCAGACTTAGCTAGCTTGAAAACAAACGAAAATGAAAAATTTCTTGCATCAAGATTTTTACAGTAGTCATTTGGTGATATAACGAGTGCATTCCAACAATCTAACCTCAAAAACGAAGACATTGAAAATTTCTCGAATCTAGGCACGAAGCACCAACTTTGCCTAGTCTCACCACCAAAGCTGGCTAGCTTGAAAACCAACCAAATTGAAAAACTTCTTGCACGAGATTTTTATAGTAGCCATTTAGGGATATAAAGAGTGCATTCCAACAATCAAATCTCAAAATCCAAGCAAGACTATGAAAATTTCACAAAATCTTGCCACCAAGGACAAACATAGCCAAGTCTCACCACCTAAATTAGCTAGCTTGAAATCCAACGAAAATGAAAAATTTCTTGCACCAAAATTTTTACAGTAGTTATTTGGGGATATAAAGAGTGCATTCCACCCATATAATATCAAAAACAAAGACTTTGAAAATTTCGCAAATCTTGCCAACAAACTCCAATTTAGCCAACTCTCACCATAAAATTTGGCTAGCTTGAAAACCAACAAAAATGAATAATTTCTTGCACCATGATTTTTACGGTAGTCATTTGGTGATATAAAGAGTGCATTCCAACTATTAAATCTCAAAAACCAAGACTTTGAAAATTTCCCAAATCTTGGCACCAACCACCAACTTAGTCGAGTCTCACCACCAATTTTGGCTTGCTTGAAAACCAACCAAAATGAAAAATTTCTTGCATGAGATTTTTACAGTAGTCATTTGCTGATATAAATACTACATTCCAACCATCTAACCTAAAAAATGAAGACTTTGAAAATTTCCTGAATCTTGGCACCAAGGACCAACATAGCCAAGTCTCACCACCTAAATTAGCTAGCTTGGAAACAAACGAAAATGAAAAATTTCTTGCACCAAGATTTTTACAGTAGTCATTTGGTGATATAAAGAGTGCATTCCACCAATATAACCTAAAAAACAAAGAATTTGAAAATTTCCCAAATCTTGGCAACAAACACCAACTTAGTGTAGTCTCACCACCAAATTTGGCTAGCTTGAAAACCAACCAAAATTAAAAATTTCTTGCACGAGATTTTTACAGCAGTCATTTGGTGATATAAATACTGCATTCCAACAATCTAACTTACAAAAAGAAGACTTTGAAAATTTCCCGAATCTTGGCACGAAGCACCAACATAGCCAAGTTTCACCACCAAACATGGTTATCTTGAAAACCAACGAAAATGAAAAATTTTTTGCACCAAAATTTTTACAGTACTCATTTGGAAATATAAAGAGTGCATTCGAACCATATAATCTCAAAAACAAAGACTTTGAAAATTTCAAAAATCTTGGCACCAACCACCAACGTAGTCGAGTCTCAGCACGAAACTTGGCTAACTTGAAAACCCATCAAAATGAAAAATTTCTTGCACAAGATTTTTACAGTAGCCATTTGGTGATATAAAGAGTGCATTCCAACAATCAAATCTTGACACCAAGGACAAACTCAGTCAAGAATCACCACCTGACTTAGCTAGCCTGAAAACAAACGAAAATGAAAAATTTCTTGCACCAAGATTTTTACAGTAGTCATTTGGTGATATAACGAGTGCATTCCAACAATCTAACCTAAAAAACGAAGACTTTGAAAATTTCTCGAATCTTGGCACGAAGCACCAACTTTGCCAAGTCGCACCACCAAACTTAGCTAGCTTGAAACCAACCAAATTGAAAAAGTTCTTGCACGAGATTTTTATAGTAGCCATTTAGGGATATAAAGAGTGCATTCCACCCATATAATATCAAAAACTAAGACTTTGAAAATTTTGCAAATCTTGGCAACAAACACCAATTTAGCCAAGTCTCCCCACTAAATTTGACTAGCTTGGAAACCAACCAAAATGAAAAATTTCTTGCACCATGATTTTTAAAACGACTACTGTAAATCTGATGGTGGAAGAAATTTTTAATTATGGTTGGTTTTCAAGGTAGCTTAGTGGGTGCTGTGGGCCAACATTTGGAAAATTTTCAAAGTCTTTGCTTTTGAGAATAGATAGTTGGAATGCACTTTTTATATCACCAAATGGCTACTCTAAAAGTCTTTGTGCAAGAAATTTTTCATTTTGGTTGGTTTTCAAGATAGCTAAGTTTGGTGGGGAGATATGGCTAAGTTAGTGATTGGTGCCGAGAATTGAGAAATTTACAGTGTGTTTTCTTTAGATTTGATGGTTGGGATGCACTCTTTATATCACAAACAGGCTACTATAAAAATCTCGTGCAAGAAACTTTTCATTTTGGTTGGTTTTCAAGCTAGACATGCTTGGTGGAGAGACTTTTATACTTGGTACAAAGATATGGGAAATTTTCAAAGTCTTGGTTTTTGAGATTTCATGGTTGCAATGCTCTCTTTATATACAAAACTACTACTGTAAATATCATGGTGGAAGAAAGTTTTAATTTTTGTTGGTTTTCAAGGTAGCTTAGTGGGTGGTATGGGCCAACATTTGGGAAATTTTCAAATTCTTAGCTTTTGAGAATAGAATGTTGGAATGCACTCTTTAAATCACCAAATGGCTACTCTAAAAGTCTTTGTGCAAGAAATTTTTCCTTTTGGTTGGTTTTCAAGCTAGCTAAGTTTGGTGGTGAGACTTGGCTACGTTGTTGGTTGGTGCCGAGATTTGAGAAATTTTCAGTGTCTTTTTTTTGAGATTTGATGGTTGGGTGCACTCCTTATATCACCAAATGGCTACTCTAAAAGTCTTTGTGCAAAAAAATTTTCATTTTGGTTGGTTTTCAAGATAGCTAAGTTTGGTGGTGAGACTTGGTTAAGTTGGTAGTTGGTGCCGAGATTTGAGAAATTTTCAGTGTCTATTTTTTGAGATTTGATGGTTGGGATACACTCTTTATATCACCAACAGGCTATTATAAAAATCTCGTGAAAGAAATTTTTTATTTTGTTTGGTTTTCAAGCTAGCTAAGTTTGGTGGTCAGACTTTTATGCTTGGTGCAAAGATTTGGGAAATTTTCAAAGTCCTTGTTTTGGAGAATAGGTGGTTGGAATGCACTCTTTATATCACCAAATGGCTACTCTAAAAGTCCTTGTGCAAGAAATTTTTCATTTTTGTTGGTTTTCAAGCTATCTAAGTTTGGTGGTGAAACTTGGTTAAGTTGGTGGTTGGTGCCAATACTTGAGAAATTTTCAGTGTCTTTTTTTTTTAGATTTGATGGTTGGGATGCACTATTTATATCACCAACTGGATACTATAAAAATCTCGTGCATTAAATTTTTCATTTCGGTTGGTTTTCAAGGTTGCCATGTTTGGTGGTGAGACTTTTATGCTTGGTGCAAAGATATGGGAAATTTTCAAAGTCTTGGTTTAATAGATTTAATGGTTGCAATGCTCTCTTTATATACAAAACGACTACTGTAAATATGATGGTGGAAGATTTTTTAATTATGGTTGGTTTTTGAGAATAGATGATTGGAATGCACTCTTTATATCACCAAATGGCTATTCTAAATTCTTTGTTCAAGAAATTTTTCATTTTTGTTGGTTTTCAAGCTATCTAAGTTTGGTGGTGAGACTTGGCTAAGTTGGTGGTTGGTGTCGAGATTTGAGAAATTTTAAGTGTCGTATTTTTTTTAGATTTAATGGTTGGGATGCACTCTTTATATAATCAACTGGCTACTATAAAAATCTCGTGCAAGAAATTTTTCATTTTGGTTGGTTTTCAAGTAGCTTAGTGGGTGCTATGTGCCAACATTTGGGAAATTTTCAAAGTCTTGGCTTTTGAGAATAGATGGTTGGAATGCACTTTTTATATCACCAAACGGCTACACTAAAAGTCTTTGTGCCAGAAATTTTTCATTTTGGTTGGTTTTCAAGCTAGTTAAGTTTGGTGGTGAGACTTGGCTAAGTAGATGGTTGGTGCCAATATTTAAGCATTTTTTAGTGTCTTTTTTTGAGATTTGATGGTTGGGATACACTCTTTATATCACCAACAGGCTACTACAAAAATCTCGTGCAAGAAATTTTTTATTTTGTTTGGTTTTCAAGATAGCCAAGTTTGGTGGTGAGACTTTTATGCCTTGTGCAAATATTTGGGAAATTTTTAAAGTCTTGATTTTTGAGATTTAATGGTTGGAATGCTCTCTCTATATCACAAAACGAATACTGTAAATATCTTGGTGGAAGAAATTTTTAATTTTTGTTGGTTTTCAAGGTAGCTTAGTGGGTGATATGGTCCAACATTTGGGAAATTTGCAAAGTCTTGGCTTTTGAGAATAGATGGTTGGAATGCACTCTTTATATCACCAAATGGCTACTCTAAAAGTCTTTGTGTAAGAAATTTTTCATTTTGGTTGGTTTTCAAGCTAGCTAAGTTTCGTGGTGACACTTGGCTAAGTTGGTGGTTGGTGCCAATACTTGAGAAATTTTCAATGTCTTTTTTTTTAGATTTGATGGTTGGGATGCACTATTTATATCACCAACTGGATACTATAAAATCTCGTGCATGAAATTTTTCATTTCGGTTGGTTTTCAAGTTTGCCATGTTTGGTGTTGTGACATTTATGCTTGATGCAAAGATATGGGAAATTTTAAAGTTTTGGTTTTTGAGATTTAATGGTTGCAATGCTCTCTTTATCTACAAAACGACTACTGTAAATATGATGGTGGAAGAAATTTTAAATTTTGGTTGGTTTTCAAGGTAGCTTAGTGGGTGCTATGGGCCAACATTTGGGAAATTTTCAAAGTCCTGGTTTTTGAGAATAGATGGTTGGAATGTACTCTTTATATCACCAAATGGCTACTCGAAAAGTCTTTGTGCAAGAAATTTTTCATTTCGGTTGGTTTTCAAGCTTGCCGTGTTTGGTGGTGTGACATTTATGCTTGATGCAAAGATATGGGAAATTTTAAAGTTTTGGTTTTTGAGATTTAATGGTTGCAATGCTCTCTTTATCTACAAAACGACTACTGTAAATATGATGGTGGAAGAAATTTTAAATTTTGGTTGGTTTTCAAGGTAGCTTAGTGGGTGCTATGGGCCAACATTTGGGAAATTTTCAAAGTCCTGGTTTTTGAGAATAGATGGTTGGAATGTACTCTTTATATCACCAAATGGCTACTCGAAAAGTCTTTGTGCAAGAAATTTTTCATTTCGGTTGGTTTTCAAGCTTGCCGTGTTTGGTGGTGTGACATTTATGCTTGATGCAAAGATATGGGAAATTTTAAAGTTTTGGTTTTTGAGATTTAATGGTTGCAATGCTCTCTTTATCTACAAAACGACTACTGTAAATATGATGGTAGAAGAAATTTTAAATTTTGGTTGGTTTTCAAGGTAGCTTAGTAGGTGCTATGGGCCAACATTTGGGAAATTTTCAAAGTCCTGGTTTTTGAGAATAGATGGTTGGAATGTACTCTTTATATCACCAAATACCTACTCTAAAAGTCTTTGTGCAAGAAATTTTTCATTTTGGTTGGTTTTCAAGCTATCTAAGTTTGGTGGTGAAACTTCGTTAAGTTGGTGGTTGGTGCCAATACTTGAGAAATTTTCAGTGTCTTTTTTTTTTAGATTTGATGGTTGGGATGCACTATTTATATCACCAACTGGATACTATAAAAATCTCGTGCATGAAATTTTTCATTTCAGTTGGTTGTCAAGGTTGCCATGTTTGGTGGTGAGACTTTTATGCTTGGTGCAAAGATATGGGAAATTTTTAAAGTCTTTGTTTTTGAGATTTAATGGTTGCAATGCTCTCTTTATATACAAAACGACTACTGTAAATATGATGGTGGAAGATTATTTTAATTTTTGTTGGTTTTCAATGTAGCTTAGTGGGTGCTATGGGCCAACATTTGGGAAATTTTCAAAGTCTTGGTTTTTGAGAATAGATGATTGGTATGCACTCTTTATATCTCCAAATGGCTAGTATAAAAGTCTTTGTGCAAGAAATTTTTCATTTTGGTGGGTTTTCAAGCTATCTAAATTTGGTGGTGAGACTTGGCTAAGTTGGTGGTTGGTGTCGAGATTTGAGAAATTTTAAGTGTCCTATTTTTTTTAGATTTAATGGTTGGGATGCACTCTTTATATAATCAACTGGCTACTACAAAAATATCGTGCAAGAAATTTTTCATTTTGGTTGGTTTTCAAGCTAGCCAAGTTTGGTGGTGAGACTTTTATGCTTGGTGCAAAGATTTGGGAAATTTTCAAAGTCTTGGTTTTTGAGATTTAATGGTTGGAATGCTCTCTTTATATCACAAAACGAATACTGTAAATATCTTGGTGGAAGAAATTTTTAATTTTTGTTGGTTTTCAAGGTAGCTTAGTGGGTGATATGGTCCAACATTTGGGAAATTTGCAAAGTCTTGGCTTTTGAGAATAGATGGTTGGAATGCACTCTTTATATCACCAAATGGCTACTCTAAAAGTCTTTGTGTAAGAAATTTTTCATTTTGGTTGGTTTTCAAGCTAGCTAAGTTTGGTGGTGACACTTGGCTAAGTTGGTGGTTGGTGCCAATACTTGAGAAATTTTCAGTGTCTTTTTCTTTAGATTTGTTGGTTGGGATGCACTATTTATATCACCAACTGGATACTATAAAATCTCGTGCATGAAATTTTTCATTTCGGTTGGTTTTCAAGCTTGCCATGTTTGGTGTTGTGACATTTATGCTTGATGCAAAGATGTGGGAAATTTTAAAGTTTTGGTTTTTGAGATTTAATGGTTGCAATGCTCTCTTTATCTACAAAACGACTACTGTAAATATGATGGTGGAAGAAATTTTAAATTTTGGTTGGTTTTCAAGGTAGTTAGTGGGTGCTATGGGCCAACATTTGGGAAATTTTCAAAGTCCTGGTTTTTGAGAATAGATGGTTGGAATGTAATCTTTATATGACCAAATGGCTACTCGAAAAGTCTTTGTGCAAGAAATTTTTCATTTCGGTTGGTTTTCAAGCTTGCCGTGTTTGGTGGTGTGACATTTATGCTTGATGCAAAGATATGGGAAATTTTAAAGTTTTGGTTTTTGAGATTTAATGGTTGCAATGCTCTCTTTATCTACAAAACGACTACTGTAAATATGATGGTAGAAGAAATTTTAAATTTTGGTTGGTTTTCAAGGTAGCTTAGTAGGTGCTATGGGCCAACATTTGGGAAATTTTCAAAGTCCTGGTTTTTGAGAATAGATGGTTGGAATGTACTCTTTATATCACCAAATAGCTACTCTAAAAGTCTTTGTGCAAGAAATTTTTCATTTTGGTTGGTTTTCAAGCTATCTAAGTTTGGTGGTGAAACTTGGTTAAGTTGGTGGTTGGTGCCAATACTTGAGAAATTTTCAGTGTCTTTTTTTTTTAGATTTGATGGTTGGGATGCACTATTTATATCACCAACTGGATACTATAAAAATCTCGTGCATGAAATTTTTTATTTCAGTTGGTTGTCAAGGTTGCCATGTTTGGTGGTGAGACTTTTATGCTTGGTGCAAAGATATGGGAAATTTTTAAAGTCTTTATTTTTGAGATTTAATGGTTGCAATGCTCTCTTTATATACAAAACGACTACTGTAAATATGATGGTGGAAGATTATTTTAATTTTTGTTGGTTTTCAATGTAGCTTAGTGGGTGCTATGGGCCAACATTTGGGAAATTTTCAAAGTCTTGGTTTTTGAGAATAGATGATTGGAATGCACTCTTTATATCTCCAAATGGCTAGTCTAAAAGTCTTTGTGCAAGAAATTTTTCATTTTGGTGGGTTTTCAAGCTATCTAAATTTGGTGGTGAGACTTGGCTAAGTTGGTGGTTGGTGTCGAGATTTGAGAAATTTTAAGTGTCCTATTTTTTTTAGATTTAATGGTTGGGATAAACTCTTTATATAATCAACTGGCTACTATAAAAATATCATGCAAGAAATTTTTCATTTTGGTTGGTTTTCAAGCTAGCCAAGTTTGGTGGTGAGACTTTTATGCTTGGTGCAAAGATTTGGGAAATTTTCAAAGTCTTGGTTTTTGAGATTTAATGGTTGGAATGCTCTCTTTATATCACAAAACGACTATTGTAAATATCTTGGTGGAAGAAATTTTTAGTTTTGGTTGGTTTTCAAGGTAGCTTAGTGGGTGCTATGGGCCAACATTTGGGAAATTTGGAAAGTCTTGGCTTTTGAGAATAGATGGTTGGAATGCACTCTTTATATCACCAAATGGCTACTCTAAAAGTCTTTGTGCAAGAAATTTTTCATTTTGGTTGGTTTTCAAGCTAGCTAAGTTTGGTGGTGAGACTTGGCTAAGTTGGTGGTTGGTGCCAATACTTGAGAAATTTTCAATGTCTTTTTTTTTAAATTTGATTGTTTGGATGCACTATTTAATCACGAACTGGATACAATAAAAATCTCGTGCTTGAAATTTTTCATTTCGGTTGGTTTTCAAGCTTGCCATGTTTGGTGGTTAGACATTTATGCTTGGTGCAAGGATATGGGAAATTTTCAAAGTCTTGGTTTTTGAGATTTAATGGTTGCAATGCTCTCTTTATATACAAAACGACTACTGTAAATATGATGGTGGAAGAAATTTTTAATTTTGGTTGGTTTTCAAGGTAGCTTAGTGGGTGCTATGGGCCAACATTTGGGAAATTTTCAAAGTCCTGCTTTTTTAGAATAGATGGTTGGAATGTACTCTTTATATCACCAAATGGCTAATGTAAAAGTCTTTATGCAAGAAATTTTTTATTTTGGTTTGTTTTCAAGCTATCTAAGTTTGGTGGTGAGAGTTGGTTAAGTTGGTGGTTGGTGCCAATACTTGAGAAATTTTCAGTGTCTTTTTTTTTAAGATTTGATGGTTGGGATGCACTATTTATATCACCAACTGGATACTATAAAAATCTCGTGCATGAAATTTTTCATTTCGGTTGGTTTTCAAGGTTGCCATGTTTGGTGGTGAGACTTTTATGCTTGGTGCAAAGATATGGGATATCTTCAAAGTCTCGGTTTTTGAGATTTAATGGTTGCAATGCTCTCTTTATATACAAAACGACTACTGTAAATATGACGGTGGAAGATTTTTTTAATTTCGGTTGGTTTTCAAGGTAGCTTAGTGGGTGCTATGGGCCAACATTTGGGAAATTTTAAAAGTCTTGGTTTTTGAGAATAGATGACTAGAATGCATTCTTTATATCTCCAAATGGCTACTCTAAAAGTCTTTGTGCAAGAAATTTTTCATTTTGGTTGGTTTTCAAGCTATCTAAGTTTGGTGTCGAGATTTGAGAAATTTTAAGTGTCCTATTTTTTTTAGATTTAATGGTTGGGATGCACTCTTTATATTATCAACTGGCTACTATAAAAATCTCGTGCAAGAAGTTTTTCATTTTGGTTGGTTTTCAAGCTTGCCAAGTTTGGTGGTGAGACTTTTATGCTTGGTGCAAAGATTTGGGAAATTTTCAAAGTCTTGGTTTTTAAGATTTAATGGTTGGAATGCTCCGTTTATATAACAAAACGACTACTGTAAATATCTTGGTGGAACAAATTTTTAGTTTTGGTTGGTTTTCAAGGTAGCTTAGTGGGTGCTATAGGCCAAAATTTGGGAAATTTGAAAACTCTTGGCTTTTGAGAATAGATGGTTGGAATGCACTCTTTATATCACCAAATGCCTACTTCAAAAGTCTTTGTGCAAGAAATTTTTAATTTTGGTTGGTTTTCAAGCTATCCAAGTTGGCGGTTGGTGTCGAGATTTGAGCAATTTTCAATGTCTTTTTTTTGAGATTTGAATGTTGGGATACACTCTTTATATCACCAACTGGCTACTATAAAAATCTCGTGCAAGAAATTTTTCATTTTGTTTGGTTTTCAAGCTAGCCAAGTTTGGTGGTGAGACTTTTATGCTTGGTGCAAAGATTTGGGAAATTTTCAAAGTCTTGGTTTTTGATATTTAATGGTTGGAATGCCCTCTTTATATCACAAAACGACTACTGTAAATATCTTGGTGGAAGAAATTTTTAATTTTGGTTGGTTTTCAAGGTAGCTTAGTGGGTGCTTTGTTCCAACATTTCGGAAATTTTCAAAGTCTTGGCTTTTGAGAATAGATGGTTGGAATGCACTCTTTATATCACCAAACGGCTATTCTAAAAGTCTTTGTGCCAGAAATTTTTCAATTTGGTTGGTTTTCAAGCTAGCTAAGTTTGGTGGTGAGACTTGGCTAAGTAGATGGTTGGTGCCGATATTTGAGCATTTTTTAGATTTGATGGTTGGGATACACTCTTTACATCACCAACAGGCTACTACAGAAATCTCGTGCAAGAAATTTTTTATTTTGTTTGGTTTTCAAGGTATCCAAGTTTGGTGGTGAGACTTTTATGCTTGGTGCAAAGATTTAGGAAATTTTTAAAGTCTTGATTTTTTAGATTTAATGGTTGGAAAGCTCTCTTTATATCACAAAACGAATACTGTAAATATCATGGTGGAAGAAATTTTTAATTTTGGTTGGTTTTCAAGGTAGCTTAGTGGGTGCTATGGGCCAACATTTGGGAAATTTGCAAAGTCTTGGCTTTTGAGAATAGATGGTTGGAATGCACTCTTTATATCACATAATGGCTACTCTTAAAGTCTTTGGGCAAGAAATTTTTCATTTTGGTTGGTTTTCAAGCTATCTAAGTTTTGTTGTGGGACTTGGCTAAATTGGTGGTTAGTGGCGAGTTTTGAGAAATTTTAAGTGTCCAATTTTTTTTAGATTTAATGGTTGGGATGCACTCTTTATATCATCAACTAGCTACTATAAAAATCTCGTGCAAGAAATTTTTCATTTTGGTTGGTTTTCAAGCTAGCTAAGTTTGGTGGTGAGACTTTTATGCTTGGGGCAAAGATTTGGGAAATATTCAAAGTCTTGGTTTTTGAGATTTAATGGTTGGAAAGCTCTCTTTATATCACAAAACGACTACTGTAAATATCTTGCTCGAAGAAATTTTTAATTTTGGTTGGTTTTCAAGGTAGCTTAGTGGGTGCTATGGGCCAACATTTGGGAAATTTTCAAAGTCTTGGCTTCTGAGAATAGATGGTTGGAATGCACTCTTTATATCACCATATAGCTACTCTAAAAGTCTTTGTGCAAGAAATTTTTTATTTTGGTTGGTTTTCAAGGTAACGAAGTTTGGTGGTGAGACTTGGCAAAGTTGGTGGTTGGTGCCGAGAGTTGAGAAATTTTCAGTGTCTTTTTTTTTTTAGATTTGATTGCTGGGATGCACTCTTTATATAACCAACTGCCTACTATAAAAATCTCGTGCAAGAAATTTTTTAATTTGTTTGGTTTTCAAGCTAGCCATGTTTCGTGGTGAGAGTTTTATGCTTGGTGCAAAGATTTGGGAAATTTTCAAAGTCTTGTTTTTTGTTATTTAATGGTTGAAATGCTCTCTTTATATCACAAAACGAATACTATAAATATCATGGTAGAAGAAATTTTTAATTTGTTGGTTTTCAAGGTAGCTTAGTTGGTGCTATGTGCCAACATTTGGGAAATTTTCAAAGTCTTGGCTTTTGAGAATAGATGGTCTGAATGCATTCTTTATATTACCAAATGGCTACTCTAAAAGTCTTTGTGCAAGAAATTTTTCATTTTGGTTGGTTTTTAAGCTAGCTAAGTTTGGTGCTGAGACTTGGCTAAGTTGGTGGTTGGTGCCGAGATTTGAGAAATTTTAAGTGTCTTCTTTTTTTAGATTTAAAAGTTGGGATGCACTCTTTATATCATCAACTGGTTACTATAAACATCTCGTGCAAGAAATTTTTTATTTTGTTTGGTTTTCAAACTAGGCAAGTTTGGTGGTGAGACTTTTATACTTGGTGCAAAGATTTGGGAAATTTTCAAAGTCTTGGTTTTTGAGATTTCATGGTAGGAAAGATCTCTTTATATCACAAAACGAATACTATAAATATCATGGTGGAAGAAATTTTTAATTTTTGTTGGTTTTCAAGGTAGCTGAGTTGGTATTATGTGCCGACATTTGGGAAACTTTCAAAGTCTTGGCTTTTGAGAATAGATGGTTGGAATGCACTCTTTATATCACCAAATAGCTACTCTAAAAGTCTTTGTGCAAGAAATTTTCCATTTTGATTGGTTTTCAAGCTTGCTAAGTTTGGTGTTGAGACTTGGCTAAGTTGGTGGTTCGTGCCGAGATTTGAGAAATTTTCAGTGTCTTTTTTTGAGATTTGATTGTTGGGATGCACTCTTTATATAACCAACTGGCTACTATAAAAATATCGTGCAAGAAATTTTTCATTTTGGTTGGTTTTCAAGCGAGCCAAGTTTGGTGGTGAGACTTTCATGCTTGGTGCAAAGATTTGGAAAATTTTCAAAGTCTTGGTTTTTGAGATTTAATGGTTGGAATGCTCTCTTTATATCACAAAACGACTACTGTAAATATCATGGTGGAAGAAATTTTTAATTTTGTTTGGTTTTCCAGGTAGCCAAGTTTGGTGGTGAGACTTGACTAAGTTGGTGGTTGGTGCCAAGATTTGGGAAATTTTCAAAGTCATGGTTTTTGAGATTTTAGGGTTTGAATGCACACTTTATATCACCAACTGACTACCCTTAAAATATTGGTGCAACAAATTATTCATTTTTGTTGGGTTTCAAGCTAGCCAAATTTTGTGGTGAGACTTGGTTATGTTGGTGGTTGGTGGCAAGATTCGGGAAATTTTCAAAGTCTTCGTTTTTTAGGTTAGATTGTTGGAATGCACTCTTTATATCACCAAATGACTACTGTAAAAATATTGGTGCAAGAAATTTTCATTTTCGTTGCTTTTCAAGCTAGCTAAGTTTGGTGGTGATACTTGACTAAGTTTGTCCTTGGTGTCAAGAAATGTGAAATTTTCAGAGTCTTGGTTTTTGAGATTTGATTGTTGGAATGCATTCTATATATCACCAAAAGGCTACTATAAAAATCTCGTGCAAGAAATTTTTCATTTTGGTTGGTTTTCAAGGTAGCCATGTTTGGTGGTGAGACTCGACTAAGTTAGTGGTTGGTGCTAAGATTTGGGAAATTTTCAAAGTCTTGGTTTTTGAGATTATAAGATTTGAATGCACTCTTTATATCCCCAAATGACTATCGTTAAAATTTATGTGCAAGAAATTATTCATTTTCGTTGGTTTTCAAGCAAACCAAGTTTGGTGGTAAGACTTGGCTACGTTGGTGCTTGGTGACAAGATTCGGGAAATTTTCAAACTCTTTATATCTCCAAATGACTACTGTAAAAATTTTGGAGCAATAAATTTTTCATTTTGTTGGTTTTCAAGCTAGATAAGTTAGGTTTTGATTCTTGGCTAAGTTTGTCCTTGGTGTCAAGATTTATGAAATTTTCAGAGTTTTGGTTTTTGAGATTTGATTGTTGTAATGCACTCTTTAAATCACAAAATGGCTACTATAAAAATCTCGTGCAAGAAATTTTTTAGTTTGGTTGGTTTTCAAGCTAGCCAAGTTTGGTGGTGAGAATCGACTAAATTGGTGGTTGGTGCCTAGAATTGGGAAATTTTTAAAGTCTTGGTTTATGAAATTTAATGGTTGGAATGCACTCTTTATATCTCCAAATGACTACCCTAAAAACCTTAGTGCAAGAAATTACTCATTTTTGTTGGCTTTCAAGATGCCCAAATTTTGTGGTGAGACTTGGCTATGTTGGGGTTTGGTGCCAGGATTTTGAAAATTTTTAAAGTCATTGTTTTTTAGATTATCTGATTGGAATGCACTCTTGATATCCCCAAATGTCTATTACAAAAATCTCGTGCAAGAAATTTTTTAATTTGGTTTGTTTTCAAGCTAGCCAAGTTTGGTGGTGAGACTTTGCTATGTTGGTGCTTGGTCCCAAGATTCGGAAATTTTCAAAGTCTTCGTTTTTTAGGATAGATGGTTAGAATGCACTCTTTATATCACCAAATGACTTTTGTAAAATCTCGTCCAAGAAATTTTTCAGTTTGGTTGGTTTTCAAGCTAGCCATGTTTGGTGGTGAGACTCGACTAAGTTGGTGTTGGTGCCAAGCTTTGGGAAATTTTAAAAGTCTTTGTTTTTTAGATTTTATGCTTGGAATGCACACTTTATATCACCAACTGACTACCCTAAAAATCTTGGACCAAGAAATTATTCATTTTTGTTGGGTTGCAAGCTAACCAAATTTTGTGGTAAGACTTGGCTATATCGGTGCTTGGTGCCAAGATTAGTAAAATTATCAAAGTGTTCGTTTTTTAGGTTAGATTGTTGGAATGCACTCTTTATATCACCAAATGACTACTGTAAAAATGTTGGTGCAAGAAATTTTCATTTACGTTGGTTTTCAAGCTAGCTAAGTTTGGTGGTGATACTTGACTAAGTTTGTCCTTGGTGTCAAGAAATGTGAAATTTTCAGAGTCTTGGTTTTTGAGATTTGATTGTTGGAATGCATTCTATATATCACCAAAAGGCTACTATAAAAATCTCGTGCAAGAAATTTTTCATTGTGTTTGGTTTTCAAGCTAGCCATGTTTGGTGGTGAGACTCGACTAAGTTGGTGGTTGGTGCTAAGATTTGGGAAATTTTGAAAGTCCTGGTTTTTGAGATTATATGGTTTGAATGCACTCTTTATAGCCCCAAATGACTACTGTAAAAATTTTGGTGCAAGAAATTATCCATTTCGTTGATTTTCTAGATAACAAAGTTTGGTTATGAGACCTGACTATGTTGGTGCTTGGTGACAAGATTCGGGAAATTTTCAAAGTTTTCGTTTTTGAGGTTAGATTGTTGGAATGGACTCTTTATATCAACAAATGACTACTGTAAAGATTTTGGAGCAAGAAATTTTTAACTTTTTTGGTTTTCAAGCAAACTAAGTTAGGTGGTGATTCTTGGCTAAGTTTGTCCTTGGTGTCAAGATTTGTGAAATTTTTAGAGTTTTGGTTTTTGAGATTTGATTATTGGAATTCACTCTTTATATAACCAAATGGCTACTATTAAAATCTCGTGCAAGAAATTTTTCAGTTTGCTTGGTTTTCAAGCTAGCCAAGTTTGGTGGTGAGACTCGACTAAATTAGTGGTTGGTTCAAAGATTTGGGAAATTTTCAAAGTCTTGGTTTTTGAGATTATATGGTTGGAATGCACTCTTTATATCCCGAAATGAGTACTGTAAAAATTTTGGGGCAAGAAATATTTCATTTTCGTTGGTTTTCAAGCTAGCTAAGTTAGGTGGTGAGACTTGGCAAAGTTTGTCCTTGGTGCCTAGATATATGATATTTTCAGAGTCTTGGTTTTTGAGATTTGATTCTTGGAATACACAATTTATATCACCAAATGGCTAATATAAAAATCTCGTGCAAGAAATTTTTCACTTGGTTGGATTTCAAGGTAGCCAAGTTTGGTGTTGAGACTCGACTAAGTTGGTGGTTGGTGCGGAGGTTTGGGAAATTTTCAAAGACTTGGTTTTTGAGATTTTATGGTTTGAATGCACACTTTATATCACCAACTGACTACCCTAATAATCTTGGAGCAAGAAATTATTCATTTTTGTTGGGTTTCAAGATAGCCAAATTTTGTGGGGAGACTTGGCTATGTTGGTGGTTGGTGCCAAGATTCGGGAAATTTTCAAAGTCTTTGTTTTTGAGGTTAGATGGTTGGAATCACTCTTTATATCACCAAATGACTACTGTAAAAATGTTTGTGCAAGAAATTTTTCACTTTCGTTGGTTTTCAAGCTAGCTAAGTTTGGTGGTGATACTTTGCTAAGTTTGTCCTTGGTGTCTGGAAATGTGAAATTTTCAGAGTCTTGGTTTTTGAGATTTGATTGTTGGAATACATTCTATATATCACCAAAAGGCTACTATAAAAAAATCTCGTGCAAGAAATTTTTCATTTTGGTTGGCTTTCAAGCTAGCCATGTTTGGTGGTGAGACTCAACTAAGTTGGTGGTTGGTGCCAAGATTTGGGAAATTTTCAAAGTCCTGGTTTTCTAGATTATATGGTTTGAATGCACTCTTTATAGCCCCAAATGACTACTGTAAAAATTTTGGTGCAAGAAATTATTCATTTCGTTGATTTTCAAGCAAGTTAAGTTAGGTGGTGATTCTTGGCTAAGTTTGTCCTTGGTGTCAAGATTTGTGAAATTTTCAGAGTTTTGGTTTTTGAGATTTGATTGTTGGAATGCACTCTTTATATCACCAAATGGCTACTATAAAAATCTCGTGCAAGAACTTTTTCAGTTTGCTTGGTTTTCAAACTAGCCAAGTTTGGTGATGAGACCTGACTAAATTTGTGGTTGGTGCCAAGATTTGGGAAATTTTTAAAGTCTTGGTTTTTGAGATTTAATGTTTGGAATGCACTCTTTATATCGCCAAATGACTACCGAAAAAATATTGGTGCAAGAAATTTTTCATTTTGGTTGGTTTTACAGCTAGCCAATTTTTGTAGTGAGACTTGGTTAAATTGGTGTATGGTGCCAATATTTGGGAAATTTTCAAAGTCTTGTTTTTTGAGATTATATGGATGGAATGCACTCTTTATATCCCCAAATGAGTACTGTAAAAATTTTGGTGCAAGAAATTTTTCATTTTCGTTGCTTTTCAAGCTAGCTAACTTAGGTGGTGAGACTTGGCTAAGTGTTTCCTTGGTGCCTAAATTTATGATATTTTCATAGTCTTGGTTTTTAAGATTTTATTCTTCAAATGTACTCTTTATATCACCAAATGGCTACTATAAAAATCTCGTGCAAGATTGTCAAGCAAGCCAATTTTAGTGGTGAGACTTGCTAAGTTAGTGCTTGGTGCTAAGATTTGGAAATTTTTCGAAGACTTGATTTTTCAGACTTAGGGGCTGCAATACACTCTTTATATCCCTAAATGATGACTAGTTTCAAAATATAGGTAAAAGAATTTTTTCAATTTGGTTGGTTTTCTAGCAAGATAAGTGTGGTGGTGAGACTTTGCTCAATTGGTGCTTGGAGCCAAGATTTGGGACATTTTTGAAGACTGGGTTTTTGAGACTTAGGGGTTGCAATTCAGTGTTAATATCCACAAACGACATCTAATGTCAAAATAAAGGTGCAAGAAATTTTTCAATTTGGTTGGTTTTCAAAGCAAGGCATGTTTGGTGATGCGACTTGGTTACGTTGGTGCTTGGTGCCAAGATTTAGGAATTTTTCTAAGACTTGGTTTTTTTGAGACATAGAGGCTGCAATGCACTCTTTATATCCCCAAGTGACAACAAGTTTCAAAATCTGGATAAAGAAATTTTTCGATTTGGTTAGTTTTCAAGCAAACCAATTTTTGTGGTGAGACTTGACTAAGTTAGTGCTTGGTGCCAAGATTTAGGAATTTTTCTAGGACTTGATTTTTCAGACTTAGACTGTAATGCATTCTTTATATCCCTAAATGATTACTAGTTTCAAAATATAGGTACAAGAAAATTTTCAATTTAGTTGATTTTCAAGCAAGCCAAGTTTAGTGGTGAGACTTGGCTAGGTTGGTGGTTGGCGCCAAGATTTGGGAAGTTTTTGAAGACTTTGTTTTTGAGGCTTAGGGGTTGCAATGCACTCTTAATATCCACAAACGATGAATAGTGTCAAAATATAGGTGCAAGAAATTTTTCAATTTGGTTGGTTTTCAAGCAAGGCATGTTTGGTGATGCGACTTCGCTATGTTGGTGCTTGGTGCCAAGATTTAGGAATTTTTCTAAGACTTGATTTTGAGACATAGACACTGCAATGCACTCTTTATATCCCGAAGTGATGACTAGTTTCAAAATCTAGATGATGAAATTTTCCGATTTGATTAGTTTTCAAGCATGCCAATTTTGGTGGTGAAACTTGACTAAGTTAGTGCTTGGTCCCAAGATTTAGGAATTTTTCGAAGACTTGATTTTTCAGACTTAGGGACTGCAATACACTCTTTATATCCCTTAATGATGACTAGTTTCAAAATATAGGTAAAAAAAATTTTTCAATTTGGTTGGTTTTCAAGCAAGACATGTATGGTGGTGAGAGTTAAGATATTTTCTAAGACTTGGTTTTTGAGACATAGAAACTACAATGCACTCTTTATATCCCCAAGTGACGACTAGTTTCAAAATCTAGATGACACGCACACATATTCACTCACACACACACACAATTTTGACACGCACATAGATTCACTCACACACAAAAACACACGCGTATATTAGAATCCTAAAACTAATTCTATTTAAAAAAGCTAAACCAAAACGTGAAATAAGCAACTAGTATAGATGAAGAAAAAGAAAAACTAGCTATGTACAAACTGGATTTAGGTATTTACAGGCTGAAACTATGTATGGCTATTTATACTAAGTATTTATAAACTCAATCACTCCTAGAACTAAGGGAATAAAAAATTACCCCTACTTTTTACTACAAAAACTAATGCTAATAGAACTATCTCTACAGAATAGCTAAAAATTTAAACTTATACCTTCTCACCCCACACTTAAGAGGCACATTACCCTCAATGTGTGAACGAGTAAGTTTTTATAACCAACACAAACAAACCACAAGTATATACAAGACTAAAAAGAAAGAATTATACAAGAAAAGAACTTAAAAAGAACACAAACATTATACAAGAACAGAATTGAAAAGCTAAATTAAATCTTCAAAGCTACAAGAAAAAGAGAATTTATTCAAATTGGCCAAAGTTCAAAATTAATTCTTTCTATTTTTATGAAAAACATCATATTTTTTGCGGCAACCAAAGCTCTTCATTCATTAGATGTTGACTCTGTGTGTTCCATTCTCCCTGAGTAGCATTGACATTCCCTCCTGTCTCCATCAGGATAACCTTTATGCCTTTAGTGTATGCAGCCTCCTCAATATCAATACCTGCACTAAGTGTATCATCTACAGCATCCAGATCAAAGTTAATATGCACAATTAAATCATCAAACTTTGCAGAGTTGTCACAGGTAAAAGCATAATCATTCAGCAGATCATCAAGAACATAATTTGTGTGCAATATTTGCAAATAAAAATTTAGGAAGGCCCCCAACCACCTAACCAACGAACAACCAATTCCTAAATTGTTTCCTTCTATCCTGCACCCATTATATCCTATCACCATTTGTAACATCATCAAGATCAATGAGTGATACCTCTTGATAAGTGTGGAAAATAAGATTGATTTATTATTCAAATCATTAAAAAATACATTATGATACCTTCTATTTGTAATAATCTAATTCTCCTAAAAAGGGAAATAGAGAAACTAGGAAATCTAGGAAAATAAATTAAAATAAAAGATTATGTATCTATTTTCTCTAATTAGAAAGATTCTAAAGATATTATCTCAACTTACAACACTCCCCCTCAAGCTGGATCATACAAGATTGTATGAACCAAGCTTGGAATAGACAAACTCAATCAGAGATAAAGTCAATAAACCCAATAAACCAACTTGGACAAACTTCAACTTGGACAGTAATGGACGAGGGCGAACTTCAACTTGGACAGCAATGGACGAGAGAAATTTCCATAAAAAAAGGATGGTGGCTTGCAGCAGCAAACAGCAAGAGAACAAATGAAGGGCCTGTAGTGGCGAATAGCAACAAACTGTAGGGATTTGATTGCAATATATAGTGGCGAAAATCAACAAAACTTTAAGGGACTTAACTGCCCTAAACAGCAACAAAACTTCAAAAGACTTAACTGCCCTAAACAACAACAAAACTTCAAAGGACTTAATTGCCCTAAACAATAACAAGCCTTCAGGAAACATTTGTCCTGCAAAGGCAAGCAACAGACCTGCAGGGACTACACTACCCTGCAGCGTCTGGAACTTTCTCCTCCTCACGACTGAACGACAGAACGTGAAGGAAGGTAGAAGAATTAATGAGAACCAATCTGTACGAGGGACAAACCTGAATCCCATAACTTCGAAAGAGTCAATTCAGCGGGCAATCTCAAAGAACAACTCTCAAGTGAGATGTTATAACAAAGGATTGGCAAAAACCAATCAGTGGGTAGTGAAGATGTCAATAATGGGCATTACTTAAACTACCAGGTGCACCTACTGGTGTGAGACAAATTCTGGAAGTATAGCTTATAGTTAGGTCAGATTCAACTCTGGAAGTATAGCTTATAGCTAGGTCAGATTCAACACTGGAAGTATAGCTTATAGCTAGGTCAGATTGAACTCTGAAAGTATAGCTTATAGCTAGGTCAGACTGAACTCTGGAAGTATAGCTTATAGCTAGGCCAGATTCTGGAAGCACAGTTTTGTGTAGCTGTTATCGACCAACGATTGAAGAAAGAATTGGTGCAGTTGTATCTGGAGTGGTTGTTTTGGTCCAAACAAGGAGCGTACTTAGATTCCAACTCCTCCAAGTTGGATTGATGGTGGAAAACCCAAAGATCAAAAGACTGTTCAAGGGTTGCAATCTTGAGAGATTGACTGTAGCTCGCAAAGTGGAGCGGCTCTAGTCTCGGAAGGAAGGAAACATCAAAGATGGAGGTCAAATTGAAAAGGGAGAAGAACATAGCAGAAGCGGAAGAGGTAAGATCGGCAACTGATTGTGGCGGCAGCGAATAACTGCAGTGGCGTCTCAAGCGGCGGATGATCAAAGCACTGTTGCTCGAGAAACCAAAACTAGAGAACGAAGAGGGCGATGACTGTAGCATTAGTGGCATCAAAGTAAGAAAGAGGGAATGCTCCGAAGTGGAAACACAAGATGAAACTTTCAAGGGTTAGTTCCTCTCCTCCTCGCGGCTGAGATGGATGTTGTCAACCATGTGAGTCAAAGTGGGTCTTGAAGAACAACCCAAGATTTAGTAAGTGAGCAGAAACGAGATGCGAAAGCATGCGACGAGAAGATTATGTGAAGACAACGAAGATGGAAACAATGGTTGATATAAAGGGTCGGATAAGAGAGAGGAAGGTTTGGCGAGACGACCGGCAGCGGCGCGTTGTGATTCCGACACTGATAGGGCGGCGCGTGAAGAACACGTGTCCGAGCTCAACTGGAGAAGGGCGGCACATAGAGGCGCGTTGAGCGGAGTCTGGTCCTGACTCCGGTGGGGTTGGTCATCGCTCAAGGAGGCGGTCCAGATCCGCTGGTCATCGGACGAAAGTTCGACAGTGGCCGGCGACGGCTATTGGACTGATTTGGTGCTCGTGGCGACACGTAAATGTGAAGTAGCCATCGGAACCGGCGCGGTTGGCCGTCGCTTAAAGAGATGATCCAAATCCACTAGTCATCACTCGAAACTGCGACGGTTGTCGGCGGAGGACGGTGGCCGGCGATGGTTAATAGTGGAGAGCAGCGGTGTTCAACGGAGAGAACATGGGACCGCAGAGAGAACAACGGTGCACAGCGATGACAGCGATGGTCTGAACAAGCTTGGTGGAAACACAGTACACATGGGAGCCATGGGAGCTAATGAGAATGCGGGCATCGCTTAAAATACTAGTTTCAGCTACCGGTCTGAAAGGGAATGGGTTCGAATCCCATTCCAGATTATCCAAGCATAACTTTGGGCAACTGTTATCATTAAAAAATACATTATGATACCTTCTATTTGTAATGATCTAATTCTCCAAAAAAGGGAAATAGAGAAACTAGGAAATCTAGGAAAATAAAATAAAAGATTATGTATCTATTTCTCTAATTAGAAAGGTTCTAAAGATATTATCTCAAATTACAACAATAAGCAATATCATGAAGTGAGAAAACACAGTAAACTATGATAGATGACATCAAGGGCCAATTCAGCAGGAGGTTTTAATTCTTCTGAGTTGTCGTGCCTTTGCCAGCTACACTGTTTCCATTTTCTAAAGCTTTAGCATCTTCTACGAATTCATCACTACAACTGTGGGTGTGAAGTGTTTCCTATAGCTATTTTAAAAAATTATATTGATCAGGTAGACAAACTAGAAAATATAGCCAGTGAAAATGATTCTACACTATAAAAAGTCATCAAAAAATTGTTACAAGACTATAAAAGGCCACAAAACATTAAGAAGATAGAAATATATGTAATCAATGACGAACCTTACAAACATACCGGAATCCAGAAGCAGCAAATAATTACTAAGAATGCTACAACTGATATTACAAGGTTGGGCAAGAGGTATGGAAACCTGCACAATGATTTATATGCTTTGGTAATTGAAAATCAGAGAATGATTAAAATGATAAAAAAGACAAAGAAGAGAAGAAAATCGAATCCAAAAGACAAAGAAGAGAAGAAAATAAATGTGGGTACTTCTTTACTGGCTACAATTAAAATTTTCCCAAAGTATTAGATAAACATGTGATATATCTGCACAATACCCACTCACACGAGTACTTATCAATGCAAAATGTAAAAAAAAAAAAAAACAGAACATGCATGATACCATTTTTCCTAGATGCATGAGACCATACTGTAAAATTTCTATTCTCAATCAAATACAGAATTTCAGGCATTGACTTTCTGAATAAGCTAGAAGTCTTTCAATTGAAAAACAAACTCATCTTACAGTATATACAAAATTGCAGGTGCATCAGATAGTTATACTTCAGATGGAAAAGATTATAGAGTACCTGAGCCAAATAGCCTCCCAATGTTGGGCCAATGATTAAACTGGTGCCCCAAGCTGCACAGACCTAAATTCAAATCACACTAAATTATTCTTGGGGAAATGTAGTCCTAAGAAGTAATAATATAAAAGGGATGATGATGCTAACTGTTGATAGTCCTAGAGCATGGTGTTCATCTCGAAAAATTTCAGTGGCATAGGCCTGTTAAATAAAGGAGTTAGCAAAAACAATGAAATAGAACCTAGAAAACATCCAAAAAATAGAAGCAATGTAAAGAGAAAAGAAATGGAATGATATTAAGCTAAACAGATTCTAGTTATAAGTCTAAAGAGGAAACAACAAAATAGAAAAGAAAGTGATACTAAAACAGATCCTGACAAAAAAATGAAAGCAAAAGAACCTAAGCAATTCCTAATAGAAATTTAAAAACAGAACCTATAAGGAAAAGAATCCTAAAGCACATTCCTATTTACAAAAGTTAAAAAAGAACGTGAAACAAACAAATAAAATAAAATAGATAAAGATCCAAATATGAATTCTAATTAGAGCAACTATAAGCAAAAATAGAGTCTAATCAATTCTACAATTTAAAACAGATCCTAAAAATTGCAAAAACTAGGTATTTACAAACTAGAATTACGTATTTTACAAACTTAAAACAAGAATGGAAATCTACACTAAGTATTTATAAACTCAACCAAACCTAAAATTAAAGTAAAAACAGCTCAGAAAAAAAAATTACCCTTAATTTTTACTACAAAAAGAGATATTAACAGAGATTTATTTACATCAGAACAAGAAATTTAAACCTATACCTTCCCACCCCCACACTTAAGAGGCACATTGCCCTCAATGTGTGAGTGAGTAAGGTTTCCTAATCAGCACAGACAAAACAGATATGTTCAAAACAAGATTACACATATATTTATAAAAGGCAGAACTAAAAGAGGACAAAACTAATCAATAAAATATAGTACAGAATAGAACTAAGAAGACTGAACACAAAAGAGTATAAAATGTATATGAACAGAAAGGAAAATGGAATAGAACACAACATGTGAAAGAACAGAAATGGAAAAAGAAAACTAAAACAGCAAAGCAACACAATAAAAAAATAAAAAACTTATTCAAATCATCAAAATTGATTTTCTTAATTTTTATAAAAAACAACATATGTTTTATCCTATTATTTACTATGCTATCTATGACTAAGCAAGCTAATAGAAAAAATCTATAACTATAATTAACGAGAAAGAGAAAGAAAAGGGTTATTGGTTTTGTTAAATTCTCAGCTCTACTGTGTAAGGGTTCCAAATCTACATTGAATTGCTCCTCTCCAGCTCCCTGCTGCAGCAATTGCAACTCTCTATTCAGGGTTGGGATAGGCTGGTTCTGAACTATCAAAATGAAATGAATCATCAAATATTTCAGAATTATCACAAGTAAAAGCACAATCATCCAGGAGATCATTAAGAACATACATATAAGAATCAGTGCATCTAATATCATTTGTTTTAATCTGGTCCACAAGAAAATTTTTATCCAGGATCATAGAATGACCAGACACTATCACAGAAATCAATTACAGGTTCAGCATGCAAAAGAATATCAACACTAGTTTGCATCTCAGCTAAACCAATAGGGAGTTTAAGTTTAGATTCAACCTGTACTGGCTTCTCAAAAATGACCTTACCAATCTCCATCAAGTCAGCACAGTCCATCAAACTATAATCAAAATTGTTATTAAGACCTGTTTAAAGAAAAGAAGAGAGAGAGTAAGGAAATAAATCCTAAGAAAGAAAGTAAGAAATAGAATCTAAACTAAAATACTGAAGAGATGGAATCTGTTTATACTCAAAACAAAACCTAAGCCAAATGTATATACTTTACTATGAAAAAGGAAACAAAGAATTAAATCTGAAAGTCAAAAGCAAAGAATACTCCATACTAAATTCATAAAATCTATTCACAGAGCTAAAAAAAAGCATCAAAATTTCAATGTTAAAAATAGAAGAGTCATGAACAAGAATGCAAATCAAATCAACAAGAAACACCTAAACTAATGAAGAAGAGGTAAAAAATATGTAAGAGCATACAAAGCAGTCTAAACTAAATGGATTATGTGAGATTAGACGATCGAAACCAAAATAGAATGGAAGCAGCAGATAGAGATAGCCTAGAACTGGTCCTACGAGTTAGTGAATCTCAATAGCTTTTTCAAAAAGACATTTTGACAATGAGCAAGTCCACTTTAGGGTCTTGAAGGTTCTATTATATAATCTTAAATTAGCTATTCTCATCCACTCAATCAAAACTAATAGAAACCAATTCCTGACTATGAAAATCTAGCTGATGACACGTACAGCAAAACTAACTACCACAATACAAATTTAGAAAGTAATAGGCGAAGAAAATAAATGCTGGAATTTAACACTTCATAAACGAAAAGAAAGCAAAGACAAAATCAGATCAAGAATCATTCAAGAACTAAATTATGAAAGACGCCTAGAGTCTAATCAATTCTACAATCTAAAACAGATCCTAAAATTAGCAAAAACTAGGTATTCACAAACTAGAATTAGGTATTTTACAAACTTAAAACAAGAATGGAAATCTACATTAAGTATTTATAAACTCAATTAAACCTAAAACTAAGTAAAAACAGCTCAGAAAAAAAAATTACCCCCAATTTATAGGCAAATGTATATTTATTAGGATGAAAGAGTGCTAAATGCTTTCCAGGAAGACATCCTGTAAAAAATTAAACTCACTTTGAAGTATTTTGGTTCTTGTTACAGAACCTGATTTAGCACTTCATACTCATTCATCTAACAAATTTACATAACATCTAACTCAAGACTTTTGATTTTAATCATATTAATCCAACAAAGTATTAGCAAGAACATAATCCAAAGAAAATCTATCTAGAACATAATCTAAAATGCATTCCTAAGTTCAATTCAAAGTAAACATAAACTAACTCAACAAGAGCATCAAATCCGGAAACATACAAACAGAAACAGATAGAAATCCTTACTCGATCCTAGAACATCAATACAACTTTTGTACACAAACATACACACACACATATAGATTCACTCTAACACAAACATATCGATATATAACCCACATGTACATACACACAAATACACATAAGTTATACACACAATTATTACACACACATACACACGAACACACACACAAGAAATCACATAAACATACTAACTACACACATGATTGAATATACACAAACATACACAGTCACAAACACATAAATATATTAGACACACAGACACAAAAACATAAATATATTACATACACACACAAAGGTGAATATATTACACACACATACACATACGCACGAACAAACACACACTCACACATACACCCACACAAAGACACAAGTATATCCATACAACCTTTGTACGCAAACATACACACACATAAAGATTCGTTCTCACACAAACACATCGATATATAACCCACATGTACATACACACACAAATACACATAAGTTATACACACAATTATATACACACAATTATTACACACACATACACACGAACACACACACAAGCACACACAAAAACATACTAACTACACACATGATTGCATATACACACACATACACAGTCACAAACACACATAAATATATTACACACACAGACACAAACACATAAATATATTACATACACACACAAACGTGAATATATTACACACACATACACACGCACGAACTAACACACTCAGACACCTACATACCCACACAAAGACACAAGTATATCCATACAACCTTTGTACGCAAACATACACACATACACATAGAGATTCGCTCTCACATAAACACATCGATATATAACCCACATGTACATACACACACAAATACACGTAAGTTATACACATAATTATTACACACACATACACACGAACACACAAACACAAACATACTAATTACACACATGATTGCATATACACACACATTCACAGTCACAAACACATAAAAATATATTACACACAAAAACACAAACACATAAATATATTACATACACACAAACGTGAATATATTACACACACATACAGACGAACACACACACAAGCACACACACATAATAACCAACACAAGCACACACATAATCTCACACACACACACACACGTATACATCAGATACCCATATATCACCCACATTCACAAACACATAGACACACACACAAAGACACACATACTCACCCAACCACATGCACAAATATATTAGACACACACAAACACACACTCACACATATATTACACACACACACCTACGCACATAAGTTATACACACAATTATTACACACACATACACACGAACTCACACACAAGTACACACACAAACATACTAACTACACACATGATTGCAAATACACACACATACACAGTGACATACACAGTCACATAAATATATTACAAACACATAGTCACATACACACATAATAACACACACACACACACACGTATACATCACACACCCATATATCACCAACATTCACAAACAGACAAAGACATAGACACACACACAAAGACACACACACCCACCCAACCACACGCACAAATATATTATACACGTACAAACACACACTCACATATATTACACACACACACACCTACGCACATATTACACTTACAAACTCTCTCTCACACACACACACAAATACACAGACTCACAATTATGACACCCACACAGATTCACTCATACACAAACACACACGCGTATGGCTATTTACACTCTACTCCCTGATGTAATGGTAACAACATCCCCCTTATGGTCTTGGTCAACCTCATCCTCTGCACTGATATCTGTTTCTCTTTTCTTCTCCCAATTGTTTGAATTTTCCCCTCACTCTGAAGGTTTATTGGCTTTCTTGATGTCTAGCAGACTATCTTGCCCAACAACCCTACCCTTCTTTACTTCTTTCTTCCCTTTCATCAAAGATTTCTCACTTCTTTCTAAACTCCTATCCTGGTTCCTAAATCTTCTTCCAAGAGTTTTGGTGATTTCTTTAAGTTCTTGGTGCATCAACCTAGTTTCTGCCTTCAGTTCCTCCACGGTGGTCTCCAGCGCATCCAACCTTCCCTCTATAGCGTTCATTCTTCCAACCATCCTTCCCTCCAGTGCATTGATCTATTCTTCCATCACACTCCTCTAAGGATCCGGCAAGTCGGACCAATTTGATAGACTTCTTTGGTCAAGAAATCTATTTATCACTCAAAGCCACACACACAGAATATTGGACCAAAACAGTACATTATTCTAGTAATCAAGAATAAATTGTATAACACCCAACTCTCAAGGAGCACTCTCCCTCCACAGGAACAACTTCCTATCTATACAACTAATATCAAAAGCTCTCCCTGACACAAGACCTCCCTGTCTTCCTGTAAAGGCCCCCCAACCAACTAACCAACTAACAACCAATTCCCAAACAACTTCCTTCTGTCCTGCACCCATTATATCTTATCACCATTTGTAACATCATCAAGATCAATGAGTGATACCTTTTGATAAGCAATATCATGAAGTGAGAAAACACAGTAAACTATGATAGATGAAATCAAGGGCCAATTCAGGAGGAGGTTTTAATCCTTCTGAGTTGTCGTGTCTTTGCCAGCTCCACTGTTTCCATTTTCCAAAACTTCACCATCTTCTACAAATTCATCACTACAACTGTGGGTGTGAAGTGTTTCCTGTAGGTATTTTAAACAATTATATTGATGAGGTAGACAAACTAGAAAATATAGCCAGTGAAAATGGTTCTACACTATAAAAAGTCATCAAAAAATTGTTACAAGACTAAAAGTCCACAAAACATTAAGAAGATAGAAATATATGTAATCACTGAAGAACCTTAGAAACATACTGGAATCCACAAGCAGCAAATAATTACTAAAAATGCTATTGTTGATATTACAAGGTTGGGCAAGAGGTATGGAAACCTGGACAATGATTTATATGCTTTGGTAAATGAAAATCAGAGAATGATTAAAAGGATAAAATGATAAAAAGACAAAGAAGAGAAGAAAATCGAATCCAATAGACCACTTACTTATCCCAAATGGAACCCTTTGAAAATAAATGTGGGTACTTCTCTACGGGCTACAATGAAAATTTTCCCAAAGTATTAGATAAACATGTGATATATCTGCACAATACCCACTCACACAGAAACTCGAGTACTTATCAATGCAAAATGTAAAAAAAAAAACAACAGAACATGCATGATACCATTTTTCCTAGATGCATGAGACTATACTATAAAAAATTCTATTCTCAATCAAATACAGAATTTCAAGCATTGACTTTCTGAATAAGCCAGAAGTCTTTCAAATGAAAAACAAACTCATCTTACAGTATATACAAAATTAAAGGCTTTTTATGCAGGTGCATCACATAGTTATACGCCAGATAGCAAAGATTATAGAGAGTACGTGAGCCAAATAGCCTCCCAATGCTGGGCAAATGATTAAACCTGTGCCCCAAGCTACACTAACCTAAATTCAAATCACACTAAATTATTCTTGGGGAAATGTAGTTCTAAGAAGTAATAAATTAAAAGGGATGATGATGTTAACTGTTGATAGTCCTAGATCATGGTGTTCATCTCTAAAAATTTCAGTGGCATAGGCCTGTTAAATAGAGGAGTTAGCAAACAGACATGTACAACAAGAGGTTTGAACTAGATTGAGCAAGAAATATATGAAAGTGCTAACTATTTGGTGTTAAAAATATGATACCTTCACTGGTCCAACCATACCATTTAAACTTCCAAGAAGAAATCTTGTAGTAAGAGCCATCCAAAAACTAGTACTAAGGCCAAATAGTGTGTTGAAAATGACACTGAAATAAAGTAAGCACTGAGATTTATATGAAGCTGAACAAATAACTTAAAGAAAGCACCAATCTATTGAAAGATATTCTTACACCACCACAACCCCTGTAAACATTATAGGCTTTCTACCATAGGGATCAACAACAACTCCCCATAATAAAGATGTCAAACATCTGCCAAGCATGAATGAAGAGCCTAAAACATTTTCATCACACAAGCCTCCCTAGTAAGTAACTTGCAAGGATTGTTGAAGACTTCAAAAAAGTGATAATGATAGAAGTAATCTTACCAATATAACCAGCATAAGAACTGATATCAGCTTCTGTTTTCGCAATATAACCATCATTGAGGAATATGGATATGTATAATACTCATCCATGAAATAAAGTTAAAATTAATCACAGCTTTAGTTTTGTAAGTATTTCATAACAAATGACAAAACAGAACTAAGAGTAGTAATCACTTAAAAATGGACTCTGGCATATTCCAAGTACTAAAGTAAAATGTATTTAAAGAACTTCCAACAATGATGTTTAAGCATTATTCATAGAACCTCTAACAATGTCACAAGATCAAAATATACATCGAGTTCAATTGATAGTTAAACTCTCCATGAATTAAAGGAATGGAAAGAGAGATGATATAGGCAGTGCTGCAGAGGACAAAATAAAATGCTATCAGATCAAACTTAATAGTTTCAAATGACCAAAAGAATCAGAATAATACCAAATGGTAAAAACAGAGAAACAAATGTTGATTTTCCTTTCAAAATATTATGGGATCAGAAGGCACTGCTTTATTTAGCCAAGGTACACAATATCACACATTTAAGATAGAGATGAAATAATCATGTAAACTTAATCAGTCACCACTAAGGGGGGTCCTTTCCCTAAATGGGGAAACAAAAATAGAAAAATAAAAGGAACTTAAAACAACTCTAAAAATAGAAACTATGAACAGAATAAGAACCTAATCAATTCCTATAATCAACCTAAACAAATCCTATACAATGGAAAACAACCTAAAACATGGAATTGAAACTAAACAGATCCAAAAACAATGAAATAGAACTTAGAACACATCCAAAAAATAGAGTTTTTCAGTATTGCCAAATATAGAGTTTGTTTGAGTATCATTAGAGTGGGATTCGAACCCATTCCCTTTGGGACCGAAAGTCTCTTCTTCGAATAATCCAAGAAAGGTTAAGGCTACTGCCTTCGCTTCTTTTTCTGCTGTGTATCGCCGCTGTCCACCGTCCGCCGCCGGCCTCCGTACGTTTCCGGCCACCGTCCACCGCCGGTCACCGGCCACCGTCATAGTTCCGACCTGTGACCAGCGGATCTGGACCGTCTCTTCAAGCGACGACCAACCTCACTGGAGTCAGGACCTGTCTCCGCTCAACGCGCATCCACGCGCAACCAACGTTGCCGGCGCGTGCAACCCACGTGCCTACCTCCAGCGAGACCCACTCGCCGCCGCCGCAGACAGTGTCGCCGGAGGCTCCTGAGCCCATTCCTAGGGTCGGTGACTACTCGTTTGGGCTATATTTTAGTATATCTGAGTTTTAGTCTCTGATCCTTGGTGTGACCCACTCACCGGACCTTCCTCTCGCTGTTCTGACCCTCCATAACAGCCATTGATGTCATCTTTATTGTCTTCACAACATCTTCGTCATCTTGTCGCACACTTCCGTCGGACCTCGCTCTCGTGTCTGGGTTCTGATTTGGTCCTTCTGGTTACTGTGTTTCGGTTTATGCCTCCACCAATGGGTTTTGCCTCACGTTTCATGACCAGGACCTTTCCTCCTCCATTGGGTTTCTCCCTCTCATCAAATTCGTTTCTGATGGGTTTCTCTCTATTCTGCCCCTGATATGTCACAGTAACGCCATCATTTTGCCACTGCACTGAATCGCTCTCGACAAGGTGACCTCTTTAAACGCCATCGCGTCACTTCTTTCTTCTCCATCGAGAAGGGTTCTCTGCCTTCATTGGATTTCTGCCACCACCAATGGATTTCTTCTTCCTCTTTCTTGTGTGGCACTGATGGGTGCTTCTTGCCGACTTATCCGCCGCTTGTGCCGCCGCATGCATCGACTTATCTTGCCAAGCCTGTCTCCTCAATCTGGTTACAATTATGCGATTCTTTCTTGCAAGTGTGAGGTCTCGTTGGCCTGTGGCATAAAGGGGAGTCTATTTCTGTTAAGTGCACTAGTTGTTGGTTTTCGTGATGGGTGGTGGAAGATCGTCATCTTCTGCCTCTTCTCCGGAGGATTCTTCATCCTTTTCTTCTGTCAAAGCTTCTTCCTTTCCTTTTCCATGCTGCGGAGAAGATATTTTTGCGTGTTCCTCGAAATCTGAAGAAGCCATAATATTTTTCAGCCCCTGCAGAGAACTTCCTTCTTGGGCTAAAGTTTAGCCCGTACTTCTTGTGATACAGTGTTAAGTATCACCATTTAGGAGTAGTCTAGCAGAGAACTTTGGACCTTCAACCTGTCTTTGGCCTTTTGATGCCATGGTGTTTTTTTGGTTTCTGCCAATGCTTTGTTATAACAACTAACTCCGAGTTGTTCTTTGAGACTGACCGCTGAATTGACTCTTTCAAAGTTATGGGATTCAGGTTTGTCCCTCGTAGGGATCGGTTCTGACCAGTTCTTCCACCTTCACGTTCTGTTGTTCAGTCGTGGGGAGGAGAAAGTTCCAGCCCCTGTAGGGTAGTGTAGTCCTTGCAGGTTTGTTGATGTTTGCCTCTGCAGGACAGATGTTTCCTGAAGGCCTCCCATATTTTCAGGGCAGTTAAGTCCCTTGAAGGTTTGTTGTTGTTTAGGGTGATTAAGTCCCTACAGGTTTGTGGCTGTTAGCCTTTTAATTCCAGCCGCTGCAAGGTAGTGTAGTCCCTACAGGTCTGTTGTTGTTTGCCTCTGCAGGACAGATGTTTCCTAAAGGCTTGTCGCTGTTTAGGGCAGTTAAGTCCCTTGAAGTTTTGTTGTTGTTCGCCCCTATTAATGGCAATCCAATCCCTGCAGTTTGTTGCTATTTGCCACTGCAGGCCCTTCATCTGTTCTTGCAGTTTTTTTGTTGTTTGCTGCTGCAAGTCATCATCCATTTTTGATGGAAATCTCTCTCATCCATTGTTGTCCAAGTCGAAGTTTGCCCTCGTCCATTGCTGTCCAAGTTGAAGTTTGCCCTCGTCGATTGCTGTCCAAGTTGAAGTTTGCCCTCGTCCATTGTTGTCCAAGTTGAAGTTTTATTTTGCTAGTTCTCCTTCGTCCGTTGCAATCCAAGTTGGTTTATTGACGTTCGCTACAATTGAGTTTGTCTATTCCAAGCTTGGTTCATACAATCTCGTATGATCCAGCTTGAGGGAGAGTGTTGTAATCTGGGATAATATCTGTAGAATCTTCCTAATTAGAGGAAATAGTTACATAATATTTGATTTTATTTTATTTTTTCCTAGGTTTCCTAGTTTCCCTATTTCCCATTTTAGGAGAACTAGATTATTACAAATAGAAGGTTTGAGAATGTATTTTTTCATGATTTGAATAATATATCAGTCTTATTTTCCACTAAACATAAAACAACTCTAAAAATAGAAGCTATGAACTGAATAAGAACCTAATCAATTCCTATAAGCAACCAAAACGAATCCTATTCAATGGAAAACAACCTAAAACAGGGAATTGAAACTAAACAGATCCAAAAACAATGAAATAGAACTTAGAACACATCCAAAAAATAGAAGCAATGTAAAGAAAAAAAAATGGAATGATATTAAGCTAAACAGATCCTAGTTACAAGTCTAAAAAGGAAACAGCAAAAGAGAAAAGAAAGTGATACTAAAACAGATCCTGACAAAAAAATGAAAGCAAAAGAACCTAAGCAATTCCTAATAGAAATTTAAAAACAGAACCTATAAGGAAAAGAATCCTAAAGCACTTTCCTATTTACAAAAGCTAAAAAAGAACGTGAAACAAACAACAAAAATAGAATAGATAAAGATTTAAATATGAATTCTAATTAGAGCAACTATAAGAAAAAATAGAGTCTAATCAATTCTACAATCTAAAACAGATCCTAAAAATAGCAAAAACTAGGTATTTACAAACTAGAATTAGGTATTTTACAAACTTAAAACAAGAATGGAAATTTACACTAAGTATTTATAAACTCAATCAAACCTAAAACTAAAGTAAAAACAGCTCAGAAAAAAAAATTACCCTTAATTTTTACTACAAAAAGAGATATTAACAGAGATTTATTTACATCAGAACAAGAAATTTAAACCTATACCTTCTCACCCCCACACTTATGAGGCACATTGCCCTCAATGTGTGAGTGAGTAAGGTTCCCTAATCAGCACAGACAAAACAGATATGTTCAAAACAGGATTACACATGTATTTATAAAAGGCAGAACTAAAAGAGGACAAAACTAATCAATGAAATATAGAACAGAATAGAACTAAGAAGACTAAACACAAAAGAGTATAAAATGTATATGAACAGAAAGGAAAATGGAATAGAACACAACATGTGCAAGAACAGAAATGGAAAAAGAAAACTAAAACAGCAAAGCAACACAATAAGAAAATAAAAAACTTATTCAAATCATCAAAATTGATTTTCTTAATTTTTATAAAAAACAACATATGTTTTATCCTATTATTTACTATGCTATCTATGACTAAGCATGCTAATAGAAAAAATCTATAACTATAATTAAAGAGAAAGAGAAATAAAAGGCTTATTGGTTTTGTTCCATTCTCAGCTCCGCTGTGTAAGGGTTCAAAATCTGCATTGAATTGCTCCTCTCCAGCTCCCTGCTGCAGCAACTGCAACTCTTTATTCAGGGTTGGGATCAGCTGGTTCTGCACTATCAAAATGTATAAATTAATCATCAAACATTTAAGAATTATCACAAGTAAAAACAGAATCATCCAGCAGATCATTAAGAACATACGTATCAGAATCAGAGCATCTAATATCATTTGTTTTACAAGAAAAATTTTATCCAGCATCACAGAATGACCAGACACTATATCACAGAAATCAATTCAGGTTCAGCAAGCAAAAGAATATCAACACTAGTTTGCATCTCAGCTAAACCAATAGGGAGTTTAAGTTTAGATTCAACCTGTATTGGCTCCTCAAAAATGACCTTACCAATCTCCATCAAGTCAGCATAGTCCATCAAACTATAATCAAAACTGTTATCAAGACCTGTTTAAAGAAAAGAACAAAGGGAGTAAGGAAATAAAACCTAAGAAAGAAAGTAAGAAACATAATCTAAACTAAAATACTGAAGAGATGGAATCTGTTTATATTCAAAACAAAACCTAAGTCAAAAGCAAAGAATACTCCATACTAAATTCATAAAATCTATTCACAGAACTAAAAACAAAGCATCGAAATTTAAATGTTAAAAAAAGAAGAGTCATGAACAAGAATGCAAATCAAATCAACAAGAAACACCTAAACTAATGGACAAGAGATAAAAAATATGTAAGAGCATACAAAGCAGTTTAAACTAAATGGATTATGTGAGATTAGACAATTGAAACTAAAATACAATGGAAGCAGCAGATAGAGATAGCCTAGAACTGGTCCTTCAAGTCAATGAATCTCAATAGCTTTTTCAAAAAGACATTTTGACAATGAGCAAGTCCAGTTTAGTGTCTTGAAGGTTCTATTATAGAATCTTAAACTAGCTATTCTCATCCACTCAATCAAAACTAACACAAACCAATTCATGACTATGAAAATCTAGCTACTGATGGAAGACGCCTTGAGGAGAACACCTGTCGGAGCGGTGCGAATGCGATTCGAAGTCCTCGAGGCTTCCTCCAAAGATGAACGCAGCGGAAAATGTATACAAAACTCTAGATCGAAAGAATGACTTGAAAGAAATCTAAGGAAACCGAGAGTGAACACAACGAAACTCTAGACCTAGGTTTAATCGGTGGAGACAACTATAAACTCGAAGAAAACCGTAAAATGGTGACGGAACCCTAAACTGACCGATTAATCAGTTAGAAACGGAGTTTAATCGGTGAAAATGTAAATCAATCGGTGGAAGGGGTTTTTAATCGGCTAAGATCAGAGAAAATGGTGAGAAGAGGTAGGAACCCTAACATAATGTGCAGATCTGGTGAGAAACACAAGATTCAAGAGAAAAATGATGTTTAATCGGTGTAATCAAAAGAAAATGGTGAGAAATAAGGAATCAATCGGTGAATGTGGTCCAAATCTGTGAAGAGATGATGCTTACGATTGAGAAGTGGTGGTTCTGTGAAAAGGAATGACCAACCTGTGAAGAGTGAGCAAAAGAGAAAAGAAAGTGATACTACAACATATCCTGACAAAAGAAATGAAAGCAAAAGAAGCTAAGCAATTCCTAATAGAAATTTAAAAACAGAACCTATAAGGAAAAGAATCCTAAAGCACATTCCTATTTACAAAAGCTAGAACAGAACGTGAAACAAACAACAAAAATGGAATAGATAAAGATCCTAATATGAATTCTAATTACAGCAACTATAAGCAAAAATAGAGTCTAATCAATTCTACAATCTAAAACAGATACTAAAATTAGAATAAACTAGGTATTCATAAACTAGAATTAGGTATTTTACAAACTTAAAACAAGAATGGAAATCTACACTATGTATTATAAACTCAATCAAACCTAAAACTAAGTAAAAATAGCTCAGAAAAAAAAAATTACCCCTAATTTATAGGCAAATGTATATTGATTAGGATGAAAGAGTGCTAAATGCTTTCCAGGAAGACATCATTGAAGTATTTTTGTTCTTGTTACAAAACGTGATTTAGCACTTCACACTCATTCATCTAACAAATTTACATAACAACTAACTCAAGACTTTTGATTTTAATCATATTAATCCAACAAAGTATTAGCAGGAACATAATCTAAAGAAAATTTATCCAGAACAGAATCTAAAATGCATTCCTAAGTTGAATTCAAAGTAAACCTAAATTAACTCAACCAGAGCATCAAATTCTATCCTAATTCAAATAAATGGAAAAGCAACGGCCAAATCTATAAGCACTACTATGATAAATTACAACCGGAAACATACAAACAGAAACAGATAGAAATCCTTACTCGATCCTAGAACATCAATACAACCTTTGTACACAAACATACACACACATATAGATTCACTCTAACACAAACATATCGATATATAACCCACATCTACATACACACTAATACACATAAGTTATACCCACAATTATTACACACACATACACACGAACACACACACAAGCACACAGACAAACATATTAACTACACACATGATTGCATATACACACACATACACAGTCATAAACACACATAAATATATTAGACACACAGACAGAAACACATTAATATATTACATACACACACATACACACACTCACGAACAAACACACTCACACACACATACCCACACAAAGACACAAGTATATCCATACAACCTTTGTACGCAAACATACACACACATACAGATTCGCTCTCACACAAACACATTGATATATAACCCACATGTAGATACACAAAAATACACATAAGTTATACACACAATTATTACACACACATACACACGAACTCACACACAAGCACACACACAAACATACTAAGTACACACATGATTGCATATACACACACATACATAGTCAGATACACACATAAATATATTACGCACACAGACACAAACACATAAATATATTACATACACACACAAACGTGAATATATTACACACACATACACACACTCACAAACAAACACACTCACACACACATACCCACACAAAGACAGAAGTATATCCATACAACCTTTGTACGCAAACATACACACACACACTTACAGATTCGCTCTCACACAAATACATCGATATATAACCCAGATGTACATATACACACACAAATACACATAAGTTATACACACAATTATTACAGACACATACACACGAACACACACAAACATACTAACTACACACATGATTGCATATACACACACATTCAAGTCACAAACACATAAATATATTACACACACAAACACAAACACATAAATATATTACATACACACACAAACGTGAATATATTACACAGACATACACATGAACACACACACATAATAACACACACACACACACGTATACATCACACACCCATATATCATCCACATTCACAAACACACAAAGACTTAGACACACACACAAAAACACACACCCACTCAACCACACGCACAAATATATTAGGCACATACAAACACACACTCACACATATATTACACACACACACCTAGCACATATTACACTCACAAACTCACACACACACAAACACACACACAAATACACAGACACACACAATTATGACATGCACACAGATTCACTCATACACAAACACACACGCGTATATAAGAATCCCAAAACTAATTCAATTTACAAAAGCTAAAACAAAACGTGAAATAAGCAACAAGTATAGAAGAAGAAAAAGAAAAACTACCTATGTACAAACCGGAGTTAGGCATTTACAGGCTGAAACTATGTATGGCCATTTACACTAACTATTTATAAACTCAATCAAAACTGAAAACAACAGATTCTGACACTCTACTCCCTAATGTAATGGTAACAACATCCCGCTTATGGTCTTGGTCAACCCCATCCTCTACACTAATATTTGTTTCTCTTTTCTTCTCCCAATTGTTTGAATTTTCCCCTCCATCTGAAGGTTTATTGGCTTTCTTGATGTCTAGCAGACTATCTTGCCCAACAACCCTACCCTTCTTTACTTCTTTCTTGCCTTTCATGACAGATTTCTCACTTCTTTCTAAACTCCTGTCCGGGTTCTTAAATCTTCTTCCAAGAGTTCTAGTGATTTCTTTAAGTTCTTGGTGCACCAACCTAGTTTCTGCCTTCAGTTCCTCCACGGTGGTCTCCAGCGCATCCAGCCTTCCCTCCATAGCATTCATTCTTCCATCCATCCTTCCCTCCAGTGCATTGATCTATTCTTCCTTCACGCTCCTCTAAGGATCCGGCAAGTAGGACCAATTTGATAGACTTCTTTGGTAAAAAAATCTATCTATCACTCAAAGCCACACACACAGAATATTGGACCAAAACAGTACATTATTCTATTAATCAAGAATATATTGTACAACACCCAACTCTCAAGGAGCACTCTCCCTCCACAGGAACAACTTCCTGTCTATTCAACTAATATCAAAAGCTCTCACTGACACAAGACCTCCCTGTCTACCTAAAAAGGCCCCCCAGCCAGCTAACCAACTAACAACCAATTCCTAAACAGCTTCCTTCTGTCCTGTACCCATTATATCCTATCACCATTTGTAACATCATCAAGATCAATGAGTGATACCTTTTGATAAGCAATATCATGAAGTGAGAAAATACAGTAAACTATGATAGATGAAATCAAGGGCCAATTTAGGAGGAGGTTTTCATTCTTCTGAGTTGTCGTGTGGTTGCCAGCTCCACTGTTTCCATTTTCCAAAGCTTCAGCATCTTCAACGAATTCATCACTACAACTGTGGGTGTGAAGTGTTTCCTGTAGGTATTTTAAACAATTATATTGATTAGGTAGACAAACTAGAAAATATAGCCGGTGAAAATGGTTCTAGACTATAAAAAGTCATCAAAAAATTGTTACAAGACTTAAAGTCCACAAAACATTAAGAAGATAGAAATATATGTAATCAATGAAGAACCTTAGAAACATACCGAAATCCAGAAGCAACAAAATAATTACTAAAAATGCTACTGCTGATATTACAAGGTTGGGCTAGAGGTATGGAAACCTGCACGATGATTTATATGCTTTGGTAAATGAAAATCAGAGAATGATTAAAAGGATAAAATGATAAAAAGACAAAGAAGAGAAGAAAATCGAATCCAATAGACCACTTACTTATCCCAAATGGAACCCTTTGAAAATAAATGTGGGTACTTCTCTACGGGCTACAATGAAAATTTTCCCAAAGTATTAGATAAACATGTGATATATCTGCACAATACCCACTCACACAGAAACTCGAGTACTTATCAATGCAAAATGTAAAAAAAAAACAACAGACAAAACATGCATGATACCATTTTTCCTAGATGCATGAGACCATACTATAAAAATTTCTATTCTCAATCAAATACAGAATTTCAGGCATTTACTTTCTGAATAAACCAGAAGTCTTTCAAATGAAAAACAAACTCATCTTACAGTATATACAAAATTAAAGGCTTTTTATGCAGGTGCATCAGATAGTTATACTCCAGATGGCAAAGATTATGGAGAGTACCTGAGCCAAATAGCCTCCCAATGATTAAACCTGTGCCCCAAGCTGCACTGACCTAAATTCAAATCACACTAAATTATTCTTGGGGAAATGTAGTTCTAAGAAGTAATAATATAAAAGGGATGATGATGATAACTATTGATTGTCCTAGATCATGGTTTTCATCTATGAAAATTTCAGTGGCATAAGCCTGTTAAATAAAGGAGTTAGCGAACAAACATGTACAACCGAAGGTTTGAACTAGATTGAGCAAGAAATATATGAAAGTGCTAACTATTTGGTGTTAAAAATATGATACCTTCACTGGTCCAAGCATACCATTTAAACTTCTAAAAAGAAATCTTGTAGTAAGAGCCATCCAAAAACTAGTACTAAGGCCAAATAATGTGTTGAAAATGACACTGAAATCAAGTAAGCACGGAGATTTATATGAAGCTGAACAAATAACTTAAAGAAAGAACCAATCCATTGAAAGATATACTTACACCACCACAACCCCTGTAAACATTATAGGCTTTCTACCATAGCGATTAGCAACAACTCCCCATAATACATATGTCAAACATCTGCCAAGCATGAATGAAGAGCCTAAAACATTTTCATCACACAGGCCTCCCTAGTAAGTCACTTGTAAGGATTGTTGAAGACTTCAAAAAAATGATAATGATAGAAGTAAGCTTACCAATATAACCAGCATAAGAACTGATATCAGCTTCAGTTTTCGCAATATTAAAATCCCTTACCTGAAAATAAACGTTCCATCATTGAGGATTCTGGATATGTAAAATACTCATCCATGAAATAAAGTTAAAATTAATCACAGCTTTAGTTTTGTAAGTATTTCATAACAAATGACAAAACAGAACTAAGAGTAGTAATCACTTAAAAATGGACACTGGCATATTCCAAGTACTAAAGTAAAATGTATTTTGAGAACTTCCAAAAATGATGTTTAAGCATTATTCATAGAACCTCCAACAATGTCACAAGATCAAAATATACATTGAATTCAATTGATAGCTAAACTCACCATGAAATAAAGGAATGGAAAGAGAGATGATATAGGCAGTGCCGTAGAGGACAGAATAATACCAACTGGTAAAACAGGGAAACAAAGTCTGATTTTCCTTTCAAAATATTATGCGATCAGAAGGCACTGCTTTCTTTAGCCAAGGTACACAATATCACACATTTAAGATAGATATGAAATAATCATGTAAACTTAATCAGTCACCACCAAGGGGGGGGACCTTTTCCTAAATGGGGAAACAAAAATAGAAAAATGAAAGGAGCCTAAAACAACTCTAAAAATAGAAACTATGAACCGAATAAAAACCAAATCAATTCCTATAAGCAACCTAAACGAATCCTATACAATGGAAAACAACCTAAAACAGGGAATTGAAACTAAGCAGATCCAAAAACAATGAAATAGAACCTAGAACACATCCAAAAATTTAGAAGCAATGTAAAGAAAAAAAATGGAATGATAAACAGATCCTAGTTACATGTCTAAACAGGAAACAGCAAAAGAGAAAAGGGAGTGATACTAAAACAGATCCTGACAAAAAGATGAAAGCAAAAGAATCTAAGCAAATCCTAATAGAAATTTAAAAACAGAACCTATAAGGAAAAGAATCCTAAAGCACATTCCTATTTACAAAAGCTAAAAAAGAACGTGAAACAAATAACAAAAATAGAATAGATAAAGATCCAAATATGAATTCTAATTAGAGCAATTCTACAATCTAAAACAGATCCTAAAAATAGCAAAAACTAGGTATTTACAAACTAGAATTAGGTATTTTACAACCTTAAAACAAGAATGGAAATCTACACTAAGTATTTATAAACTCAATCAAACCTAAAACTAAAGTAAAAACAGCTCAGAAAAAAAAATTACCCTTAACTTTTACTACAAAAAGAGATATTAACGGAGATTTATTTACCTCAGAACAAGGAATTTAAACCTATACCTTCTGACCCCCACACTTAAGAAGCACATTGTCCTCAATGTGTGAGTGAGTAATGTTTCTTCATCAGCACAGACAAAACAGATAAGTTCAAAACAGGATTACACATGTATTTATAAAAGGCAGAACTAAAAGAGGACAAAACTAATCAATAAAATATAAAACAGAATAGAAGTAAGAAGACTGAACACAAAGGAGTATAAAATGTATATGAAAAAAAGGAAAATGGAATAGAACACAACATATTCAAGAACAGAAATGGAAAAAGAAAACTAAAACCGCAAAGCAACACAATAAGAAAATAAAAACCTTATTGAAATCGGCCACACATCAAAATTGATTTTCTTAATTTTAATAAAAAAACAACATATGTTTTATCCTATTATTTACTATGCTATCTATGACTAAGCAAGCTAATAGAAAAAATCTACAACTATAATTAAAGAGAAATAGAAAGAAAAGGCTTATTGGTTTTGTTCCATTCTCAGCTCCGCTGTGTAAGGGTTCCAAATCTGCATTGAATTGCTCCTCTCCAACTCCCTGCTGCAGCAACTGCAACTCCTATGCAGGGTTGGGATCGGTTGGTTCTGCACTATCAAAATATATAAATGAATCATCAAACATTTCAGAATTATCACAATTAAAAGCAGAATCATCCAGCAGGTCATTAAGAACAGACGTATCAGAATCAGAGCATCTATTATCATTTGTTTTAATTTGGTCCACAAGAAAAATTTTATCCAGGATCACAGAATGACCAGACACAATATCACAGAAATCAATTACAAGTTCAGCATGCAAAAGAATATTAACACTGGTTGGCATCTCAGCTTATTGAATTATTTAAATAATTTGATGCTAAAGGAATAGCATACTGTAAATTAACATTGAATTTCAAAGTAGTATATTTTAAATTTCCTGTAATTCCTCCTATTACCTTGTCTTTATTATCTTTAATTCTTTCATCTATTATTATTATTATTATTATTATTATTATTATTATTATTATTATTATTATTATTATTATTATTATTATTATTATTATTATTATTATTATTATTATTATTATTATTATTATTATTATTATTATTATTATTATTATTATTATTATTATTATTATTATTATTATTATTATTATTATTATTATTATTATTATTACAGGGCTTTCTATACCTCTCAAGTATGTAGATTTAAGTAAAATCTGTATACTATCAATATGAATGTATGCGAGTTTCTGACTATCTTTGCTACTTTTAATTTTCTTAATCATTTCCTTAAGACTTTCCTCGTTAACTAAACTTATGGCTACCTGTCCTTTTGCACTCTCTAATCTTATTGGGAATTCTGCTGAAAATTTTCCAAAATATAATATATTTTTCCTTTTTATATTTATCCAAGGTTGGATTATATTTTCTCCTTTCTTTAGAGTTATTTTTCCTTTTTCTTCTATTTCTTTTATTTTCGATCTTTCTATTAACAGATTTGAACTGTATCCTTGACTAGATTCTTCTTGTTCAAATATATCAAATGAATCTTCCATAGTTCGTGACTTTGTTACTGAGCACTATATCATACAGATTTGAACTGTAATCGTTGCTCTCATCTTATAGTAAATCTGCTGTAGTCGCAGAACCTGGATGTCCCAGTCCGGTAAGATGTTTTCCAGTCTATAAACCATATGTGGACAATTCTTTTGATATTTCCAAACTGTGAAGTCTAATTCTAAGAATTTTAATTCCTTACAGGATTTAAAGTTAATTGTTTAGAAGGTGTCAATACAGATCTTCTATATAGTTTCTATCAAGCAGGTCTAGTAGATTGTGTTTATTTTAAGACAGCAGCTCCATTTGTAGATTTCCGGTAGGATTTAGAGCAGCCATTAGACAGTATTGTCAAAAGTTTGTAAATAAAGATAAATGTCTAAGAATCAAGAGCACATTGCCAATATTCAAATATGGACAGATGAGTCTCGAAGCAGCACACTATGACCAGCATGGTCGCAGAAGAGAAGGTCACCAAAGAGATAATCTACAGTTTATGTTTTGGAAATAGGATACTCCATATCCTAAATGAAGATTTCCAACAACAATACAGGATGCAAGCTAAAGGACAAAACTACATCTTGGTGAGCAAGTCGCTACAGAAAACAGAAGAAAAAACAAAAGAAATAATTCAAAAATTTCTAGACGGTCTATCCCTACTTGACGGACTGATTGCAACTACAGATGATTTCACAACTCAGTAGATGCACAACTAGACAGCTGACATAGACGGACACATTTGTCGCCTTTGCCAAAGTCCAACAAATACAGCTGGAGAAGTCAGAGAAGAAAGAGAGAGTGGGTCTCCTAAGAGTGTCGGCAGTATGTGAGCCGCACACGTAGACTTCGCTATGTAAATAATTAGTACGAGTGTCTTTTTCTTTTTTGTCGATTATAATAAGTGGGAAACATGTAACCCCACTTAGTTGAATTATGAGTCAGAAGATAAAGATGGAATTTGTCCATACCTATCTTCAGTTATATGAGTCGAGGCCGAGCTCCCCTATATAAGCTCGTAAGAACCTCAGTTGTAATTCGTATTCAGAAATACCAACCAAAAAATTTCTCATTTTGAGATCTTTTTTCTGACCTTGAGGTAATACTCTGGAGGGTCATCGATACAGCATAAGAAAGGCTTGCGTAATTGTAGCGAATGGACGACAGAAAGGTACAGTTTTCATCAGATCTTTTACAGTTTCATATTATTGTTCTAGTTAATAATATGCCTAGAATAGCGATGATAGACACTGGAGCATGTTATTCATATATGAAAACAGCATATGCATCAGATCCAGAAAAATTAGAAAAAGACATAGAAATAAATGGATTCAGAGATAAAGTAATAACAACCCACAGAAGTTTCGAAACAATAACATTTCATAAAGATCTACAGTTCAAATTAGAATTTTATTTAGATGAATATAAAGAAATTTTGATAGGCATAAATATATTAGATCAGATAGGATACATAATGTTACTATTAGATTGTGCACCTAAATCAGGTAAGCCTCAGTAGCACATGATGAGATTCGTAATCGATCATAGCCACGAGAAGTTAATGTATCCACCTGGTCTATTTTGATACCCGTGACAGAAGAAATCAGAGTTACAAGCAATTGTAAATAAAGTTCATAGGCATAAGTGAAGAGGAAAACCTGGAACATACTCCATGGTCAACACCTTTAAGGCAGTATAATCCCAATATACCAACTACAACAAAAGTAAAATATAATTGTTAGACACAGGTTGGAACTGGATGTTATGTTAGTGCTGCAGCAAGAAACTTACAGGTATTCGAACCCACTTTATGTTTCTAAAATCTCGTCGGAATCTGTCAGCATTCTTTCCTTCATTTATATAGTCAATTTCTTGATACAGAATACTGCAAAGTAGCATGTGAAACACTGTAAATTGTAGAAATCATTGGAATAATAGAAGGTGAAATTACTGATATGCAATGAACATAATTTAACATATGCTTTACTTCATGAAATCTCCATAACGATATACTTCCAAGCTTATTACTTACGTTGCACACTCTTCATATATTCCAATCCAATCTCTAAGTGGACCCCCAAAAGTTTCATTTCTCTGGAAATATTCTGCGATCAGCTTTAAGTTTTCTGGATAGAGCAAGCAAACATGTGAGAATAACAAACAAAAAAACCATTCACTATAATTGTAATCCTTAAACTCTATGTCAGCATTCTTTCCTTCATTTATATAGTCAATTTCTTGATACAGAATACTGCAAAGTAGCATGTGAAACACTGTAAATTGTAGAAATCGTTGGAATAATAGAAGGTGAAATTACTGATATGCAATGAACATAATTTAACATATGCTTTACTTCATGAAATCTCCATAACGATATACTTCCAAGCTTATTACTTACGTTGCGCACTCTTCATATATTCCAATCCAATCTCTAAGTGGACCCCCAAAAGTTTCATTTCTCTAGAAATATTCTGCGATCAACTTTAAGTTTTCTGGATAGAGCAAGCAAACATGTGAGAATAACAAACAAAAAAACCATTCACTATAATTGTAATCCTTAAACTCTATGTATGCTGCAACCATAAATACCCTTCTTCAGCTTAGTGTTTCTCGAAACAAAGAAGTGTTGTTAATGGCAGAAACAAAATGAGCTCAACTTACTCAAATCAATGTCGAAAAGCTTCTTCAGACCTGACCTTTGAACTTTGACCACTACTTTTTCTCCATTATGCAGAATAGCACGATGAACCCACAAATATGTGTCCCCAGAATTGATGTTAACATATTAATAACAACAGTAATTTAAAAGTGTAAGTCAATTTTTCAATTTAACAAAAATATAAATCTGCAGGAGTAGAATCAAACACTTGACCGAGACTAGCAGCAGCAATTGGTCGATCTTCAAACTCTTTAAATAACATCTCAATGGGAGCTCCTAGTTCGCTCTCAATAAATTTTCTTGCTTTCTTAGGAGAGAAAGCAGGAACCATGTCCTGTACAATGTTGTATTGTTATTAAGTAAAACTCTTGCTTTTAGTGAATATATTTCCAGTGGGGTTTTCCAGCAAAGATCCCCTAAAAAACCAGTTGATGCTGATGCCCCGGTACCCAAAGTTACAACCCCATCAAATCAGCCATGCCCCTTCATATGTGCAACCAGTAGCTACACATTAATTGTCTGTACACCATATGCCACCGCCAACACATCCCAACCACTTTTTGTTATGTTTCAGGGGTTGATTTTTCCTATACTCCCTATTTTACAGCTATTAGAAAGTCCTATCTTCACATTCTTTTGGCTGTGATTGCAGATCTGATTACCTTCTTTCCCCACCATGTTTGAGAAAAAACCATTTTTATTTCGTCTCCTAATAACCCCAAATAAATGGGGAAACATAACTTTTAAAACAGAATATGATGAATGTCCTAACCGAAAGAGGTATAACCAAAGAGTATTTTTATTTGATATGTTGAGTACAGACATTCATTCGTCATATGTTAGTTTTATTCCTTAACAAGTCCAATCCACCTCCCTGAGTCTTACTTCTGTAAAACACAAGAAGACAGAAAACATTGCAACGCAATTGAGGTCATATGTTAGTTTATGGACAGAGATAAGATTTGTTGAAAGTTTTGGGACATGTAGAACATTTTTAAGAAAAAGTTTGGAATATAAATAAATATCTACATATTCTGCAACTATAGTTAAAGAGCCATTGGCAACAATAGTTTTCCTATTGCTTGGAGGTAGGGTATAAGAATGAAAGAGTTGAAACGAGTATGTCATATGATCTTTAGCTCCCAAATCCACAATCCAAGAGTTAGCACTATGTGAGACTCTCATACAAGAAACATTACATGAGAGAGCAAGAGAGTACAATTCAGAGGGTTTCTTAAGTGTTCACATTAGGACTTTCAGTGTTTTTATCTCCACAATATAAAATCCTACCTCTGTTGATTTTGGGTCAGAAATCATGGAAACGAAAATCAGCAATTGGCTGTCTAATGGGTTAAAGAGAAAACAGCAATAAAAGTTGTTACAATGAAACTGCAGCAAATAAGGTTCTAGCCTCTTGAAGATAAAATGACAATAAAGGAAATATGTGGTAAAATCAGAGACCAAGGCTCCAGGAAAAACCTAGAACTCTAATACCATGTGAAAAACTATGTTGGCAGTAAGAAAAATTATGCAAGATTACACCCATATTCAACAGTTATGGTATGCATAAGGGTTTACGGTTAGGGATTGGGGAATAAAAGAAGATAAAGACCGAACAATCTCACTTATACGATATTTAAGTTTGATATATACAAGGAAAGGGAGAGGGAGAAAGTAAATTGTTGTGCAAAATGAATTCAAGCCAAGATATATCACATTCTTACATCTCCAGATGAAAGTAATTGATTAACTATCAGTTATAACGATCTGAGCAACCTCAAGTATCTGACTTTCTGTCAGTTTTTCTCCTCTTTTCTCCCTTTCTAATACAATCTAATAATCCTTGTACATTTTCTAATATTTTAGATTTGTAAACTGATGGATTATAATTTTTGTTTATATGTTTTCTAAAATCTTCTAGGTCATTTATCATATTTTGACTATCTTCGGTTGTAGTTTTTCTCTTTGAAGGATTTTTGGTCTGTATATATCTATTTTTGTTGACTCTATTTCTGAAAAGCTCATATTAATCTTTTTATGCTTGATACTTCTTTTCTTAAATTTTCTACTGTAATTTTATTTTATCTGACTCCTTTTATTTCAGAAATATGTTGTTCGAATGGTTGTTTTGTGATTTCTTTTTCTTTATTTATTAGTCTTGGTTCTTTATATCCTAATCTTGGGACTTGTCCTATCCCGCTAATCATCTTTGCTTTTGTTCCTATATTTGAAAATAAATCTTCTATTTCTATTTGATCCTTTTCTTTATATTTCACTAAATGGTGACTATTTCCTAAGGCGTAACTTACAGCGTAAGTTATGCTAAATGGAATATCGTCCTCTTTCATTAATTCTTCTCTTTCAAACTTATATAATACTCCTATTGAATTATTTAAATAATTTGATGCTAAAGGAATAGCATACTGTAAATTAACATTGAATTTCAAAGTAGTATATTTTAAATTTCCTGTAATTCCTCCTATTACCTTGTCTTTATTATCTTTAATTCTCTCATCTATTTTTATTATTATTATTTTTACAAGGCTTTCTATACCTCTCAAGTATGTAGATTTAAGTAAAATTTGTATACTATCAATATGAATGTATGCGAGTTTCTGACTATCTTTGCTACTTTTAATTTTCTTAATCATTTCCTTAAGACTTTCCTCGTTAACTAAACTTATGGCTACCTGTCCTTTTGCACTCTCTAATCTCATTGGGAATTCTGCTGAAAATTTTCCAAAATATAATATATTTTTCCTTTTTATATTTATCCAAGGTTGGATTATATTTTCTCCTACCTTTAGAGTTATTTTTCCTTTTTCTTCTATTTCTTTTATTTTTTATCTTTCTATTAACAGATTTGAACTGTATCCTTGACTAGATTCTTCTTGTTCAAATATATCAAATGAATCTTCCATAGTTCGTGACTTTGTTACTGAGCACTATATCATACAAATTTGAACTGTAATCGTTGCTCTCATCTTATGGTAAATCTGCTGTAGCCGCAGAACCTGGATGTCCCAGCCCGGTAAGATGTTTTCGAGTCTATAAACCATATGTGGACAATTCTTTTGATATTTCCGAACTGTGAAGTCTAATTCTAGGAATTTTAATTCCTTAGAGGATTTAAAGTTAATTGTTTAGAAGGCGTCAATACAGATCTTCTATATAGTTTTTATCAAGCAAGTCTAGCAGATTGTGTTTATTTTAAGACAGCAGCTCCATTTGCCAGTTTTTCGGTAGGATTTAGAGCAGCCGTTAGACAGTATTGTCAAAAGTTTGTAAATAAAGATAAATGTCTGAGAATCAAGAGCACATTGCCAGTATTCAAAGTTGGACAGATGAGTCTCGAAGCAGCACACTATGACCAGCATGGTCGCAGAAGAGAAGGTCACCACAGAGATAATCTACAATTTATATTTTGGAAATAGGATACTCCATATCCTAAATGAAGATTTCCAACAACAATACAGGATGCAAGCTAAAGGACAAAACTACATCTTGGTGAGCAAGTCGCTACAGAAAACAGAAGAAAAACAAAAGAAATAATTCAAAAATTTCTAGACGGTCTATCCCTACTTGACGGACCGATTGCAACTACA
>CM050929.1:17032283-17084783 GCA_027742785.1 Vigna reflexopilosa
TATGATAAATGTATTATATTTATAATTTTTAAAATTTTCAATGTTAATAAAAAAAATTACTGCAGATTTGAAAAAAGTATGATTACTTTTTAGTGTATTTAATCTGTAACCACTTATGGGTGTGTTTTTGTTTTTTAATTGTTTGTTTTTTCTTAAAAATAATACGATTAACATTTTCATTTTACAAGTACTAAAATAATCAGAAACAAGTAAAATTCAAAAGAACTGAAAACACTACATATGATTACCAAGTATAAGAACATTTAAAAGAACTTAAAAGAGAAAAAAAAAACATTTAAGAATACATAAAAGTCATAATAGAGCATTAAAAGTCTTCATAATGAATGTGATTGGTACTCATATTTTTATTGAAGGGAAGTGTATGACATTGTTCATCATTCAAATTCTATAGTTTATGAATGTCATTGTTTCAAAAACAAAAATTCTAAATTATTTTTGTATTGATAAGATAAACTTTTTATTTTATTTTATTAATGCTCCTAATTTCATAAGAGAACATGAAACTAAAAGAAAATCAATTTCATATTCTCTTATAAACCAGTATTAGTAAATTAAAAAAAGGAGAGTTTATCTTGTTAATGAAAAAATAATTTAGAATTTTTGTTTTTCAGACAGTGACATTCATAAACTATAGAATTTGAATGATGAAGAGTATCATATACTTCCCTTCAATAACAATGACGAGCAAACGAATCTAAAAAAAAAAAACTTCTTATGGATTGAATATATTAATGTATTATATCAAGTAAATTTCTCCTCTTAGAAATGTGAATATTAACAGTGTCTGTGTTTTTACATATAATAGTATCTTTTAATTAGTTTCTCCTATATTAAACACTACTAACATGTTGAAGTAACTTGAAGAAATATTTATAACAATAGCTTTAATAAGAATTAATTTCAACACAGTATAAAATAAGCTTTTCCAACCATAGTCTATTATTACATAGAGAGTATAGTTCTCCCAATAGTCTATTATTATATCTAGCTTAATAAAGTCACATCAAGCTTTATTAAAAAAACTTATGTACTTTCAAACTTCCAATATATCTCTGATAGCAGCACAATAAATAAATAAACATCATTCTATTAATCATTCTAATGCACCTTATTATTTTGAAATTAAATTGAAACTACATGATCTACATATCAAGTTTGTTGATGTCAACAATGAAAACTTTTTCAGTGGTGATATTTATTGACTAACATGTTTGTTGATAATAATTTAAAGATGCATCCATCAACCCTTATGCTTTGAACCTGATGTTTTTCACCCACGAACCCTTGCGCTTCCAATCGAAGAAAGAATGCTTTTTTTTTCTCTCACATGAACCCTAATAATACGGAGCCCTAATTTTTTCCCCAATCTCATTTGGATTTCTCAATTGCATGGCTGCACTTAAATTTTTTTATTTTCTCCAATTTGTCCTTATTTAAATCTGATTTCACCTCTGTGCAATCCAATTTTTAATACAAAAAAAATTCAAACTCGTTTTTAATGCCACTTGCGATTAATGAATAAACTGACTATGCCACGTAACCCAAACTTAAACGATCATTTTTCCATTTTGACGGCAAGCCTCTAATTGCTTCAATTTCATAAAAGCAACCCAATTGAGACACCGAGCAACAACGTGACCTATTTGATATTCTGAACGAAAATAGGGATCTACCGAAACATTAAACCTAGATATAACCATTAGGGATATTTCTATCGATACATTACATAAATTAATATCAAGACAAACTATTAAATAAATTTAAATAGTTTTCAAATATCACCAACCAATGCATTCGACCATAATTAATAGATTCCAAAAAAAACAAAACATAAAATTAGAATTGTCAAAATGGATACAACCCGTAGGCCAACCGACACCACGAATTCGGGCCGGGTTGGATTGGAAAAAAATGCATTTTCTTTTGCGGACCAATTTTCAACTCGGCTCATTTAAACCCGGCTCATCCGAGTTGAACCCGTAGTGCACCGAGTTGGCCCACCAACCCACATAATTTTATTTTTATTAATTTATTATCTTATAAAATCCTACAAAATACCATCTAGCTCATTATACGTGGATTGTATTGTACTTCTTTTTTATTATTTTGAACTGTCTTGAACTTAACATCGTTTTGGGAGTGATATGTATTTAGATTTAAATTACAAAAAGTTTGTACTTTTTTTAATTTTAAAAAAATTATAATTAAGTGAGCCGGATTGACTCGCTAATAAATGAGCCGGATTGGGTTGACTTATTAAGTGACCAACCCGTGGTGGGCCGGACTAGGTTAAGGTCGGATGACTCGTGTTTTAACAGTACTACATAAAATTAAAATTAAGTACACTATCAAAATTAACCTACAAATACATTTAACTTAATATACTCATTACACAGCAATTTAATCAATTCACTACAATGAATTCCAAAAGTCAATGTTAAAAAATAACTTTGATAAATAAAATGCTAATAATACCTATTATCATCTCTTCAAATATGGTTATTCTCTAATATGTATGCACAATAAGTTTATAAGATAGAATAACTAGAAATATCACGTGAGAATATGAGAGATCTTCCTACCACAATTTTCATGTTGCATAGAATAATATGTACCTGTAGTGTGAGGGGTGGTCGGTCGGGTGAATAAGAAGGTAATCGCATAACAACGAGGATCGGGCAAGCCGGTGTATCGATCGGGCAAGGTGGTATACCGATCGGACAAGACTGGAGGCACAATATGGCAGATAATTAATGGATTAAAGAGTGAATGTCATGGGCACGTTAGCAACGGTTACCATTGAAGAGCGAATCTTGTAAGATTATGGGTCAGCGGTTACAGGTAGTTAATGCTCATTACTTGAGTCTGATGCCTATAAATATAGGAATATTAGTCATGTATTTCACTTTTGGGTCTAATTACATTTACGCTGATTGTTTTGTGACTTGGCTGACTTGATCGTCGGAGTACTAACGTACAGGTCACCACCGATCGGTCGTAGGCGTAAAGATCTGATAAGGCGTACCACGAGAAAAGTATATATACCTTGAAGGAAAGGGTTCAAAATAAACATAATAATTATTAAATCAAAAGAAGATTTAAGAAGCTATAATATACAAAATAATTTAAATTTTACATAATATACAAAAACCAGATCTTTACATGAATATAAATTAAGTTTTTTTATGTCTTTTATAAATTTATTACCTTGAACAAAATGATATATACTAATTCTATACTTATCTTGAAATAAATAAGAAAGAATAATTGCTTATTAAAATGGACGATAGGAATAGACACTATTAAACAAAGAATTTGTAGAATATTTATGTTCACAACTGTTCAACATGGTGAATTAAAGAATGAGAAAAAGTTTAATTACTCAAAAAAAATATTATACATTATTGCATCCCCTCATAATAGGAAATAGAATAGAAATTGAGAACATAGAAATACATAAAATAGATCCATATATTTAAAAAATGTTTTTCACACAGAAACTATAAGATTGTGTATGAGAGTGTGAACAAAGTTTAATTACTGAGAAACATTTCAGTTTTACATTCTCAATGCAAAGCAAATAAGAGTGAAAGAAAGAAGGAAGAAGGTGCTGAAGAGACTTTGAAACCTTGGTCCACTATCTTTGGAAAAATTTATCATTATATATGTTATTTTAAAAAATTTATAAAATATTAAATACAAAATACTTTAAAATTTATGTTAGTCTAAAAAATGTAAATTACCTAGAACCATGTATTTCAAAAGGTAGTTTTCATACTCACATAAATATAAATTAAGGGTTTTAGGGATTTTATAAATTTATTAAATTAAGAGAAAGATGGTAAATATAAATATTTTACTCATAAATTTTATATATTTATTAAATTGAGGATGGTAAATATTTTATAAATTTTATAAAAATATTGTCACAATTGTTTTCAGAAATTCAGTTGAATTTGACCATCAATTGACCATCAATTTAACATTTATTTGTAAAATTTCTTAAAATTGATAGTGGGTGTTAATCTTTTGTATTGTTTGTCTTGGACTAATAACCCAAGACAACATATGCCACATTGTTTATGGGTTGTGTAAAATATTAGTTTCAATCGACTAAGTTAATTTGAAAGAAATAATTATTTATATATATATAGAGAAATTTATATATATTTATATATATATATATATATATATATATATTTCAAATATGTGAAGTTTTTTTTTTCAGATTGAAGTAATTATTGGCTACAATACTCAATATTTAACATAATTTAATTGTTTTTATATATGCTCTCAAATATGTGAAGTTTTTTTAGCAGATTGAAGTATTTCAGAATTGAAAGTAATCTTCATGAACTTATGTAATTGGCTTTCAGAATTTTCAATGTATTTTAAGGGATGAAAATTCACATCACAAAAACAAACAAACAACAAGTTATTACAAAAATATTGTATTATAGCAGGGGATCTTTTCTTGAGATTTTCAAAACCGTCTTAATTTCCGGCGGTTTTAAAAAGTAACGGTCCCTAAGTTTAAACTTTTTTAAAATTTTTATATTTAACAATTCTTAGTTTTCAATCCCTAGTTTTCCCCTTGGTGCTGCGTAGCTGTTTTCTTTTCTTCATCTTCTGGCTTCCCCCTTTTTCTCCACTACTTTCGTTCTTCCCTTTTCAGCTTCTCTTCTCCTTATTCAAACTTCTCACCATAATCGTTATTGCCGGTTACTATTCTTTCTCTCTTTTTTATCTATTTGTAGTTTGTAATCGCTTGTATGTTTTTTCACACACACGAATCAGATTTGTATGAACTTAATCGATAGGCACAAAGAGCACAACCCTACGTCATGCACGAAACAACCCGCGGAGGCTGAAGTTGCAACAGAGATTCAAATTTTGCGAAATCGTGGAGTCAGTTCTGCATGAGGCCTAATCGCGAGGGTTATCGAGTTGTGCGTCTAGATGGGAGGAAACCCTAATCGCGTGGACTGTAAGGGGACGACCACGCGAAGGCCGTGGAGTGTTTGTTAGAATGCTCAGACGTGAAGTCCGTGAAGGACAGGGAGGGGAGAACGGCGTTTTGTGTTGCGGCTTTTAAGGTGTGAGGAACTGATTACCCAAGTTCCTGAATCCACAAGGCCACTTTTAAGGCAAATTGAAGCCATGTAGGTTAACACGCATGGCTCAGAATTACTTTTCCTTCTGCTTTTTATAGCTTTTGTTCCATGAGATCGTTACTATACTTTCACTTTATAACAGGAAACAAATGCCAGAAGAGCTGAAGCTTGGGCAGCTGTTGAAAGAACTCTCAATTCTCCACTTCAGTTCAGTAGAATACTTTTTACATTATAGTCTGTTTTAAAACAATTGACAGGAATTAGAAGCAAACGTTTATATATCACTTTAACATGATGATTTTTCTTCTGTGACATCTCATAGTATTGGTTTTGCTTATAATTGCAATAGGTGTTGTTGCTACTACTGATGTTGTTGAGGCTTGCAATAATGTGAACATTGTTGTGATGGTGGGTGATTAAAAATCTAGATTGGTTTTTTCTTTGATAAGACTGCATTAAATATTATCTTTGGATCCAAGAACACAGAAAAGTCAATAATGTATCGAACTTTCAACATTCAAAAGTGAATTCGTTAATAATGGATTTGAAATATGAACGCAGTGCAATGTGCAATGCAATATATAGCGGAAAAACAAACAGAACAAGGCACACAGAATTATCAGAGTTATGGAAATCACTGAGCACACTCCATTGTTTGAGACAAAAAAGAGCAGAGGAAGACTCATCTATAGGTCCTTTGCAACTTCATTATTTGTGTGCATATGCTTCGTCTGGATTTACAGAATTAGCCATATCAAAGATGCAAAAGGTGAAGATGGCAAATGGGTATGGCTTGGTATGTTTGGTGCTGAATTCTGGTTTGGCTTTTACTGGGTTCTCACTCAGGCCTTCAGATGGAACCTTGTCTTCAGACAACCCTTCACAAACATACTCTCTCAGAGGTGCCACCTACTTATATTTCATTTTGTTTACTTCACTCTATTTTGCTGGCTGAGATTCTTGGGTTAGAAGTAATATCAATTCTTTATGTGACTAGATTCAGGTCTCTATTTTTTCTGTTTGATGGAGCCATCATTTATGTTGATCTTTGATATGACAGATAGATTTTTTGTAACAGATATGAGAAAAAGTTGTCGGGAGTGGACATATTTGTGTGCACAGCAGACCCTGATATTGAACCACCAATGATGGTGATTAACACAGTGCTATCTGTTATGGCTTATGACTATCCAACTGAGAATTTGAACGTGTATCTCTCTGATGATGCTGGGTCTCAAATCACGTTTTATGCTCTATTGGAGGCATCAAACTTTGCAAAACATTGGATTCTATTTAGCAGAAAGTTCAAAGTGGAGCCAAGGTCACCAGCTGCATATTTTAATAGTATAGTCTCATCAGGTTACTCTGGTGATTCTGATCATGTCAAAGAGATTCATCTTGGTGGAGGATTCATCTTGGCACCCCTTTTCCTTGGAATTGGAATCCCTCCTCAGGTACCTTTCATTCTTCTTTCTCTCATCAAGTTCTTGGTAAAAATCATAATGCAGTCAGAAATTGACTCTGTTTAAGTGTAGATTTAAAATATAGATATATGTTGTATTTTGTTATCTTCATTTAATAGTTTCAAATTTCATTGTTTCATAGCACTTGAAACTAGATTTCTGAGTGATTCTCCTTGGTCAGTGTGGGCTAATCATGGGGATGGTATAATCATACTCCTCAAACTACATGTGTAAATTGGTAAGAGGAGATATCTCTTCAAATATGGTTAAAATAACCTGAGGTTGTTTAAAATCTCAATAATCAGTATCATACTATACTTGAGTTTTAACTTAAACGGAATATACAATATTTAAGTCTTCTTGTGCATTGTGGATGGAATAGTTCTATTCTATTTATTGAAACTAGTTCTTTGATTCTTGCAGTAAATACAATTGTAGCATATGGCGTATAGATGGTGGAATGTCCAGTTGAGTTCTTAATTCAAGACCAGAGGTAAAGCAAATCCGTGACCATAATGTAATTATTCAAAATTTATATAAAAAAAATGTTGTTGAGTCAATATGATTTTACGAAGTAAATTTAGTTTATTATGTAGACAGTTCCTGTTTCTTTATAATCATTATCGACATAACTGTAAAGAGTTCATATTTTTCAGGTTCTAGAAATTATAGATAATCAAGCAAGAGTTATAAGGTGCAAAAGGGACTGACACAGTGAACTTAAATATTATGTATAGTTCGTTTTGCCCTGATATTTGTTAATTGTTTTTCTATCTTGAAATGTAACTTTAAGCTGTTATAATCAATATTTCCCAACTTGTTTTGAACATTCTTATAGGTGTGGTTCAATTTCATGTCTTGAAAATGATGTATTTCGCACATTAGTGATTTAATTAGTAGGAAGTAGTAGCAAAGTTTTCATTGATAAATTATGATTCCATGAAAGTTCTTCTTTACAGTTTCACTTAGTAATTCTTTTTTTTGCAGATATATTCCTGTGAAGAATCAAGTTGTGCCATTCAGCTGCCTCCTTGCAAGTCCAGTACTGGTTTACTTTGCCATGTAACTTCTCCCAATATTTCAGTCAATTCTCCCTAAATTGATAGGATAACAGAATTTCTATTAGCATCATATGAGAACAAGAGTTGAAAAGAGGAGGAACAAGAATTGGAAGGAGATTGAATTTCAATAAAATGATTATTGGTTGTATGATGTGAACTTTTAGAAATTAGAATCCGGTGTAACACTAGGAAAATAACATATTTTAATAGGGGTTACTCATATTTAGTTCCCAAACATGTTCAGGTGTATTTGGTTTAAACAAGAATGGATGATGGATCTTGTTTTAAAGGAGGCAGGGGGCTCACTTTTAGAAATAAGATTTCTGGATAGATTGCATTGCTTTTTTCTTTACATATATTTGGCTGCATTTGTGCTCAGAAACAACTATTTTGAAACTTGGTATGTTTTTTTAGTTATTTATTAAATGGGAGTTCAACTATTATTCGACCCAAGGGCCATGATTGGCTGGTCTGCCTCATGTGCTTTGGTGCTTACATTTCATTAATACCTTTCATCTTTTATCAGCTCCTATTAGAACTTGTGCACTAGCTTCATCATTTTAAGTGAATTTTACTATGTAAACTTTGTTAGCTTTCAACCATAAAGCATAACCATTCTCATTATTTTACCTTGTGTTAACTTCTTAGTCCTGCATTACACTGATCTATCTTGCGTTATTATATCAAAATCAAAAACAAAAAAAAAATAATATGCATACATTTTCGGCGGTTTTAACACAACCTCAGCCAATACCGGCAGTTTTCCGAAAAACCCTGCAAGTACCGACGATTTCATGAAAACCCCTGTAAGTACCGGTGGTTTTTGAAAAACCCCCACTAGTATCGGCGGTTTTCAAATCGCCGGTAATTGTGACGTTGGTTTCTAGTGGTTTTTGTAACAGCTGGAAATGTATTTAGCGGGGGTTTTAACCTCCGGTAACGTAAAAAAGAACCCCTAGTAAAATTAGATATTTTTGTAGTGAGTAAGCTGCCACTTTGGAAAAATCATACATCAGCTGATTTTACTTACAGTTTAGATACTATTATTAAAAAAAAAACAAATAAAAAATAAATAAATGTCTCACATAGGGTTTTTCTATATATTTTTAGGAATAAAAATTCACATCATAAAAACAAACAAACAACAAGTAGGTTGCCACTTTGGAAAAATCATACAATAGCTAGCTGATTTTACCTACACTTTAGATATCGCAATATTTATTTTTTTCATATCAAATTTCTTAACAGATGCAATAAAAATTTTGTCTGTATTATTATACTATATTATTTAATTATTATTAGTAGAATTTATTGATAATTAGATATCATAAAACAAACATTAAATTTGTGTTTCCAAATTCATTTAACTAATAATTTAATTCATTATTTTTGTGTGACTGTACGCAATAGTGCATACTCTAAAACATAGGTAGATCTTAGCAGCATTTATCAGTTGTAGTTTTTATATGCTAATCTTTTGATACTGTAATGTTTTTGCTGTGAAAGATGAAATCGTTTATTTGATTAGCATCAACACCCATTGATTTTGGATGCTTGCATTTGTTGGATCTCTTCTTACCTGTTTGCAAAATCATATGGTTAGAAGATCTAATAATAGAAAATATAATTTGTGAATAAGATCTTTCTGCAATAGTTTATAAAATGAACAATACAAAATATACAAGTTTTGCAAGTAAAAAATTAATGTTTCATATGATTATAAATTTAACCGAATGTCATTCTTTTAATTATTTTGAAAGAAATAAAAACAGCCTAAGAAATTGAAGTTACATGTCTTTATAAAATATGAAAACTTAAGAAAATTTACCTATTGAAAAGCTTCAACAAAAAAGGAAGAAAGGAAAGACATCTGGATCTTTCGGCGGCAGCAAGGAAAGAAAAGAAAGACCAAAGAAAGGGTATGAGTTTTAGGGTTGTATGACATAATGTAGAAAAACTCATAATATACATAATATACATTCGATCTTTCACAGTAAAGACAATACATAATGTAGAAAAACTCATCATATTAGTATCAAGTTTAACACAACATAATAATCTAAGTAAGAAAATATATAAAAGCACGGCTTTTGAAAGAAATATTAAACAAATGTCATTAGACAAATATCACTTAAAAAAATTGTATTTGTCAAAATAATATTAATAAATTTTTCAATGAATTAAAACTTAACAGTTATAAAATCAACATTTCATTATCGGTTGCAGTGACTTGGATGCTAATATAATAAGTTAATGAGATTTTGTATAATATGTAATGTTTTTGCCGTGAAAGATCAAATGTATATTTCATTAGCAGTATATAAAATATCATATAAGAAAATTCCACTTGATGTATATCAAATTTGGCATTATCTTATTTATTCATATGAAAAAAAAAAAGCTAATTTCATATACATATAAACCGTCCATGTTATTGTGCAAATAGATAAGAGATGCAATATTGTGGAGAAGATAGCAACTTAGTTACATTATCATCATATCATTCATCAAAGTTATTTTTTAATATTGTTTAGTATATTTGAGAAACTCGCTTTGTTTAATATTGTTAATTGATTGAGTTTAAATGTGAAGTTAGTACATTAAGTTACATTACATGCAGGTGTTAATTAATTTGAGAGTGTAATTTGTTTTTATTTTATGTTTTGCTGTTCTTGCAACCTATTCTTTACTTGTATTAATGAAATTTGATAATCATTTTAATCAATATAATATTTTTTTATTTTAATATTATGAATTTTCGTAGATATATTATTATTCATAGTAACATGTATTATTAAATATATTGGTTACAACTCCTTATTAATTGAACTTATTCAATAACTAATTGGATCCATTTACCTGACTAATGAATTGTATTTGTAATTTTGAAAATCCTATATGAAAATCTATAATTACAAATGTAATTCTTAAAAGTTCATCCTTTTATATTATATTTTACAAAATTAGAAGCAAAACCCATTGGTCAGATGTTTGGATTAAAATTATTGTAAAGAACATAACATAGTACATGAATAAACATAATAGATGTAAGCATGAATAGAATAGGTTTCCAGAATAACAAAACTTGAAATAATGATATATTACACTCTCAAATGGATTAATGTATGAATGTCCTTTAATGCACTAATATTAGAATAAAATTAAGGTGAGTTAGAATGTAAATTCTCACAGCAATTTGGTTGACTAAATTTATATATAAAATTTAGTATGAAACATTTATTTGACTAAATTGATAATTTTTTCCATTAAGTAAAATTTTATTTAATTTATACCAATTTCACCAAGTTGTTCATATAGTATGATGCACATTTTACAACTTAGTTGAGACACTTTCATGTTGGAACTTTGGTGAAGAAAGTAAATGTGAGTTCGAATACGATGTATAATTAAGGAAGGGTGTGTTTATTAGTAAATATTTAATCTTTTATTAGTATTTTTATTATTATCCTTTTAAATTGTATATTTGTCTAAATCTTTGTATATTGTCTAATGTGTTTTTAAAACTCTTTTTTTATGTTTCAAACTATTTATGCAAATTTAAATAAGTGTTAAGGGGAATTCTTAGACAAATTTGTTGAAGATGACTTTGTTTAGCTTAACTTTATCTAAATTTACTTATTATTAGTGCATTAAACGATTGTTGTATTAAATGAGTGAGTTCTAATTGATTGCATCAGAAACAACAATCTATATATTCTTTAGCAAATAAAAGCTAAAGAAACGAAAATTTACATTTTAATTTAGCTTTTTTATTAAAGTATAGAGTACTAATAGAAAATAATCATTATGTTATTTTATATACCATTATGCTGATTGGGATTGGTAATATTAATCGAAACAATAATAATCACAAAACTCTATCGGCAACAAATATTCATATTCAACATAAAATATTAATAGACATAACAAGGAAGCCAAAAACCTCATGGAACAAATTAAAAAAAAAAAAAACTTAAAAAAGAATAAAAGATAATGTCTGCTGGAGTTCCATTTTGATTCCAACGTAATAGCATTAAACCAGTTAAAAAGTAAAAAGCAAGTTTTTAATGAAAAATGAGAACAAAGAAATAACAGTGGTATATTTTAATATAATTTCCATTAAATTTAAGTTATTTACAGCTGTTGTATCTCAGAAGTGAATTTGAATGTGAAGATTGCAGGGCTGCCATTTGTATCCAAAAACCATGAATCAGTTTCTTTCTTTAAAGTGTTGAATTTATAGATTTTTTTTTCACTTAAGCAACATATATATATTTTAATATCTCTTTTCAACGATATAGTGTGTCAATTATTTTCGTTAGACAAGATATGAGACATTGCTTATGATATAAATTTTGAATATAATATTGCAAAATATCTACTTTTGAACGTTATTAAAAATAATAACTTTTTAAGAGATATTTTAAGTTATGGGCTTGATCCACTTCCTCCACTTACTTCACTTCCTCCACTCTAAAACAGATGAAAAACCATTATTCTCTCATTTTTTTCTTCTTAGTTTCAGTCTCTCCTCTCTCTTCTTAGTTTTCATTTTCTCTATTCCTCTTCTAAAATTATTCTATCAGAGTTTCTTGCTAGTTCTGAGATCCTCAGATACTTCTATGGGAAGTTCCTGTTGTATCCTGAGGGACTTGCGCAATACACCGCGGATAAGTCCTTAAGGACAGTTACATGCCTCAGGAAATTACGGTATGAGATTTTGTAAGCATTTTTACAACAATCTTAAGGACTTATGTTTCAATCTTTTACTGTCAAAAGGAAAAAAAAAAAGGTACACAAAACTTATCTTTACTTTATTGTTTTGTTGTATAATGAATTTGGAGATATATTTGATTTAATATTTTATTTGATTATGTGATGAACGTTGATATATTCTTAGATTGTTATTTTTCAATTAATTATTCGAATAACTATTAAAAGTTTGAATGCTTAAAATCCTTGATATTTGTGATCTGATAAAGTGGTTCTTGAATTTTGGTAAGTTTGGTACGTATGAAACCATAAATACCAGTTACAATTTTTTTTGTTGGGTTTATGATTCTGTTATACATCGCATTGATTCCTTTTTAATACATGTATAATTTTTTTTTTAATATTAAAAAGGGAAACGGTTGTTTAATGACTGCTACAGACAATGTGGTAGCTGTAACGTAGTGATGCTATCTTAATTTCCTTTTAGTAATTTTTTTTAAAATCCTAATTGATTACATTAGGATGAAACCTTTGATCAAGCCCGACTTTTTTAAGTTCCTAATCAGAATTTTCCCAGCTTTGAATTCCTTTCTCACGAGCCTTAGGTATCCTTCATCTTTTCTTCTCTCTTCATTCTCTCCTCCAATGCTCATCAGAAGCTTCAAGCTTCTTTCTTCTCCCACACTCTCTCCATTCCTTAGGGCCTCTACGACGGCGAGAAGGGCGGCACTGTACGAGGCGTGACGAGGGCGTCCGACAGTGGCGGCATTTCCGTGAGGGTTCCTTATGCGACGCCTTCGCGATGCGAGAAGCCCTGTTTGATGGCGACGTCGTGGAGGAGAAGAGTTGGATTACGTTTGCGGTGTGGTGGCCTCCGGTCTCAGGCGGTTTCGCAGTAACAGGGCTTGTGAGTGAAGGTTCCGATTTGGGGCTTTGCAAGAACTCTTCTTCTTTCCCAAATTCTTTCTCGGTTCAATTTTGGTGGTTCCTGTTTTTGGGGTTTTTGTCGCTTACTTGCAGATTGATGATCGTGAATTGGGGGTGTGGTTTGTAGGTTGTTGTTTTGATCTTAAGGTCTGAGATTAGGGCTTCAATTTGATTTTTCCTGGAGTTTCTGTTCTTCACGAATCTGATTTCTTGTTGGAGTTGAAACTGGCTTGGCCATGGTTGTTTCCGCTTGTTGGTGGTTGTCTGAGTTGCGGCAGGGGAGTTGCCGACAGTCAGGGAGTTGCAGTGACCTCCCACGTGGAATTCATTTTGGGCCGTGGGTGAAACCTGGGTTGGACTTGAATATTGGGCCTTTAGGCCCAGGACTGGGACTGGACTTGTTGGGTCATAAAACCATTGTTGGGCAGTTTTGAAATAATAACAATAAGAATTTTAATTGGGCTGTAGGCCAGAGTCTGCCTTTCAGTGTTGGGCCTAAGTTGGGCCGGTAGACCAGTATTATGTTTTGGGTTTGGAATAACATATTTGAAATCAAAATTGCATAGACCCAAAAGTATTAATAAAAATAAGATGAAGAGAATGTAAAATATTTTTATGTCTTTAAAATTAAAGTAATTATTGGTATTAATTAATGAAATTAAATTATAAAGAGAGATGAAAGTATTAATTTTAAATAATAATTATAATTATGGGAACATAGTTATTAGTATTTATTTAGTAATTAATTGGAAATCAAATTAATTTACTCGAAAGAGAAATTAATCTGGTATAAGAAAGAAATTAATTGCTTTTAAAATTAAATATTTTGAAATTAGAAATTAATTTACTTTCAAGAAGAAAAGTATCGAGATTTTAATGATTAATTATTTTTAGATTGAGTTCTGATTCTTAAAATATTATAGAAATTTATATTGGGGTACTATATACTAATGTACATTGATGTGTAAATGATGAAATGGGAGGTGCGTATAGTATTTAGTTTGACTGTGGATTATGTTTAGTTAGTCTTAAAACTAATAAGAGGAAGACGAGGCGACAACTTAGAGTTTGTTGGAGTTAGGATGATGAATCCTAATTTCCATGTGTCATGTCTTTGTAATGTTTGAGAAAGGTGGAGAAGATTTTCTCTCTAGAGAAATAAAAAGAAATAAGAAGATCAGGTAATTGAGTATATTTTTGTATACTTTACCTACAAATAAGAGAAACACAACCACGTATTTAAAACTGTGGGGGTGTAGGTAATTTTATTTAATTACTTGAAGAAATAAATTTGGCTTTTCACCTAATGATATTGATAATGTTCTAAATTTGAAAGTAGAGAATATGTAATTTTGTATGTGAAAGAAATGCGTGAAGCCAATATAATTTTAGGTGTTAGAATCATAAGGAAGGGAGATAGTATATTACTATCCCAAGAACAATACATTGAGAAACTTCTTAAGAAGTTTGGGTATTATGATTTCAAACCCGTGAGTACCCCTTATGATGCTAACTCTAAATTAATGAAAAATAGAGGAGAATCGTTATCTCAGCCTCAGTATGCCCAGATAATTTGGAGCTTACTGCACTTGATGAGCTTTTCTAGACCTGATATTGCTTATGCAGTAGGTAGACTGAGTAGGTACACTCAATGTCCAAATCAAGAACATTGGGATGCACTTGCCAGACTTATGAGATACTTAAGAGGTTCAATGGATTATGCCATTGAATATAGTGGATTTCCCGCTGTACTAGAAGGGTATAGTGATGCTAACTGGATCTCTGATTCAGATGAGACAAAATCCACTAGTGGTTATGTATTCACACTTGGGGTGGTGCGATTACATGGAGATCAGTCAGACAAACTATTATTGCTAGATCAATGGATCTAAGCTTGTCGTTCTTGAGATGGCTGGTAGTGAGGCTGAGTGGTTGAAAAACTTCTTAGCAAACATTCCACTAGGAATGAAACCAACCTCATCGGTGTCTATACATTGTGATTGCCAATAACTATAGCTAAAAAGAAGAATTACAATGGAAAGAATAGACATATCCAATTGAGACACAATTTGGTGAAGCAGCTGCTAAAGAGTGGAACTATTTCCATTGACTATGTGAAGTCAGAACGGAATCTAGCAGATCCTCTGACAAAACCCTTGAGAAGAAATATGATTTTAGAAACATCGAGGGGAATGGGACTTAAGCCACTGGCAAACAAACAAGTGACGGCAACCCAACCTTTGTGATTGGAGATCCCATGAATAAGGTTCATATGGGTAAAAACAAGTCACTTGTTAGTTCTGATAGCACTCAATTGATTTTAATCAATTATGTCCCTTCCTATGGTGTGTGAAAGTGCTAAAAACTGCATTATGAGAGGTTAAACTTTATCGTTAAAATTCTATATGGTGATAGAATTTGTTTAAACAAAGTTTTTAATGATTTTCATATCCCTTATGGGTGGTGTATGATTTGCAACATACACTTGATGAAATCACCTATATGAGTGTCAAGTGGGGCCGCTTGCATGAGATCTTGGCATGATCTCTAGAGCACTCATGAATACCGGGCACGCGCATGGCCTATTTTAGCGCATCACAGCGATAACAGCGAGAATTGTGGGGGTGTATTGTGATTGATAAACCTCTAACACACTTAAGTGTCTTTGGTTCATATAGCTTGCTATACCAACTACACTGTGTGTTAAGTTTCTTGATCTAAGACTGGTTCATATAGCTTGCTATACCAGTTCTGATGCATTACATCTTGTGAAATCCAGAATAATTTCTTTTCTCTTTCGTTTGTATATATATTTTGCAATATGTGGGGGATTGTTATAAATTTTGAATATAATATTGCAAAATATCTACTTTTGAACGTTATTAAAAATAATAACTTTTTAAGAGATATTTTAAGTTATGGGCCTGATCCACTTCCTCCACTTACTTCACTTCCTCCACTCTAAAACAGATGAAAAACCATTATTCTCTCATTCTTTTCTTCTTAGTTTCAGTCTCTCCTCTCTCTTCTTAGTTTTCATTTTCTCTATTCCTCTTCTAAAATTATTCTGGTATAAACTCTATCAGAGTTTCTTGCTAGTTCTGAGATCCTCAGATACTTCTCTGGGAAGTTCCTGTTGTATCCTGGGGGACTTGCGCAATACACCGCGGATAAGTCCTTAAGGACAGTTACACGCCTCAGGAAATTACGGTATGAGATTTTGTAAGCATTTTTACAACAGCTTACGTCTAAGTATTAGTTTCAACAATATACATGCCTTCCATTTGTATTCAAACATCATGAAATCACTTTTATAATTATCCCCATCATACATTTAATCAATTATTAAAAAAAGTTAATCAAGAAAAAAATATAAAAGAATCTTTAAAGTTATTCAAAACACTCTAAGTCAAGTTTTATATATATAATTCTAAATAGAATCTATATACTTTTTTATAACAGGTTTCTTACATTATAATTATAGAAAAAATTAATTAAACTATAACAAACTATACATCTCTGCCACCACCTAAGGCCTACTATAATGAGATCTCATCTCTCTGTTCAATACTCATCAAATCTCTCTTTTTTAATACTCATCAGGTCATCATTTTAAATCAAACAAGAACAAACAACAATGTAAGGAGAGTAATCTAATATTATAAAATAATCAACTCATGTAATTGTAAAACATCATATATATATATATATATATATATATATAAACATAATTCATTTCAAACTCATGTAATTGTAAAACATCATGTAATTGTAATACAAATAAATAACATCATATATATAACAAACCTTAATATTCCTCACTAATATAATATAGGGGTCAACCAAGAATCAATCCGTGGACTTGGTACTTATCAAGCTTAGAAATTTCAGAATTAAGCCTAATTAGTTATTTACTAAAAACTAGGTGGGGATAAGAAAAATGAAAAAAATGAAACTAAAAAATATAAAATCTATGAATGGTTTCAAAGAGTTGAATCAGAAATTGAACATAAAAAATTCCAAACTAAAACTATATCAATCTTCAATTCACAGTAACACACAAAAATTGAAATTAAAATGGAAGAGGAATCCTATGATATGAGACAAAGTTGCAATTTCAAAAATAGAAAATAGGTAACTAGACCTGCAGATCAAAATAAAAGGAAAAAAATTCAGAAAACTAATTCTACACTACTAAAATAAACCTAACTGGACAAAATCAGATTAAGAACTATAAAAGAGAGGTACAAAATCAAAGATGGAAATCAAAATTCAAAGCCAGGATGTAGAATCAATAGTTCAAATGCTGAAAATTAAAATTCGCGTGCAAGAAATGAAAGAGCAATCTGAATCAGAACCAGAACATGAACATTGCAGAACATCAAATCTAAAAGTAGAAATCAATCAAAAGTAAACAAGAATCAACTAAGAATCTCCAAGAAATTATTACAGCAGTAAATGAAATCAAGTAAAATTGCAGAAATGGTAAGCTGAACATGAGTGAAATTGATAAGCAAGAAAGTAGAAATTGAACAAGTAATTGAAAGAAACTTCAATGCTTTATTGTAATCAAAAACTAAACTTACAAAAGTGTACCATGAACACCAGAGAACACTCATGGTCTGTCACCCTCGTGAGCAAAATCAAGTGCAAAAGACAATCTTTAACTCTAAGAAAGCTTTAAATCTAAAACTACAAGCAGAGCATTGGAAACCCTAAGCTAGGTATGAAACTCTAGAGCGGTGTTTGTCACCCACCACCTATATCTAATACTTTACAAAACCTCCCTTTTTATAGGGAAAATCAAAAAACAGAAAAAGAAAAGAAAATGGAAAAAGGGGAAGAACTATAAACGAACCCTAGAAGCTTCTTGAGTCAACTTTCCAACTAACTTCCTCTGAATCACAACCGCCTCAGTCTTCTCAGCCATCCGATCAACTTCTATCTTCCTGCTGGTTCAAGCTTCGCACGTGCAGTGGATTAGCTTTTCTGGCACGAGCTCCTCTCTTCACTTGTTTTCGTGGAATGAAACCCTCGCACAAGAGTGTTATTCTGCCCATGAAATGCTCAAATGAATCACGAACGACAGCTATTCCCAGTGCAACAACTACCACTTGCCAAAACGCTGCGTTCCAATAAAGCTCAGCCCATGCTAGCGTTCCATCAACGGCCCAATTGCTTTGCATCTCCCTCCAATAAAATGGTAGTAGCTATGCTCAACAGTGAGTAGCTTTAAGCACGTGGCAACAATGTTAAAACATCAATTTCTGATCCAAATAGCCCGCTGGCCCAATGCATCAGTGCATACCTGTTTCAAAAATACAACAAACAATCCCAATTTCAGTAGCCCAAAGTTTTACAGAGTCAGCCCAATCTTCAGAAAAATTAGTCTACAATTAATGAAAATGTATTTTAACAAATAAAGAAATTGAAAATCTATTTAAACAAAATTTAAAGAAAAGAATTTTTATTAAAAATATTTTCCAAAAATCCTAATTTCCTATTTATTAAAAAAACTAAAAATTTACATATAAAAACCTATTTTTAACTAAAATTTTCTAAAACTACAAATTTATAGAAATATCCTAAAAGTAACCTAATTCTAAACAATTAAGAACTAAAAGAAATTAAAATTGAATTCTAAACACAAGAAAAGAGAGAAAATTTGGGAGTTATCACACCCCCACACTTATTCAACTGCCCTCCTGGGCAGGGAACATTAAGATGAAAACAAAGACTCGATCTACAAAATGATACACTCAAAATAAAACTCAAAAACACTCAGACTTATTCATAACTCAATTCATCTTGCCAATTCAATCACTTCCAGCCACTTCTATCAATCAAAAACTGCACAATAATAATTCTCAACCTTAAACATCAGTTTCAACAGTCCAAGCATTTGAAAAACAACTCAATTCAGCCAATGTCAGCAAGGAACATAATCAGAAAAGCATAAGTCAGTTTCAGCCTCACAGGAACCAGTGTTTAAACTCATATTCACTCAACTGTTTACGCTCATCCTGTTTTACTCCTTTATGACATGCTAACTTCCATTCTTAAGTTTGAAAAGATTCTAAGTGACAGCTCAGCTCATGATTTCATCTAGATCAAAAGGACTTTATTGGCTTGCAATGTAATGGTATGAAGGGTTAGAAAATACAAGGCTAATGGAAGTAGAACTATGAAGAACAGGAAACAACCTATAACTTAGTGCACTCTATGTTTAACTTTGGCCAATTCAATTTTTTCTTCTCTCTGGTTTCCAACTCTGTTCAGGTCTCAATTTTTTTATAATTTTGCACTTTTGCTCTTTTTCTAAACCTACTTTTTTTTTTCTTTTTCAACACAACCAGATTTCTCAGCTCATTATTTCTTTTCTTTTTCACTCTTGGCCTTTCTTTTCTATTGTACTCACTAAGTTATAGATCCTCCTAATTCTCACAAGTCTCTACATGTTGGGTATGTGGTGGGGAAAAGGGCTTGTAATTAATGGAACCAAAGAAAAACAAGCTAAGGCTAAAAAATAAAGGTACAATGGATAAAACTGAAATGAGTAAGATAAATAACTATGGATAAAGAAAAAGAATGCCTAAATCATGTCTAAAGTCTACCAAGAGCAAGATTTTCATAAAGAGTCAATGCAAAATCAGAATGAAAATTAAACATGCAGGAAATTACACTAAAAAGAAAAAAAAATTGGCCTAAAATCTCTCCAAGTTAAGAAATGATAAAACTGACTTTCTACCCTCTTTTATGCAAAAAAAATACTTAATTGGACTGAACTAAGATGCAAAAACCAAAGCTAGGACTACCTCTACTTGAATCTAAAGCATGAAACTATATGAACAGTTCTAACTAAAAGAAATGAAACTGTGAAATGCATAACATCAGCAAAGAATTGAGAAAAGAAAGAAATAGAACTCAAAGAAGAACCTAGAAATACCTAACAGTGTGACCCAAAGCTATTTACAACCTGCACAGAATAAAACTAGCCTATGTAAAACTAAGAAAACCTAAATTGGGCTAAAATAGGTTCGATTTAAGGTATAGAAAACCTAAGAAAATCCTAAACAAAGACAATAAAAGGAAAAGAACCTAAGAAACTCTTTCTAAACAAAACAGAACCAAGATATAAATCCTAATGTGAAAATCTAAAACAGGGAATTAAAATAAAAAAAAGAAACCTACACCTAGTTCTATTTACAAAAACAATTTCAAAGAATCTAAAAACTATCTAAAACAAATTAAAAAGAAAAGACTACAAAATTCCTAATAGAAACCTAAACATGATCTATAAAAGAACAAATTCTAAAGGAAATGCATATTTACAAAGACTAAAGCAAGATATGAAAACTAAAACAATTACTAATGCTTAAAACAAAAATTAAGAAAGCTGAAATAGACTACTAATATGTGAAACAAAATCAAGAATAAAAGAAAAATTCTACAAGCAACTATGAATTCAAAACAAAAATAAAGCCTAGTCTACAAAATGTTATGAAAGCATCAAAAACTGGGTATTTACAAGCTAAAACTAGGTATTTAGAAACTGAAACAAAGTATGAATATTTACACTACCTCTAAGCTAAGTATTTACCAATTCAACCAGACTAAAACTAAACAAAATTCAACTCAAAAAAAATTTACACCTATTTTTACTCCAAAACTCACACTAACAGATGCATATTAAAGTTAAAACAGCAATTAAAACTATACCTTCTCACCCCCACACTTAAGAGGCACATTTCCCTCAATGTGTGAGTGAGTAAGGTTCCTAAACAGCACAGATATACAGATTTATGTACAGCACAATAACAGAATGAAACAACACAAAATTAAAAATGAAAATAACACCAAAATTAAAAAACATGTTTGCAGCAAAACTCAAAAACTGATATTACTTCAGATTGTTCAGAAAAATAAAAGCATGAAAAGAAAGAAGAATCTTATTCATGTTGGCTCCTCCATAAGAGGATTAATGAGGTTCACTATGCTGCCTTCTTCCCCTAGAGGTTGTCTTTCCTGGAAAATCTTCAATTGATGGCCATTAACCTTGAATGTCTCCTCAGAGTCTGATTTACCAATCTCTATTGCCCCATGAGGGAATACTTTCACCACTGTGTATGGTCCTTCCCATTTTGATCTCAGTTTCCCTGCTATTAGCTTCATTCTGGACTTAGAGGAGTACTTTTTGTCCCACTGTGAACTCTTTCCTTGAGAGTTTCATATCATGAAATCTCTTCACTTTCTCTTTATAGATCCTTGAGTTCTCATAGGCTTCCAGTCTAATTTCATCCAACTCCTGCAGCTATAATTTTCTTTGTGTCCCAGCTTCTTTGTGATCCATGTTGCATCTTTTGACAGCCCAAAATTCTTTGTGTTCAATCTCTGTTGGTAGATGGCATGGTTTTCCAAAGATTACTCTGAATGGTGACATCCCAAGAGGTGTGCGATATGTTGTCCTTTGTGCCCAAAGTGCTTCATGCAGTAGCGGACTCCAGTTCTTCCTCCTGGGCTGTACTAACTTCTGGATCAATTTCTTCACTTCTCTGTTGAATAATTCTGCCTGCCCATTTGTTTGTGAGTGGTAAGGTGTGGATATCTTGTGCTTGACTCTATACTTGTGCAAAAGTGTTGCAATAAACTGGTTGCAAAAATGTGTCCCTTGATCACTGATTATTGCCTTTGGCACCCCAAATCTGCAGAAAATGTTAGTCTTCAAAAATTGTGAAACTGTCCTTGCATCATTGGACTTAGTTGCCTTTGCTTCCACCCACCTGGACACATAATCAATAGCCAAAAGAATGTAAGAGTATCCAGAAGAAACAGGTAGGGGTCCCATAAAATCGATGCCCCAAACATAAAAAATCTCACAGACAACCATATTCAGGCATTGCATTGTTTCTTGTTATATTTCCCCCAGCTTTTTGACATGCCTCACAACTTTTTACAAAACTATAAGCATCTTTGAATAATGTAGGCCAAAAAGAACCCACTATCCAGCACCCTTCTAGCTGTCCTAGTTGGACCTAAATTCCCTTCTACTGAAGTATCCTAACAACTATGCAATATTTCACTTATTTCACTGTCGGGCACTGATGAGTGCATATTTATGCCCACATTTATGCTTTAAAATTAAAATTTTTGATGAAATTCATGTGCTTAAATGGTTGATTTTGAGTGAATTTGGAATGATTGGAATTGTTGGGTTTAGGAATTAAAGAAGCGTAAAGAGTGAGATTTAGCGCATAAATTATTATTGGATGTTCTAATATTTATTTGTGCAGCTGAAATTAGAGTTTTATTGGTCCAAATTGCAATTTGAGGCCCAAAATCAGGTCTTGTTTAGAAAATAATGCATAGATGGGCCAAACGGTCAGACTTTACCCTTGCACCCCCTAAGTTTCCTATACACACCCCTCCTACCACTAATTAAACCAGATTTCATCGGATTTTACCACATGGCAGTCCACCACTAATAGATCCAACTACCCAGATGATGCCACGTCGCTGATCCTACTGCACACCAAATAGACCACTCAAAACACGCCACCTAGCCCCTCTTGCCACGTCATCACCATCTCCAACTGAAACCCTAATTCCCAAATCCAAACCCTAGCCACCCATGGCCGCCGCCACCATCCTCGCCAGAACCCAGATCCGGCCACCACAACGTCTCAACCAGTCACCACCACGACGCTGGTGGCCATCAAACCCCAAAGCCGCTGTCGCACAACACCATCGTCTTCGCGTCCAACCCAAACCAAATCGCAAGACGACCATACTCGACGGCGGAATGAGAATCTCCATCAGTGTTTTCGCGCAAATCACAGAGCCACCATCTTCATCTTCTCCGCCATGAACACATCTGCAACTCAGTTTCAACACGCATCCATGGCCGCTGCTACCACCAAGCCGCCACCATGAAAGCTTCTTCTTCGCATCTCGCACATGCAAGCAAACCAGAATCACACAACGCACCACGTTCTTCGCACTGCCACCACCTTGCCGCCTCCACGCCACTCGCACATCAACCCCAACACTAGCGTCACCGTCGACCACCATTCATCATCTTCTTCCTCGCAAGCTTCGCCATGCCTACTAACCTTCATTTTCGAACATGAACCAGAGAAATCGCCAATTTCCATGGCCGTCACAACTCCACCATCTTCGCACTTCTGCCACGCCATCTTGTTGCGCCTTGAAGAAATCTCATCCATTACCGTATCAGAACCTGCATCAAAACCAGACCTGCAATAAACCTAGCAATCACAGAAACAGTCGCGCCTTGAAGAAACCATCGTGAGTTCTTCACTCTCACCATGACGGCGGCAGCACAGGTACAAGTTTCCCCAATTGCAAACCCTAATTTGGGAGGAAAAGGGGGCTGACACGTGGTGCACTCTCATTGGTCGTGCCCCCCTCAGTCAAAGCTGGTCAAACAGGCCTTCTCTGGTCAAAGTCTGGTCAACTAAGGGGCTCTTTTGTAATTTTGAAGAATTCTGAAGGGGCTAAAGTGCAGATAGAGGAAAATCAGGGCATTTGTGCAATTTTGGAAAGTCAGAAAAGCTAAAAGATAAAATTCAGTTGTTGAATTAATTTAATTTGGGAATATCAACAGAAAATATCTTCCAAATAATGTTATAATTATCTAAATCTCTTAGTTATTTGGAAGATATAAGATAAAAGATTCTATCAACTGAATATTCAGAGTCCAAGCCCAATCAAGCCTATATAAAGAGACCTAGGGGAGACAGAAAGGGGATATTCATTCATTCATTCACCACTCCTCTCTCTCTTATTTCATCATGTATTCAACTCCATTCATGGAGAGCTAAGCATTTAGGGCTAATCTGTTGTAATTTCATTATGGATTGTGAGGTTAAGTGAATTAATGCAATTGTTTATTTTGATTATTGATTTAAGTTGTTCTCTCTCTATGTCTTTCATCTCTCTACCATATTAAAAGCAAAGATTTTTGCATCATAATGTGTTTGAATCTACATGCATATTAATTATATGAGTTTTAGGGTTTCTAGGTTTAATTGAGAATCTACTTTGATTGAATTTAGGAACTTTCATATGATTAAATGGTTTTTACTATCAATTGAGAATGTACTTTGGTTGGTAGTAATAATTTCAACAATAATCAATTGAGAATTTACATTGATTGATTAACTTTTAATTTGGTTAAGAGATTTAAGAATAGACATGATTAAACACAATAAAATTGATTGAGAATGTACTTTGGTTGAATTTATTGTGAATAATCTAGAAAGGTCTTGCATTTGATTGAGAATGTACTTTGATTAACTGCATAACTGCCCTCAAATTAATTAAGAATGTATTTTAATTAATTTGAAACTTAAACAATAATCAATTGAACAATGATCTGTGAATAACCAATGATGAATCTATTTTGGAAAAGTAGTGGAAATAGCCTGTTTCTTCATAATTGTTTTTAAGTTTCTTCTTTGTTCTACAACATTCTTTAAACATTCTCACTTTTATTCATAAGCATTGCATAGAATTCATAAGAGTCAAATATTCGAAAGGAATTCCGTGTTCGTTGGGAGACGACTCAGGGTTACTTTAGCCCTATCTATTTTCTTGAATACTACTTGGCAATACTGAAGTTGCCTTTAAAAGTAGTATTAATTTGATAGCTCCAACGACAGCTTATCAGGCACACATCTCCTAATGATCATCCCACACATAGTATTTTGCATCAGATTTAAGTTTGTCTTTGTAATGTTTAGATACATGAACAGGAATTACAGAGGCAGCCAAGTAATTTACTAAATCAGCATACCAAGGAATTTTAGTTAGAGTAGAGAAAACAAACTCATCAGGGAATTTTTCATTAATAGGCAAAGCATCCTCCTTCCTTTCCAGTCTGCTCAAATGGTCAGCCACTTGGTTAAGAGCTCCACTCCTGTCTTTTAATTCAATATCAAATTCTTGCATCAGCAGCAACCACCTCATGAGTCTGGGCTTTGAATCAGATTTTTTCGTCAAGAATTTCAAAGCTAAGTGATCTGTGTGGATGACTGTTTTTGATCCCATCGGATATGGTCTGTATTTGTCCAAGGCAAAAATAATGGCTAGCAGCTCCTTTTCTGTGGTAGTGTAATTCCTTTGAGCAGCATCCAAGGTTCTAGATGCATAAGCAATAACATGAGGAATCCTTCCACTTTTCTGGGACAGAACAACTCTTATAACTCTCTATATTTGCATATTTTTCTTTGTTTAGAAGCTTTTGTTAGTATATTTTAGTCTTCAACTGTGTAGAATTAGGATAGATTTAGGTTTTTCTTTAAATTCTTTAGTTTTATAAAATTGTAGTTAAAATTAGGATTTTAGTAGTATTTTGTAGAGTTTTTTTTAATAATTAGAAAAGTAATATTTTTTGGAAAATTTCAATAAAAATTCTTTTCTTTATTTTGCTTAAATAGGTTTTAAATTTTTTGTCCTCTTTGACTTTAATTGCTAATTGCTCTTTTTGTTCATAGTTGGATTGAAATTCCAGGATTGGGTCTTGACATTGAAAAATTGGGCTGATTAAATTGCATTTGTTTTCTTTGCAGGGTTGAATATGTGAGCAATAGATTGGGCCGCTGCAATGAAAATGAAATTGAGATGAAATGGGTTGATCCTCTAATTAGTAAAACAATGTGTTTAATGGAGCGTTGCTGCTATGCTGAAACGTTGTTGAATGAAGCTTTGGGCTGGACCTTGAGTTGAATTAGTGGAACGACACCGTTTCAGTGAGACTTGGCAGCTACTACTTGAGGGGTTCTGACTTCGCACACTTCATTTGGCTGGAAGGAGAACCTTTAGGGCAGAGAAAAAAAAATAGAACTTACCCAAAAAGCTAGGGCTCTGGAGCAAAGCAGAAAAAGACAAAGGCTGACTGGAGGAGCTGAAGAGGATGACCGGAGCTGACCGAAGATCAAACGATTAGACGACAGAAGGAAGGAGGGTTGTCCGATTAAGAGCTCGAAGCATCGAGAACAAGTTTCCTCTTTCCCTTTTCCCTCTTTCTTTTCTTTTTTCTTTTCAGCCCCTATAAAAAAGGGGCTCTTGCCATGTAAATAAAGTGGAAAAACCAAAACTCTCTGACACTCTCTGCAATTTTACATTTCATTATATAGTTTAGGGTTTTTAGTTTTTCTTAGATTAGTGACTGTGTTCGTGATTCTGGATTTTGCTGTGAGATTCATGGAATCGTGACAATCTGTGAGCTTCTCATTCGTTGATCTCTGGTATAGTATTTGTAATTTTCTCTTTTTCATATTAATAAAGTTCAATTTCGTGCTTCTTTTTCTATTTCTATTTCCATTGAGATTGTTCTATGATGTTGAAGTTTGTAATGCTATTGTTTAGAAAATGAATTGGATTTTGATTCTCTGATATTTTGAGATTCCTTTTTGGAATTTAAATGAATATGTATTGAGCATTATCTATCGAGATGTCTTCTCGAGTCAAAGAAGAGTCCAATAAATAAAGATTAATCAGATTCATTTTTCTCTATCTATTGTTTCCTAGTATGTGTGATTTTGTACTGTTATTGAACCGTGTTTGAGAATTGTGAAGGAAAACATCCACAATATTACATCTATTTGGATGTAATAGGACCCTGGATTGGGCCTAGATTTTCAAGAGGTCTTCTTGAGAGATGTTAAGCTTCATAATTTTCAGACTAAGTCCAATTTCAGTGTTATGTTTTCAGTGCTTGTGAAACTGTGCATTGGTTGAGTAATTAAGTGAGAATTTCCACCTTAAGTTCTAAAATATGAACTAAAAAGACCCTGTGATGGGCTTAAATTTTTCAGAATGTATTTCTGAAGAGGAATTGAGACTCTTTCATTCAATCTATTGCACATTATTCTCTGTTCTTTGCTTGTGTCTACTATCTTTGGTTTGTTGCTTTATTTGTAGTACTTCTGTTGAATTGATGTTTGAATAGTCTTAGTTCTAATTTTGATTTTTATTTTACCTTCCATTTGGTTCTGTTTTGTGATGATCTAGTCCTTACATTTACATTTCTAGAATAGGCATACAATTAGGAGATTCATTTGTTCATTGATTTCATATGTTGAGCACTAGGTTTCTTTAATTTTGCATACCCAGACTCATTAGTTTAGGATAATTTTATTTGCATTTAAATTTTTATATTAGCTTTTGTTGGTGTTTCTGTCATAGGTAGTTTAGAGTTTTATTTTTTTTCTTTCATTTCAATTCAATTTCTTTCTTCTTTTAAACAATTTATAGATTTTTTTTTTATTTCGTTTCCCCACCTTGTCCATTAGTTAATAGTAATTACAAAATAAAAGCAAGATTTAACTATACACTTTAGACTTAATCATAGTTGAGTCCTTGGATTGATCCTTGGTTATCCCTCTACTACATTAGTGGGGAAACTGAGTTTGTTGGCTTTGATGCGACTAAACACGAGTTTAACAAGCTCCCAATGCAGATTCTGACGCATCACATCAATTCAAAGGGGAGCTCCTAATTTGGAGGTTGAAGAACTGCTGCAGTGGTAAGTTTTTGTTTCAAGTCATCAAAAGCTCCTCTACAGGCCTCATCAAACTCAAAAACTGTCTCCTTTTGCAGTAATCTGGATAGTGGCAGTGCTATGTTGTTGAAATTTTTTATGAATCTTCTATAAAAACCTGCATGTCCTAGGAAGGGGCGAACTTCCCTCACAGTGGAGGGGTACGGCAAAGCAGATATGACATCTATTTTAGACTTGTCAACTTGAAACCCTTTTTCAGAAATTATATGCCCCAAAACTACCCCCTCATTTACCATAAAATGGCATTTTTCAAAATTTAAAACCAAATCTGTTTCAATGCATTTTTTCAAGACCTTTTCTAAATTTGCTAGGCACTCATCAAATGAAACTCCAAACATAGTGAAGTCATCCATAAAAACCTCCATGCAACTCTCTATTAATTCAGAAAAAATACTCAACATGCATCTTTGAAAGGTTGCAGGAGCATTACATAATCCAAATGGCATCCTAGTGTAAGCATAAATGCCAAATGGGCATGTAAAAGTGGTTTTATGTTGATCTTCAAGGTGTATATGGATTTGTATATAACCAGAGAACCCATCTAAGAAGCAGTAAAAGTGTTTACCTGCCAACCTCTCAATGACTTGATCTATGAAGGGGAGAGGGAAGTGGTCTTTCCTTGTAGCTTGATTTAATTTGCGGTAGTCCATACAGACCCTCCATTTATTTGCTACCCTTGTAGGAACAAACTCTCCCTCTTGGTTCTTGATTACTGTCAATCCAGATTTTTTTTGCACTACTTGAATTAGTGAGACCCATGTGATGTCTGAAATGGGAAAAATCATCCCTGCCTTCAAGAGCTTACTGACTTCTTCTTTCACCACATCTTGAATGGTTGGGTTCAGCCTCCTTTGAGGTTGCCTGACTGGAACTGCATCAGTGTCCAGCAGTATTCTATGTATGCACAAGGCAGGGCTGATCCCAGGGATATCTTCCAGTGTCCAGCCAATTGCTTTTTTGTATTTCCTTAAGACTTGCAGTAACTTCTCTCTTGTTCAGGCTTTAAATTGGCTGAGATAATTACTGGAAACTTGTTTCCTTCTTCAAGATAAACATATTTCACGTGCAAAGGCAGTAGCTTCAATTCTGATTTTTTCTACTGTTCTAAAATCTCTGGTGCAAATTTTTCTTTTTTTTAGCACCTTCTAGGTAAACTTTGTTTTCCTCTTCAAGAGTATGCAACTTAACAATTTCACAACTTTCTTCTTCCTGCCAGCCACACAAATCAGGTTACAGATCTCCCTCTACCATGTTCAGATAAGATTTTTCATAATGTTCCAAATAATGATAGCAAGGTTCACTGTGGCTATACAGAGTTGAAATGTTCTCTATAGGATGATTCATGGCTTCAAAGATGTTGAACTTAACTTGGGTATCACCAAATTCCATGGTCAAGGTTCCTTGGTGCACATTGATAATGGTTTTTGTTGTCATCAAGAATGGCCTTCCCAAAATCAGTGTAGGATTCTGCCCTAAATGATCACCCTTCATGTCCATGATATAAAAGTCTGCTGGGAACATCAATTTATTAATACGGACCAGTACATCTTCCACAATACCCAGAGGTGTAGCATTGCTTCTGTTGGCCAGCTGGATAATGACAGGAGTGGGCTTCAAATTTTCCAACTGCAGAATCTTATAGATAGAGCTTGGCATAACATTTATGGATGCTCCAAGATCAACAAGAGCATCAGCAATAGTTAGCCCTTCTATGGTACACAGAATAGGGAAATGCCCTGGATCACTATATTTAAGAGGAAGCCCTAGTCTAGAAAGAGTGGAAATATTCTTAATTTGTGGCCTTTTCAATCCTTTTTTATAAGTGCACACTTCCTTCAAGAACTTGTCATATTTTGGCACCTGCTTTATTGCCTCCAACAAGGGCATATTAATTTCCACCTTCTGAAAAATTTTAAGCTCAACACAGTCTCTATTTTTTTCTCTGTGGGCATAACTTTGACTGGAAAAAGGTGGTGGGTCGAGCCGGGTTCGAATTATAATTAAGTGGGCGTTGCTCCCTCCACCTCCCCATTTCCTCCCTCCACCTCCCCCTTCCTCTTTTATCCCTTACTTTATTTTTCTATTCCTAATTTATCCTTTTTATTTTTAGGGTTAAAAATTTATATTTTTTACTCACTCTCCGCATACAACCTATTAATTTTCTTTTATATTCACGCTCTCATTCTTACTTTTTCGTGAATTCTTTCTCTTTTCCTTATTTTTTTTTTGGTGTGAGAGTGTGGTGAGTGAGAAGTTACTCAGAAGAATTGTTGGAGGAGTGAAAAACTTCAATCTCTGTGTTGCTTGTGGTGATGCAGTCTATCAAAATGTTGTGTGAACAAGCGCATGAAACGCTGTGTGAATAAGCATCGAAGTACGTAACCCTGAATCAACGTAAAAACCTTTAAACGGATATGGACATCCATCAACGGATGTCAACATCCGTTTAAGGTAAAACGGATGTCAGCATCCGTTTAAGGTAAAACGGATGTCAGCATCCGTTTAAGGTAAAACGGATGTCAGGATCCGTTTAAGGTAAAACGGATGTCAGGATCCGTTTAAGATAAAACGGATGTCAACACTTGTAACGGGTGTCAATGTTTTAAAATACACAATTGCAATAAGAGATTGTTTATGTTCCATTAATGGCAGGATTCTGACGAACTACACATCAAGTGCCTATTTCTGCACCACCTTTCCATTCACCACGTCTTGTCAAAGGTTCTATTCTCATAACAATGAATTCTTAATTAACAAAATTACCTTGCTTTTTCAACCATTTCCTATATCTTAATTTTTATTTTTTTTTTAGGATGGAACACTCTAGATTGAATATTATGAATGGGTTAGAATATGAATTTTCTCCGCATAATATTTTTATTGATAATTAATTCTTGTAAACAAAAAATTAAAGACCATTATTATGGTTAATATTATTATTATTATTATTTTTATATCAGTTTTAAAAACTTGTATGAGAAAGAAATATAAGGAAAAAAAATACTTTTAATAATTTTTTATATAACTATAAAATATAAAAAGAGAGTGGATATTTTTTCTTTAGCCCAAAATAAATTAAGTCATTCATCTACAAACTATACATATATATGCAAATGTTCAAACATACAATCGAAAACCCTCCAACACGGTTAACACCTTGGTTTTTTCCTTACCGTCGAAGCACAGGTAGGCCACACCTTCCCAGTTATAGGGGTGTTCACATGGCAGATTAAAAAAGTATCAAATATTAATTACCATTTCATATCTTTCAATTTTTTTATTCATTTGGAGACATCCAATCGCACGTTCAAATAAAATCAAACCCCAACTTCTAGCTGAGAAATTCAACTCTCCCATCAGTTGTACCATAAATTTTTAGTTGAAGGACAAGCACACCACCACCACCCTCTGTTAAAAACTTTAAAGTGGAGAGAGAACATATGAATGAAGGAAGAGGAAGCAACACATATACTAGTGTTACATTTATTTATTACATTCCCAATAGTGTAGCAGAGGTAAGTGCTTTCCTGCCTCTGAATGGATTCTTTTAAACAAGGTAGTGCAAAGGATGTAGCAGTAGTGAATTTGGTTGGACTATGTATATTGCCTTTCCCATGCAGGAAGATGATGCTGGATGCAGCAATGAAAATTATGGAAATCATGACATTTATGGTGAGAACAGGAGAAAGAAGCAAGGGGCCAAAGTAGATGAAGAAGAAAGTCATGATTCAATGGCTTCAGATGCTTCTTCAGGTCCTGTACATTATCACCATGCCTATGGTCATAGCCAGACTAGTCACGGCACCGCGGCATCTAAGAAAGATAAACAAGATCATGGAAGCAAGTGTTCTAAGAAGAATGCAAGCAAACAGGAGAAGAAACGTGTTGGCAGCATAAGTAAAAAATGATTAAAATGTCCATTGTATATGATGCTGAGATTTTTGTAACCATGACAAACACAACAGAAATGTGGTTGACAGAAGAAACAAGAAACATGACACAAGAAAAGTGGCCTGGGGGCAGTTAGAGATGTGGCCAAAAAGAAATCTTCAAAGCCAGGCAGAAACACCATCGCACCACGCACCACCAATGTGTTAGGATAAACTTAAATTTTAGAGATTTATTATTTTATTAGTTTTGGGTATAGTAATATTTGGTTTGATTCTATAGAGATAAAATAGGAATGAGTAGTTATGATTTTTTGTTTATGTAGGTAGAATATTATTCTATGATAGAATAAGCAGATTTTATTTTTAAGTGAGTTGATATTTTATTGTCAGTTTTTATTATTTGTACTTGGCCCAAGGCCCGATTTGCACCTATTTAAAGATTGCCAATGTTTAATAAAAATCACCCACAATGGATTGAAGAGTAAAATTATTTGTGTGGGTCACCGTTTTTAACCCCTCCTCCTTGATAAACCCAACAGTGGTATCAGAGCCCATGGTTCAGGTCTGGTGACCGGGCTCAGATGAGTACATCCCTCCATGATCGGGTGAAGCCTTGGCAAGTGGCCAGTGGCAAATAGCTTGGAAGTGAATCATGAGAGGTGGAGAGCAAGAGATGCTTCCGCTGTAGGAGAGGTAGGATGGTCCTTTGTTTGAGGGGAGGATGTTGGGTACAAACAAAGTCCCACATCAGAAAAAATGAGAGATGAACATGAGTTTATATACACATTGTTGGAACAATCGGTATCGATCGTAGATAGAGTATAATGCAGCGGAATAAAACTTAAAGTAGCGGAAAGCGTGTTCGGTCACTTTTTAAATTAAAATGGTCAGTTTTTAGAAATAAATTTTCTAAGAGAAAATTTATCGAACAGTTGATGTGCAAATAAAATTAAAGAGTGTAGGGAGTAGAAAAATCACACAAGTAATTTTTATACTGGTTCGATTCAAAAGAATTTACGTCCAGTCGTTAATCACTATAAAAGGTGATTAACAGTTTCACTAAAAAGGGTTTTTCAGATTACAACAGTAATAAATGAAAATATGATAAAAAGAACCTTCCTTCGATGAACGAACCGGAAGAAGAACACTCTGTCAACTCAAAGAGAACCGCTCCGACTATCGACAAAGGAAACGTGAGCTTCTCCTATTCACGAGACCAGGCAGAGCACCTTGCTAACTCAAAGAGAACTTGCTCCGACTAAAGACACACGAAACGCGAGCTTCTCCTATTCACGAGACCAAGCAAGGGAACCTGAACAATAGCTTTTGAGGACTTCCTCTGACAAATAGTATTCTCCAAAAGACTCTCTGTTCAACAACGTTACTTCTGAAATTTTCAGAAGTCTAATATATAGCCAGCTACTCTGAATATCAAAGGTCAAGTCCCAACTGCCACTAATAATCGATTATTGTAAGTGATAATCGATTATTCAAGTCCGTTACAGGTTTTTCAAAATGTGATAATCGATTATTTGGAAGTGATAATTGATTATTCCTGAAAGACTCATGATAATCGATTATTACTTCTCATAATCGACTATTTAAGTAAAAATACATGTTTTTACAAAATTTAAAGACTTTCCTATTACACTTATATTCTACAAAGTGCTTTTAAACATTTCTTCAGGTGAAGCTTCTTGTAGCATCATCAAAACTAATTTCTTCAAGATTTACCAATGCTCCTCATTGGTAACAATCTCCCCCTTTTTGATGATGATCAAAAATTCAATTTTTAGAAGCAACTTTGGCTTTCGTGCAAAACATACAAGCTGACAAACAACAAATAGAGTTAGTAGTACCTGTATCAACTTATATTAAGCTTCTCCCCTTTTTGTATACTTCTCCCCCTTTTGATCATAAACAAAAAGATCAATTGAAAAAGCTCCCCCTAAATATGATCTCCCCCTCAATTAAACAATGTATAAAATCAAGAGATCATTTTATTCATAAGAGAAAAAATTACACCAGCATCATAAGGAAAAACATACTAGCAACAGAACATAGAAGGAACAACAGACAATCAACAAAACATGCTAACATAGAACCTATATCTAAAACTCAGGGCTAAGGGATCTCTCAGGTGGTTGAATGTTTAGATGAGATTCGATGTTGGATAGGCGAACATCAAGTTCAAGAAATTGATCAACCATGTATTCATCAATAGATTGCTGCCACTCATAAATCTCTGCAAAGTGTGTTTTCTGTGCTAGACTCAAATCCTCTAATTGCTTAGATAATCTTGCAAAGTGTTCTTCCATAAAAGTTGAGGATGAGGAGGGTATGTTGGATGGACCAGCATCAGAAGGAGCAGCAACACTTACTGGGTCTGCCATGTGTGTGTCCATGTCATCTTCTTCACCATCATCTGAATGAGCATCATCTTTATGAATAATGGCATTTCCCCGAGTAACAAATTCCATTTGCCTAAAAGTGGTGTCACCAATCTCAGATCCAATGGCTGGAATTGTTTGAACATGTTCTCCTTCCATATTAACTCCTTTGTATTCTAAAATTCTAGAAATGAGAAGAGCATAAGGAAAATGATAGGAATGAGATTTCTTAGCTTTTACCATGGTGTCAGAAATAAGAGCAGGTCAATCAATGTGTATGTGATTTAGGATCCCATACAGAAAAAGCAGATCCTGTTCAGAACATTGGGCATGGTTGGTTGCTATAGGACACAGTAGCCACACAATTAAGTAGTGTATCATCCTCTCTTCAACTTTAAATCCACCAACAAGCAGTTGCCTATGATTGGTCTGTTGTTCAGGATGGCGCAAGAAAGATTGAAAGGCCATCAGTCGGTTGAAGTCAGGAATTCCAAGATGAACTTTCACAGCATCATCCCAAATGGTAAGTTGAGCAATGTTGGTCCACACATCATCATCCAAAATTATGCGGACTCCCTTTACTTTGGTGGATATAATCCCATCCCGATATCTCAAGTTGAAATAGAAAACTCTTATGAGATCGGGATAAATACAACCTTTTTTCTCCACTAAATGTGTGAGACCTTGACCAGCAAAGAGATCCGAAAATTGAAATCCATAGAAGCAATAAAAATCAAGGCGAATAAACTTTACCGCCATGATTCTCCTTTCTTGCCACGAATTTACATAATCTGCATGTTTTTCTGGATACGAAATCCACCCATCAATAGTTGCAGGACGTGGTTGAGAAGAAGAAGATGCTCCAGCAGCTCTGCGGCGATGTCTTCTTGATTCAGCCATGGAAGGAGTTTGAAAGAGAGAGACTTTGAGAAAGTGAAAAGAAATGGAGAGATTTTTGCTTTAGATTTGATTTCTACAGTTTCTGGGTGCAAAGAAGTGTCCATTAATCGACTATAGGGGGCTATTTATAAGAAGAATGGAAAAACTAGCTGTTTATGACCGTTTATGGCCGTTATAGAGCTCTCCAACGGCTCTATTTTTGAAACTGGACTCGTGATAATCGATTATGGCTCGTGATAATCGATTATCTGTTCATCAATTACTTGTCAAACATTGCATGATAATCGATTATGCCTGATGATAATCGATTATCTGTTCAAAATTTTCAGATTTGAGTTTTGAGTTTGAATAATCGATTATTCCCTTGTGATAATCGATTATGAAGCGCTAATTTTACGAAAACTCCAGATTTTCATAGAATTGGATCTTTAAGACATGTCTAATACTCTTAATTGTCTTCTAAGCTCATAGAATCTATCTTTAGGTAGTGCCTTTGTAAAAATATCAGCTAATTGATGTAAGGTGTCAATATACTCAATTTGACAATCTCCCTTTTGAATATGGTCTCTTAAGAAATGGTGTCTAATCTCAATGTGCTTAGTTCTTGAATGCATTATAGGGTTCTTAGTTAGATTTATGGCACTAGTATTATCACATTTTAATGGAATATGATCAAGGAAGATATCAAAGACTTCCAGTTGCTGTTTCATCCACAGAATTTGGGCACAACAATTGCCAGTAGCAATATATTCAGTTTCAGTGGTAGACAAGGCTACACACGCTTGTTTCTTTGAGTGTCAAGACACCAAAGAGCAGCCCAGAAAATGACAAGTTCCATTAGTACTCTTCCTATAAATTTGACAACCACCATAATCTGCATCAGAATAACCTATTAAACTAGGTGAAGCATCTGAAGGATACCAAAGTCCAAAAGAAGTAGTTCCTTTAAGATATTTCAAGATTCTCTTGACAACAGTCAAATGAGATTCTTTAGGATCGGCTTGGTACCTAGCACACACACATACGCTTTGCATAATATTTGGTCTACTAGCAGTTAGGTACAACAAAGATCATATCATACCTCTTAACATAGTTTCATTTACTCCTTTTCCAGATTCATCCTTATCTAAATAGCATGAAGTTGCCATAGGTGTACTAGCTTCTTTACAAGCATCCATACCAAATTTCTTAAGAATTTCCCTACAATATTTTGTTTGGGAGATAAAGGTACCTCTATTCATTTGCTTTATTTGTAGTCCTAAAAAGAAATTCGGTTCACCCATCATAGACATCTCAAACTCACCTTGCATTATTTTTTCAAATTCTTCACACAAAGAGTCATCAGTTGACCCAAATATAATATCATCTATATAAACATGTACAATCAAGATGTGTTTACCTACTTTCTTTATAAATAAGGTTGAATCAACCTTTCCTCTAGAAAAGTCATTATCAATTAAAAAGGTACTAAGTCTTTCATACCAAGACCTAGGTGCCTGTTTAAGACCATACAGTGCCTTTTTCAATTTATAAACATGATCAAGATTTTTGAAATCCTCAAAACCAGGAGGTTGACTAACATACACCTCTTCTTTTATAAATCCATTCAAAAATGCACTTTTCACATCCATTTGATACAGTTTAAATTTCATCAAAGATGCATATGCAAGTAATAATCTAATTGCTTCTAACTTGGCCACTGATGCATATGTTTCATCATAGTCTATACCTTCCTCTTGACAGTAGCCCTTTGCAACTACCCTTGCTTTGTTCTTTGTGATGTTTCCATCCTCATCAAGCTTGTTCCTAAATACCCATTTTGTTCCTATGATTTGATAATCATCTTGCTTAGGAATAAGTTCCCTGACTTCATTCCTTTCAAATTGATTTAGCTCTTCTTGCATAGCAACGCACCACTTATCATCTTGAAGAGCCTCCTTTATGTTCTTGTGTTCTATCTGAGACACAAAAGCTACAGTTAGACAAAAATTATTAAGATTATGTCTAGTAGTTACCCCTTTTGAAATATCTCCAATGATGTTGTCTAAGGAGAGTCCTCTTGGTTGTTGATAAATTTTAGGATCAACAACTTGAGGTGTTTCTTGAAGTTCCGGAGGATAGTTCTCGTTTAGGTACATCTCTTCAAGAGCTTCCCTCAAATAATCCTCATCACCTGCAATTGGTTTATTTGACTCAAGAGGGTTTACCTCAAGGTCCACAATCTCATCAAAGACAACATGCATTGATTCTTCAATTATCAAAGTTCTTCTATTGAATACTCTATATGCTTTGCTAGTCAAAAAGTATCCTAGGAAAATTGATTCATCAGATTTTGCATCAAATTTACCAAGATTATCTTTACCATTATTCAAGACAAAGCATTTGCATCCAAATATTTTCAAGTGAGATACATTTGGTTTTCTACCATTTAACAGTTCATATGGAGTTAATTTTAGAATTGGTCTAATAAGCATTATGTTTAACACATAACAAGCAGTACTAACTGCATCAGCCCAAAAGTATTTTGGCTCATTAGATTCATTCATAAGTGTTCTAGCTAATTCTTCTAGTGATCTATTTTTCCTTTCAACAACACCATTTTCTTGGGGAGTTCTAGGTGCAGAAAAGTTATGTGTTACGCCATGATCACTTCTCAATGTTTTGATTTTCAAGTCTTTTTCATTCTAAATACGCTTAGCAAATGATTTAAATGCTTTAAAAGCTTCACTTTTCAATGTTAAAAAGAAAGTCCAAGTAAATCTAGTATAATCATCAACAATCACAAAAGCATAGTAATTTCCACCAAAACTTTTAATTCTAGACGGACCAAATAAGTCCATATGCAAAAGTTCTAAAGGTTTTGAAGTAGAACTCATGCTTTTGGATGAGAAAGAAGATTTAGTTTGTTTACCTTTTTGACATGCAGTGCATAACTTGTCTTTCTCAAATTTCAGTTTAGGCAGACCAATCACAAGATCTTTTGAAATTAGTTTATTTAAGTGTTGCATATGAATATGTGCAGATCTTTTATGCCATAGCCAAGGATTTTCTTCTTTAGCAACTAAGCATGTTATATTATGACTAGATGCACTTTCAATATCAATTAGATAAATGTTGTTATGCCTAACACCTTGCAAAGCAATATCAGTAGAATCTTTAAAATAAACAGTGCATTTATCACTTTCAAATGTTACCTTGAGACCTTTGTCACATAATTGACTTATGCTCAGGAGGTTATGTTTGAGGCCTTCAACATACAAGACGTCTCTTATAGTCAATGTGTTTCCTCCTCCAATGTCTTCGGTTCCCATAATTCTGCCTTTGTTGTTATCTCCATATGTTACAAATCCTTGCTTTTTCTTCTCAAAAGAGATGAACTTCTTTTTTTCACCGGTCATTTGCCTTGAACAACCACTGTCAAGATACCACAATGACTTCTTTGACTTAGTAGGTTCCTACAAAACAAATTAGCAAGAATTTAGGTCCCCAATCTCATTATGGGTCCTTGGGGTTAGTTTATACAATCATATATCATTTCACAACTTTAACCCATGCATATTTATTATTCGGAATACCAAAATGTTTAATGTTACATTTGTTTGATGTATGTCCTTTCTTCATACAGTAAAAACAACAAACATTATTCACTTTATTTTTAACAAAAGTCCCTTTTTCAACCCAAAATCTACGAGTTCTTCTAGTTTTGGACTTCTTATCTTGATGTAAGTTTCTATTTCTAACATTTTTTCTTTTAAAGTTTGTTTTAACATGTGAATATGTCTTGGTTGCTTTTGCAAGTAGGTTTTCAAGTATGTCAATGTCAAACATATGACTCTTACAAGACAAATATTCAACAGGTTCAACAGTAGCATTTAAATCAGACAATTTCGTTTCTAAAGTGCCAACTTTATTTCTTAAAACAACTTCATCATCAAGCAATTTTTCATATTTCAATTTCAAATCATTATGCTCCTTTTTGAGCTTTTTATGTGCAGCATCAAGTTTTTCAGATTCATTCATTAATTCAAAGAAAGCTTTCTGCAGGTCTAATTCACTAGATTCAAAGCTAGAATCACTTACTTGACTTCCAGTATCTTCTGAGTCAGCCATAAGAGATATATTTGCTTCCTCAACTGTATCACTTGAGCTTGTTGAGCTGGATGCATTGTCTTCCGAAGCTATGTAAGCTTTCTTTTTCTTTGGAAACTTTCTTTCCTTCTTTTCTTCACTTTTTTTACTCTTTGGACATTCAGTTTTCATATGTCCCCTCTCTCCACATCCGTAGCATTTAACACTTGAAGGAGATTCTTGATTTTCTCTCCTTTCTTTACGAAAATTTTCCTTACCTTTTGCTTTCATAAACTTGGAAAATTTATTTATCATAAGGCTCATGTTCTCCTCATCATCAGAATCATCATCTTCTATCCTTTTAGAGCTCTTTCCTTTAGAGATCTCTGATTTGAAGGCTAGTGTTTTCCTTTTACCTTAATCTTCTTCAGTAGTTAACCTTTTTAGTTCAAGCTCATGCTCACGAAGCTTTCCAAACAAAATTGGCATCGTCATTTGGGAGAGGTTTTGTGACTCCGAGATGGCAGTCACCTTTGGTTGCCAAGACCTGTCCAATGATTTCAAAAATTTTACATTCAATTCATCAGTATCAAAAGTCTTACCCAACCCTGTCAAGTGGTTCACAATGTGAGTGAAACGCTTTTGAACATCAGAAATTGTTTCTCTAGGTTGCATTCTGAACATCTCATATTCTTGAATGAGAGTGTTCTTTCTTGCACGTTTCACGTCCTCTGTACCTTCATGTGTGACTCTGAGAACTTCCCACATTTCTTGTGCTGTCTTACACACTGAAATTCTATAAAATTCATCAAGTACAACAGTAGATGAAATAATATTACGAGCTTTAATATCAAACTAAGCTCGTCTATTTTCTTTAGCAGTCCAGTTAAAATATGGTTTTTATACCTCTACACCATCAACTGTGCTTTTAGGAATAAAAGGACCATTTTGTACAGCTTCCAAGATACCTCTATCAACAGACCCCATAAAAATTTTCATTCTGACTTTCCAGAATGCATAATTATCACCAGTAAAAAGTGGTGGTCTGTTAATAGAAGCACCTTCGACATATACAAGATTTTGAGTGTGATGACCGGCCATTTTCGCAATTTTTGAAAAACTATCAAAGCAAGCTCTGATACCAATTGTTGGAACAATCGGTATCGATCGTAGATAGAGTATAACGCAGCGGAATAAAACTTAAAGTAGCGGAAAGCGTGTTCGGTCACTTTTTAAATTAAAATGGTCAGTTTTTAGAAATAAATTTTCTAAGAGAAAATTTATCGAACAGTTGATGTGCAAATAAAATTAAAGAGTGTAGGGAGTAGAAAAATCACACAAGTAATTTTTATACTGGTTTGATTCAAAAGAATCTACGTCCAGTCGTTAATCACTATAAAAGGTGATTAACAGTTTCACTAAAAAGGGTTTTTCATATTACAACAGTAATAAATGAAAATATGATAAAAGAACCTTCCTTCGACGAACGAACCAGAAGAAGAACACTCTGCCAACTCGAAGAGAACCGCTCCGACTATCGACAAACGAAACGTGAGCTTCTCCTATTCACGAGACCAGGCAGAGCACCTTGCTAACTCAAAGAGAACTTGCTCCGACTATCGACACACGAAACGCGAGCTTCTCCTATTCACGAGACCAAGCAAGGGAACATGAACAATAGCTTTTGAGAACTTCCTCTAACAAACAGTATTCTCCAAAAGACTCTCTGTTCAACAACGTTACTTCTGAAATTTTCAGAAGTCCAATATATAGCCAGCTACTCTGAATATCAAAGGTCAAGTCCCAACTGCCACTAATAATCGATTATTGTAAGTGATAATCGATTATTCAAGTCCGTTACAGGTTTTTCAAAATGTGATAATCGATTATTTGGAAGTGATAATTGATTATTCCTGAAAGACTCATGATAATCGATTATTATTTCTCATAATCGATTATTTCAGTAAAAATGCAGGTTTTTACAAAATTTAAAGACTTTCCTATTACACTTATATTCTACAAAGTGCTTTTGAACATTTCTTCAGGTGAAGCTTCTTGTAGCATCATCAAAACTAATTTCTTCAAGATTTACCAATGCTCCTCAATGGTAACACACATAAGATACCTTCATTGATAAGAGGCCTTTTGGAGTGGTACCAAAAGCAAACCCGTGAGGGCTTGGCCCAAAGCGAACAATGTCTTACCATGTGTGGAGATCTATGTGTGTGTCGAACCTCCCCAACAGTAGTATCAGAGCCGATGGTTTGTCTTGGTGACCGGTTCAAATGAGTATAATGATCCCTATATGGTTGTGGTTGGTTGAGAATGATTCTGCATCCTGGAAGCAGATTCCGAGAAGAATGAAGAGGGAAGAATAAGGAGAAGAATTTAAGTTTATGGGAGAGTTTGTTGGGATAAACTTAAATTTTAGAGATTTATTATTTTATTAGTTTTGGGTATAGTAATATTTGGTTTGATTCTATAAAGATAAAATAGGAATGGGTAGTTATGATTTTCTGTTTATGTAGGTAGAATATTATTTTATGATAGAATAAGCAGATTTTATTTTTAAGTGAGTTGATATTTTATTATCAGTTTTTATTATTTGTACTTGATCTAAGGCCCGATTTGCACCTATTTAAAGATTGCCAATGTTTAATAAAAATCACCCACAATGGATTGAAGAGTAAAATTATTTGTGTGGGTCACCGTTTTTAACTCTCCTCCTTGATAAACCCAACACAATGCCCACCACTACCAACGAAACACCAACACCACCGCACGAAGAGCAAGAACAGACACACCACCGCACCACACCACCGCACCGCACCACCATGGAGAACAAAGGTAGAGATTGGAGAGTTTGGAAGAGAAGTCAGCGAGAGAAAAAAGAGTCACGGAAGTGAGAGAAGAAGAGGCGGATCTCAAAATTTGGGGAGGTGGGACTGTGAGCAGGGTAAAACTAAGGGAGAGGTGGGGGTGTGAGAAAAGTAAAAGTAAGGGTTAAGGAGTTACTCTGTTAAATAACATTAAAAATAAAAAAAATAAAAAAGGTTAAAAAAGTAAAGAAAAAGGATCCTTTTGTAATAAGAAAAAAAAAAGTTGGGGAGGTGGAGGAAGGAAGTGGGCAGGTGGAGAGAGTAACACCCTAATTAAGTGAACTAGTGAATCAACCTGTGGTGGGCTGAGCCGGATTTGAATTTTTTTGACTCGCTAAAAAATAAGCCGGATTGGGTTGACTTATTAAGTGACCAACCCGTGGTGGGTCGGGCTAGGTCGGGTCAGATGACTCGTGTTTTAACAGTACTACATAAAATGAAAATTGTACACTATCAAAATTAACCTACAAATACATTTAACTTAATATACTCATTACACAGCAATTTAATCAATTCACAATAATGAATTCCAAAAGTCAATGTTCAAAAATAACTTTGATAAATAAAATGCTAACAATACCTATTATCATCTCTTCAAATATGGTTCTTCTCTAATATGTATGCACAATAAGTTTATAAGATAGAATAACTGGAAATATCACATGAGAATATGAGAGATCTTCCTACCACAATTTTCATATTGCATAGAATAATATGTACCCTTCTTACAATGTCTAATAACTCATAAAAATAAATTTCTGAGATAAATTATTTATTTTACTTTATTTATTAAATAAATAAATAAAGTGTTTGGTTAATGTGGTTAAGTATATATACCTTGAAGGAAAGGGTTCAGAATAAAAATAAGAATTATTAAATCAAAAGAAGATTTAAGAAGCTATAATATACAAAATAATTTAAATTTTACATAATATACAAAAACCAGATCTGTACATGAATATAAATTATGTTTTTTTATGTCTTTTATAAAATTATTACCTTGAACAAAATGATATATACTAATTCTTTACTTATCTTGAAATAAATAAGAAAGAATAGTTGCTTATTAAAAAGGACGATAGGAATAGACACTATTAAACAAAGAATTTGTAGAATATTTATGTGCACAACTGTTCAACATGTTGAATGAAAGAATGTGAAACAGTTTACTTACTCAAAAAAAATATATTTTACATTATTGCATCCCCTCATAATAGGAAATAGAATAGAAATTGAGAACATAGAAATACATAAAATAGATCCATATATTTAAAAAATGTTTTTCACACAGAAACTATAAGATTGTGTACGAGAGTGTGAACAAAGTTTAATTACTGAGAAAAACATTTCAGGTTTACATTCTCAATGCAAAGCAAATAAGAGTGAAAGAAAGAAAGAAGAAGGCGTTGAAGAGACTCTGAAACTTTTTGTCAATTAAATTAACTTATATACATAAATATCATGGTCCACTATCGTTGAAAAAATTTATCATTATATGTTATTTTAAAAAAATTATAAAATATTAAATACAAAATACTTTAAAATTTATGTTAGTCTAAAAAAATGTACATTACCTAGAACCGTGTATTTTAAAAGGTAGTTTTTCATACTTACATAAATATAAATTAAGGGTTTCAGGTATTTTATAAATTTATTAAATTAAGAGAAAGATGATAAATATTAATCTTTTACTTATAAATTTTATATATTTATTAAATTGAGGATGGTAAATATTTTATAAATTTTATAAAAATATTGTCACAATTGTTTTCAGGCAGAAATTCAGATGAATTGACTATCAATTTAACATTTATTTGTAAAACGATAAAATTTCTTAAAATTATAGTGTGCATGTGTTAATCTTTTGTATTGTTTGTCTTGGACTAATAACATTTGTAACATTGTTTATGTCTAAAATATTAGTTTCCATTCACCCAGTTAATTTGAAAGAAATAATTATTTATATAAATATAGAAATTGAAAAGAAAACACACTTAAGAAAAAATACATAAAAGTCATAATATCACTAAAGATTTAACATAACTTAAATGTTTTTATATATCTTCTCAAATATGTGAAGTTTTTTTAGCATATTGAAATAATTATTGGCTACAATTATCACTCAATATTTAACATAATTTAATTATTTTTATATATGTTCTGAGATATGTGAAGTTTTTTTAGCAGATTGAAGCAATTCTTGGCTTTCAAAATTGAAGGTGATCTTATGTAATGGGAGGATCTTCTTTTCCCTGAAGATGATACAATACACTTCATAGTGAGAAAGAACTTTTTAACATCATATCCTTCTTGGAATGTTTCACCACATCTGTTCCCTCTCAACATTAAGAAACCTATAAAATGAAAGTGCATTATACTTCTTATCATTCAAATTCTATAACAAAAAATATGAATTTGACACACATGCTTCTTATTTGATTTTTGCTTTTGTTTTATATATTTGAATGCAGATTGTTCTATAAACATAATGCTTTTGTTTGTTACATAATCTCAAACAACATTCATTATTTTCGTCAGAACCCATAAATTCAACAGCTAGTGGGATACAGGTGGTGTTGCAGTGTGTCTAAATTTCAAAAAGTGGAGAGCAGGTGGCAGCAACTGAGTAGACCGATCGGTTTTTGGAGGCAGTATTTAAACTGGGATTTTAAAAATCTGGTGCCATTTCTCTGCATGCATTCTTTTTCCCCAAATTTCCGATCTTCGTTTTCTTCTCTTTCTCTCTAGATTCCACCATCTTCTCTCTAAGAATTCTCATCTTCATCTTCTTCCGATCATCATTCAGGCAACGTCTAAGTGTTTCTGGTGACAAGAACTTTCATCTGAACCGATCAAGTTGTTGTTTGAAGTTGGTAAGTTAAGATTTCCCCTCGCCTTCTGAGGATTCATGTTTTCTTATGCATGCAAGCGTTGTTTGGTTTGCAGAAAAGAAAGAAAGAAAGCTTTTACATAATATCAAACAACAAAGAAAGAAAGGAAAGACATCTAGATCTTTCAGAGCACAAAAGAATGACACCAAAGAAAGCTTGTGAGATTTAGGGTTTTATGTTCACTTTATATAGAGAAATTCGAGGGTCCCACTGCTTTTATTATGTGGTATTAAAAGTTTCTCATCATTTAAAACATGAATATAGATATCAAATTATAATTTTGTACAATATGAATTATAATATATAACAACATTATAAAATTGATATAAATGAAATAAAATTTTACTCAGTAAAAAATTATTAATCAAACAAATGTTTCATACTAAATTGAACATTCATTAATATAATATGATATATATAATGATAGAAAAAAGTATAATCAGTTTAATTAAAATAATATGATAACTATAAGAGATTATTTATTATAATTATTACTAATGAATTAATTAATTATCTAAACTTCTACAAAATGACTTAGTGTTTATAATATCTTTTATAAAACATTAAAAAAAATCTTTAGATAGTAACCAATTATAGAAACAAATATAATTAATCACTATAGTGACTAATTTAGATATTAATTTGCAAATTATTGGTCCAAAAATAGTCACCATTATGAATAAGAAGAACGACGATATCTACTAGTTTCTCATCGACTGTTCACGTTCGATAAGCAAGGACAGTGTTCTAAAGGAAGAGAAAATTGGGTAAGGAAACAATACAAACTACAAAAAAAGAAGTCGGGAAGCTCCTATTGGCTAGGTTTATAAAGGAAGCAAGATATACAACTTGGTTGGCCAACGTTGTTTTAGTGAAGAAGACAAATGGAAAGAACAGTGGAGAAAAGACAAGTAAAGAGAAAAGAACGAGAGATAACATATAAAATTTGAAACTGCACAAAGTACAGAAGTCTGATACAATTTACAGAACTAGACCGAACGGTCTTGGTACATTTCATGACCGAACGGTATTACAAAAAGGGGGTATCTAGACCGAACGGTCCTACCAAAAATACTTAACCGAACGGTTATCTATACTAAGCGAAAGTAAAATCTAATCTAAGGACCGGACGGTCCTGCACAGCTCTCTGGCATCTATAGGTAGCTCGGCTTGCAGGGCATCCTCCAAGGTATCTTCGTGATCACCCTCTGCTCACACCCAAAAGGATGATCATTGCAGTGAAGAGAACAACCGAACGGTTAAGACCGAACGACAAACAAAGACAAAACAGAAAATAAGGGTAAGCTTATGTAACACTACAAGAAAAATGAAAATTATCTACTGATATTTAGATACGGATTTTGATCCGTATGTAATACAAGTATTACATACGGATTTTACATACGGATGTTAAAATAAATTATTAAAAATTAAGAAAAAATAAAAGTAAAACTCTAGCTTTTCATTTTGTGACTCCATAGTTCTACCTTCCTCTCATTTCGCAATCTCACTACTGTCCTGCCTTCACTCCTCCGTTATCGCCGTCAGTGTATCGCCGTCAGTGTACCGTCGTCGTCATCGTCGTCTCTGCCACCGTTATTCTTCATGACTACCATCTCTCGCGTTTCACTTCTCTTATTTTCGCTTGGTCTGAGGCAATCTTCATAGAGTAAAACCCAAACTCGTAGGGCACCATCACGTTTCTTGACTCTGTCGTCAATGGGGCTCCAGATGTGAATCGATACGCGTCCCTTTGTAATCACTTTTCATGGAGGAGCTCTTAAGAGCAAAACCCTAACTCGTAGATCCTCATTGCACTCTGTCTCACCTCTATCGTGTGTAAGTCTTCAAATATGGACACTTAAGGCGAGAGGAGCACATTGATAGTGATGAGGATATGGTAGGAACCTTTGTTGAAGAGGTTAGTTTCTTCACAATCCTAAGGTGACGATTCAATTCTAAGGTTTCTCCACAATCCTACCACTGACTCGTTCTTCTGTATCACACTTCAGTGCTGACTTATGCTCCTCTGCCGTGCTCTTTCACTAAATCGTGTGCCACCATGATGGATTCCCATTCCCATTATTCTTTTACAAATGGTGGGAGTCCCAAAAGTGGGGTCATGGACGGTGAATTAGACCACGAAGTTGTCCTCAAGAAAAGGTAATATCTTGAGTTACCAAGTTCTTGTTTTTATCCGTATATAATAAAAAAAATAATTACATACGAATAAATCCGTATATAACTTATCTACGATAGTTTTATATACGGATTTTTGTCCGTATGTAAGTCGTATGTAACCAAGTGTTATATACGGATTTTGAGCCTTATATACGGATTTTGACTGTATGTAATTCAACTTTTTCTTGTAGTGTAAATTTAATTAATCATTTTCAGTATACTTTTAAAACATACACATGAATCACATACATCAATATCTCAACCATAAATCATAAGTCAATTATATCCATATAAAAACTGAATGGTAACATCATCATAATCAATCTCTCTAGACACTGTCCGGACTGTATGAACCATGTAGCTCGCCGCTCTCTACACCCAGGTGGACCTGGCTGGGATACACTCAACAGACCGTTACCCGAGGCTAGTCCAGTGGAACCACCTCGGTATAGAAATACCCTTAGGCTAAAGGACCTCCTGCCATTCCCACGCATGAGTTACCCTTCTCTACCTGAGGAGGTGTACTCATGGAATATCAGGACAGAGCAGAACCCGAGTCTGACCATAGTCATACCTTACCAAATCAATTTCCAATTCATGAGATATTCCTCCCTGGAATACTCTTAAAATCATAATGAATTCAATAATTGATCGCACCAAGATAAAAAGAGACTAAATATCAAAGGAATTAAACAAGTGACCGAACGGTCGAAAGCATATCAGAGACCGAATATAACAAGGGGCTTCCATCAGATGACCGAATGGTCGGATAAAGAAGAACACTGAACGCTATTTGAAAGCCAAAGAATATAAGTAATAACTGAGAAATAACGAACGCTCACTAACTAGTTGACCTTTTAAGAAATACCGAACACTTTATAATTTGAGCCGAATGCTTTAGAATAACGAAAGTTCTCTTCAAGAAAGTGGGTGCTAGTACAAGACCGAACACTTCGTGAGGAAATTTAGTGTCAGTATAATACCGAGCACTCTTTAAAATAAAATAAATAATATTAATGTAAAACCGAGTACTTTCAATCAAACATTATCAACATGTAAGACCGAACGCTCAGTGTATGATCAAATGTTCTTCCAATAAGTAATAGGGACCTGAAACTGAATGCTTCATAAGTTAAGTGTTAGTCTAAGATCGAACACTAAATTAGTCGAAGGCTAGTATATGACCGAGCACTTCTCAAGGCCGAGCACTCTTCAAGACCGAGCACTTCTCAAGGCCAAGCACTCTTCAAGACCGAGCACTTAACTATGAATATCATATGTGTAAAACCGAACGCTATTCAAAGAAAAGAATTAATATAAGACCGAATACTTAGTCTATGACCGAGTACCTTGAGTTATTGAACATTCAGTATGAGACCGAACGTTCTAAAATAGGGGATTCGTTTTGAATGACTAACTAAACAAGGTATTTAGGTTTCAATGCAATAGTGCAAGTCCGATCGGTCTTCAACTGACTCCTACAAATGGAATACAATATAGACCGATCGTTTTAGGGGAAACTGAACGGTCCTAATGACCCTTCGATTACAGATTCAGTATTTTCACTAAGTTACATAACCTTATAGACTAATTTCATACCAAAGATCAAACATGCAATTCTCAACAGCAAGATCATACATTCAACAAACATATACTTATAAAATCATGCATACAAAATAATCATAATTAAATTTATAAGCTTCCCTTACCTCTAATTCCAGCTAGCTTCCAAGCAACTACTTCTATGGCTTCCCAAAATCCAAAGTGCTCCAAATGAAAATCTGATCGGTGCAAGTGAAAGAGCTTGCTCACCGGGAAGAATTATTCTGAAATGTAGAGGTTTCTAGAGAGAAGGAGGGGAAAAATGGTGTTTTCTGGAAACTGAGTTGAGGAAGAAGAAGGGTTGCATGCAGAAAATGGCGTCAATCTTCAGGAGTCCAACTTTAAATATGGCCTCTCAAAACCCGAACGGTCCACTCCCTGCTTGCCACATGTTTTCCACTTTCTGAGTTCTGCACTCCATGCCCTGCCACGTGGAATCCATTATCCACACATTCCCCCTTTCCTGCTGCCACACGCTTCTCGGAGGAGGGGAATTTAATGAGGCTGACAGCTTTGTCTTCCACTACCATGGGGAAACTAGAAGGGTGCGACATGTGGCTTCCACTAAGGTGAGAAATTAATGGGGTGTGACACATGTACATTACTGTATTAAGTTAAATGGTAACTAAAAATTGAAAATTTGCTTAATATATCTTTTAACATAAGATATGGTTATATGCTTGTATTCAAAAGAAAAATAAAAGATAATAACTACTCTATCTATTTATGATAATTCAATTGTTATTTTGAATTCCAACGTTTTTGTTTAGGATTCTGTCAAATTAGGTTTTCTACTTTCTTGACACATCCACGTAGAAATAATTGGACAGTTAAAAAGTAAAGCAAAAATAAGTTTTTGATGAAAAATGAAGTTAATTCTCTTTAAATTCAAGTTATTTACAGCTGCATCATGTAATCTTTTATATAGATTCTCTAAAGGAAAATATGTTTTTTATGGAATCATATATTATTGAGATTTGGGGAAAAGGTTGTAATAAATGACGTAATATGTTTCATAAATCTTGTAAATTTAGTAATATCAAATAAAACATTACAATAAGTATACTTTTATTAAAACATTAATCACAAAAGTTATCCTTTACTAGTTATCTTAGTAAGGAGCCACTAACATAAAGAGTTTTATTATTTTTAGTGACCTGTTTTCATATAAAATACAATATCAACATATAAAAATTTAAATTAAAGATCTCAGCATTCTAAACATCTTAATGGAACAAAAATAGGGATAGAATTTAAAACTTTACAAGTATAAGACTATTTCAAAATACAGGAGGTATCTAAGAAAGTCCCAAGAGTTAGGAGTCGCGTCATCTTCCTTTAATGCTTGCTCCAAAGGTACCTCATCTACCTCTGCTCAAATCTAAGTGGATGATCATTGCAAAAGAAAGAATACAAACATACAAGACATTAACAAAACAAGCAAGGGTAAGCTAGGTTGAAAAGCATACATGTTACTCTATAACATTGAATTATAAAATCACAAGTCATACAAGTAAGCAGGTAAAGTATTAGATCCTATTATACATAAAACTAGACTCGTCCGGACTTAGAATGAATATCGATCTGGGGCGGGTTGCGCACTTGTGGTGGCCTCTACTACTTTGCAAAGTCATTGCCAATTCACCCTACCACACACAAGTGTTAGTCCGTTACCATGCAATAGGCCTCCAAGAAGCGCCTACACTAGGACCTCCTACTACTCTCACCACATGAGTCAATCCCCCATGAAGAAGCCTCATATATTCATTCTAAACACTACAATGATCTCACCTAGAGATCTTACCTTGAATTGTAACCACATCACATTTTAACAAAGTTTCCTGTTATTTTAGTCATAAACATCCTCTCATCATTTATAACATACCATTCACAACCATACAAAACCATATACAAGTCACACATCAACTATCACTCACAAAGAAAGATGAAAAGAGTAGATCATAGCGAAAGAATTTACTTAGCGCACAAGCTCGCTATGCGAAACCAGGTAACATTCGCACAGCGAATTTGGTTCGCATAGTGAGTCCTCAAACAGAGGCAACCCACTTCAACGCATTCACATAGCGAGTGATCTCGCATTGAGAATTAAACCACAGAGGCTCCAGGCCTCACACTCTCGCAGAGCGCATCTCTCACGCTCCCCTAATTAATTTGCTAGTTTCCAGACCCAACACTAGTGGCACAGCGAATCCAATTTGCAAAGCGCCTACCACTCTGATCCGTGACTCGTGTATGCGAATGCCCTGACAGAGAGCAATTTGCCAGGGCGACTCGCTGCGCGAATCCTCTCGCATAGTGAGTCTGCAAAATCTGCAGAATTGCAGAACTCAACCACCCCAAAATCGTTTTAGGCCTTTTGATGAACTTCTAACACTCTTATCTTAGTTTATCTGATGAACTAAACTTACCTAAGTGATTCTAATCCTTTCTAACATCATTCTTTAGTAGTTATGCATTAATTCATACTCAAAACTTTAGATTTCAACAACCTAAAGACTCAATCCTAGACTTACCACTTAGAAACTGTTTTGGACCATTTTAGGAACCTCAATAGGTCCCAATTGACTTACCTAGACCACCCAAACGAACAAGAATCACCTGCAGTGCCTAACTCTCAATATGACTACCTTAGTTACTCTCATAGAACCTAAAACTCCAATAATTTACTCAACTATTTCCTATTAAACTATCTAACAAAAATCATTCCATCCAATCACTCAATATCATCACTGCAATGTATCCATACCAGTTCATAAACATCCAATTCACAGTTGACATACAAGGCACACTTACCTCAACATGCAAAATTTCAGTTCATAATTCACATAGCATAATTACACTAAAATAGCTTCATATACGCATTGTTACACGATCCCAAGCAAAATCCCCAAATAACCCCAATTCCCAAAACAGAAAAGAAAGAAAAACCTAAGCTTTCCTTACTTCTGAATGAAGCAATTCAGAAGCTTGCCTTACAAGGATTTCCACATAATCCTATAAACCACCAATTGGTGATAGGGGTTAGCTCTTACTTCGTAAGGAGCTACTAACATAAAGAGTTTTATTATTTTTAGTGACCTGTGTTGATATAAAATACAATATCAACATATAAAAATTTAAATTAAAGATCTCACAGCATTTTAAACATCTTAAAGATAAATAGACATCATACATACGCAAGTCAAAAACCTCATGCAACATTTTTGAGTTAAAAGAATAATTTAAAAAAAGCTTAAAAGAATAATAAAAGATAATAATTACTCTATTATTTAAGATAATTCAATTGTTATTTTGAGTTTCAACATTTTTCTGGTCAGAAAATCCAGCTCCCAGGCACTCATCTTGATTCTTATCATTGTTACCCTGCACCTATTGAAAGAAAGTAGTTGATTAAAAAATATATACTCTAAATTTCTTTAAATTTAAATCATATAAGATATGATTGAAAGCATATATGTTCAAATTGCCCTTTACCTAGAGTTTAGGAATCACAATATTTATCTTTTTCATATCAAATTTCTCAATAGAGATGCAGGAATAAAATTTGTCTTGCTATATTTAATTATTACTAATAGAATTTATTGATGATTAAATATTATAAAATAAATATTAATAGTTTTTTAATTATAAAAATATTTGAGTTATTTATATTGTTTAACATATTTTTTTTTCAATAATATTAATTGATAAATACATTTGAAATCTCAAATAAAATTAATAAAATTTGATTAAAAAAATTAAATTTATATTGTTTTAAAGATGAAAGACTAAATTAATCTAAAATTTTAAAAAAAA
>CM050929.1:17091829-17119329 GCA_027742785.1 Vigna reflexopilosa
TATTATTATTATTATTATTATTTTATTATTATTATTATTATTAATTATTATTATTATTATTAGTATTATTATTATTATTATTATTATTATTATTATTATTATATTGATAATAATGCATACTTTTTACCTTATATCATTATTATATTGATAATTATTAGAATAATAATTAATACTAACCTGCCATTGTAATTGTACAATGGGCTAATAACATATTTATTGGACAGTAAATAATAATAATAATAATAATAATAATAATAATAATATGATTACCATTCTATTAATAATTAATAATAATAAAATTATTGTCACATCCCATTAATTTCCCACCTTAGTGAAAGCCTCGTGTCGCACCTTTCCAGTTTCCCCATGGTAGTGGAAGACAAAGCTGTCAGCCTCATTAAATTCCCCTCTTCCGAGAAGCGTATGGCAGCAAGAAAGTAGGAATGTGTGGATAATGGATTCCACGTGGCAGGGCATGGAGTGCAGAATTCAGAAAGTGGAAAACAGGTGGCAAGCAAGGAGTGGACCGTTGGGGTTTTGAGAGGCCATATTTAAAGTTGGACTCCTGAAGATTGACGCCATTTTCTGCATGCAACCCTTTTTCTTCCTCAACTCAGTTTCCAGAAAACACCATTTTCCCCCTCCTTCTCTCTAGAAACCTCCACCTTTCAGAATAATTCTTCCTGGTGTCAAGCTCTTTCACTTGCACCGATCAGATTTTCATTTGGAGCACTTTGGATTTTGGGAAGCCATAAAAGTAGTTGCTTGGAAGCTATCTGGAATTAGAGGTAAGGGAAACTTATAAATTTAATTATGATTATTTTGTATGTATGATTTTATGAGTATATGTTTGTTGAATGTATGATCTTGCTGTTTAGAATTGCATGTTTGATATTTGGTATGAAATTAGTCTATAAGGTTATGTAACTTAGTGAAAATACTAAATCTGTAATCGAAGGGTCATTAGGACCGTTTGGTTTCGCCTAAAACGATCGGTCTAGATTGTATTCCATTTGTAGGAGTCAGTTGAAGACCGATCGGACTTGCACTATTGCATTGAAACCTAAATACCTTGTTTAGTTAGTCATTCAAAACGAATCCCCTATTTTAGAACGTTCGGCCTCATACTGAATGTTCAATAACTCAAGGTACTCGGTCATAGACTAAGTATTCGGTTTTATATTAATTCTTTTCTTTGAATAGCGTTCAGTTTTACACATATGATATTCATAGTTAAGTGATCGGTCTTGAAGAGTGCTCGGCCTTGAGAAGTGCTCGGTCTTGAAGAGTGCTCGACCTTGAGAAGTGCTCGGTCTTGAAGAGTGCTCGACCTTGAGAAGTGCTCGGTCTCCTATGGAAGTATTTGTGCACGCGTTCTCATTTACATCTTCTATAAATTGCTAGCTCAAAAAACAAAATAAAACCACTCTGCAGGAGTGAAATGTATTTCTCAGACCTCTGTTAAAGCGGTTTTATTTGTTCTAACTGTGACTTGCATGACACTATGACCATAACAATGCCAGATCACTGATATCTGAAGTGTCTATACATCTGTTTACGTTTTCTAAAGTAATGTGTTTTTAATGTGACTGAATGTTGTAAGCAATCATGTTTACCAATCTCACCTTGAGTAGAAAGCTTGGAATATAGTATAACAAACAGCACATGTAGACATATATAAAGGACAAACGGATGTTGATATCCGTCTACGGATATTAACGTCCGTTTAAGAATCGAGGGTGCATAAGAGGAAATAGAAAGAAGAGTGGAGGGAGAGAAAGAAGAAGAAAGGCTATTGGTAGAGGGGGAATTAGAGAAGGGTGGTGCAATAGGGTTTGGTGGCAAGTGGTAGAGAAGGCATAACCTAGTATTTGCAAAAAGGTATTGAGAAGGGATGTTGACGTAGGGTGAAGAAGTGGGAAGAGAAGAGGTGGCATGGAGGAAGGAGGGGTTGAGGCATGCACGGTGGCAACGGTGGACGTTCATGTGGCCGTCGAGAGCTTGGGTGGAGCGGAACTCCTTTATGCAATATGTGCAGGTGTAAGAGCATCGAGGTGTAAGGGTATAGAGAGATTTAGAATTTAAAAAAAAAGAAAATGTTATTTTTGTAATTAAAAAAAATTACATAAAATTAAGGTAGAGGAAACAAATAGGGAGGTGGAGGGAGCAATACTTTTTTTTAATAAATAAAAAATTATAGGACCTTTATTTATATATATATATATATGGTACTCTGAATCATTATTATAATAATTATTATATATGGTACATTACCTAGAAGCATGTACTTTAAAGGTAGTTTTTCATACTCACATAAATATAAAGTGAGGGTTTCAGGTATTTTATAAATTTATTAAATTGAGAGGAAGATGGTAAATATTAATCTTTTTACTTATAAATTTTATAAATTTATTAAATTGAGAGAATGATGGTAAATATTTTATAAATTTTATAAAAATAGTGCCACAATTGTGTTTCTAAATTAAATATCATAACACAAACATTAAATTTGTGTTTCCAAATTCATTTAACTAATAATTTAATTCATTATTTATGTAACTGTACGCAATAGTGCATGCTCTAAAACATAGATCTTAGCAGCATTTACTAGTTGCAATAGTTTTTATATGCTAACCTGTTGACACTGTAATGTTTTTGGTGTGAAAGATGAAATTTGTTTATATGATTAACAGCAACACCCATTGACTTTTGATGCTTGCATTTGTTGTATCTCTTCTTATCTCTTTGCATATTCATTAAGCTTTCATATGTTTATAAATTTAACCGAATATCATTCTTTTAATTATTTTGAAAGAAATAAAAATCGCCTAAGAAATTGAAGTTGCATGTGTTTATAAAATATGAAAGCTTACCCATTGAAAAACTTCAGCAACAAAGAAAGAAAGGAAAGACCTCTGGATCTTTCAGCGTAGAAAAGAATGACACCAGAAAGCTTGTGAGATTTAGGGTTTTATGTTCACTTTATATAGAGAAATATAAGGGTCCCACTGTTTTTATTATGTGGTTATAAAAGTTTCTCATCATTTAAAACATGAATATAGATATATAATTATAATTTTGTACAATATGAATTATAATATATAACAACATTATAAAATTGATATAAATGAAATAAAATTTTACTATATAAAAAATTATTAATCAAATAAATGTTTCATACTAAATTGAATATTCATTAATATAATAAGATATATATAATGATAGAAACAAGTATAATCAGTTTAATTAAAATAATATGATAACTATAAGAGATTATTTATTATAATTATTACTAATGAATTAATTAATTATCTAAACTTCTACAAAATGACTTAGTGTTTATAATACCTTTTATAAAACATTAAAAAAAATCTTTAAATAGTAACCAATTATAGAAACAAATATAATTAATCACTATAGTGACTAATTTAGATATTAATTTAAAAATTATTGGTCCAAAAATAGTCACCTTATGAATAAGAAGAACGATGATATCTACTAGCTTCTCATCGACTGTTCACGTTCGCAGAAGCAAGGACAATGTTCTAGACGAATAGAAAATTGGGTAAGGAAACAATACAGACTACAAAAAAAGAAGTCGGGAAGCTCCTATTGGCTAGGTTTATCAAGGAAGCAAGATATACAACTTGGTTGGCCAACGTTGTTTTAGTGAAGAAGACAAATGGAAAATGGAGGATGTGTATGGACTACTCATATCTTAATAATGCATGTCCTAAAGATGTCTACCCATTATCAAGCATTGGTCAATTAGTGAATGGAGTTGCCAGCCATAACACGCTGAGTTTCTTGAATTCTTACTCAAGACACAACCAAATATCTATGGCTGAGAATGACAAGTTGAAGACAACATTCATAACGGAGGAGACCAATTACTTCTACAAAATGATGACTTTTGGTCTCAAGAATGTAGGAAAAACCTATCTGAAGCTGATGGATAGGGTGTTCGAGCATTTTTTGGGCAAGAGCATCGAGGTGTATGTCTATTATATGGTAGTTAAGTCTCCTACAATACAACACTCGCAGGACCTAAAGGATGTGTTTTGAGCCCTAAGAGCGTACAACCTAAGGCTAAAGCTGGAGAAAAGTGTTTTATGGTAGATGGAGGAAAGATCTTGGGATTCATGTTAACATATCGAAGGATTGAGGCCAACTCGAGAACTGTCAGGCAATAATCGAGATGAGAAATCCAAAGAATGTGAAGAAGGTACAGCGATTAATAGGAAGGTTGATGAAAATCTCTCGGTTCCTTCCCTTATTGGCTGTTAAAGAAGTTGGTGAAGTTTATTTGTGATAAGTTATGTCAAAAGCGGTTTGAAGAATTGAAGCTACTTTTGGCCTCCCCTCTAGTCCTTTGCAAGCCCGATACTACCAAATCCCTACTAGTATACATAACGGTGGTTGAGGACGCAGTCAGTGCCACATTGGTTAGGAACATGGTGAAGTAAAAATGCTGACAAAATCTCTAACCGCAATTTCCTCTTATCCGCGGTGTATTGCGCAAGTCCCCCAGTATACAACAGGAACTAAATGTATTCGAGGATCACAGAACTAGCAAGAAGCAAGAAACTCTGATAGAGTTTATACCTAGGATGGAAAAGAGAATGAAAATAATAAGAGAGGAGAATGAAAAAGACTCAACTTGGTGTCTTTTGGAATTTGGGAAGAGCTCTCTATTCATAGAGTCAGGGAAGAATAAAATCAATAAAAGACAATAAAAACAATAAATAATTTGACTGTTGCAGCACTTAAAAATTTGACTGTTACTAATTAATAAAAATATTAACGTTGCAAAAGTTTATGGGCGTTGCACAACTTTCAATTGCAATAAAATAATAATATTTTACAACAATCCCCCACTTATTGCAAAAGAAAGTTGAGAGAAAAATAAAAGAAACTTTTATCCTGGGTCTCAGAATGTAATGCATCAGAGCTGGTATAGCAAGCTATATGAACCAGTCTTAAATTGAGAAACTTAACACACACTACAAGAAAAATAGGAATTACCTGCTGATTTTTATATACGGATATTACATAAAAAATTTTAAAATAAATTATTAAAAATTAATAAAAAATAAAAGTAAAACTATATTGTTTCATTTTATGCCTCGCGGTTCTTCCTCCTTCTCATTTTCACCAGCTCACTGCCCTCACTTATGCCCTCACTCCTACCTTATCGCCGTCAGTGCGTAGTTGCCGCCAGTTCGTGCCACCATGACTCGTTGTCGTCTTCTCGCCGTGACTCTCTCTCTCCCTGTCACTCCTTCTAGCTTTCACTCTCTATCGCCATCATTCCTTCTCGTCGCCAGTCCATCTCGGCATTACTCCTTCTAGCCATGGCGTCGTCGGTCACGGTCACAAAGTTTCATGAACACGTAAGTAATACCCTCTCATCTTGATTTAGAAAACCCTAAAATTGAAAATCCAGAAAACCTTAATTTAATTTGGGAGATGTTGTTCGTTTTTTTAGCATATATTGAGGTGCATTTTGGGAACATTGGAATTTGTACTAAGGTATGTTTTGGTTTCTCGTTTGTATTCTCACAAGGCTTTTGTGTTTTTTGTTTTGTCATATTTCGGTGTTTTTGTTTTCTTAGAGGTTGATTAATAAATAATTGTGTAGGTTTTGGTATGAATCAGTTCCAGTTCCTCTATGGTAGTTAAGAGTGATTTTAGGAGGTTTTAGGAGAGTTTGGTTGAGAGTGTATTTTGAATGTATTGCTTAGACATGATGCACTGCTAGCTCTGTCAATTTTAGTTTGAAAAGAGTGATTTTTTCTTGTTTTGCTATATATGTTAACGGGAGGTACCGTGCTGCTAAGGGATAAATATTTCATTGTTATATACTATGGGAAAGACTTCGTTCCAACAAGTGTGGCTGCTATTTTAGCTAAAATAGAGGAAATGACAAAGCAAGTACATGATGTCGAAAAGAGAGGAAAGACTTCGTTCCAACAAGTGTGGCAGAGCAATTGATGCAATTCCATCACGGTAAGGTGCAACAACAACATAGGCTGAGACTCTAGCAGATTTCTATGAGGCCCAGGCTTGATGGGAAAGGAAATATCTCTTGGAGAACGGGAGAAGATGGTGGAAGAAGCTGCCAAAGCCAAGACTGCTAAGCTTGTCAGAAAAATTAAATATAAACTATTTTTAGTAAGTCTCTATATATTTCTATATGATAGTGATAATACTTGGTTCATTTCTCCTGAAAGTCAGATTGGGTTTGTAGGGCATTGGTGGATATAAATCCTGAATTGGAATTCTGAATTGATTAGAATATAAATCCTGCCAGCTTTTTTCACCAAAGACACTTGAGTGTGTTAGAGGTTTATCAATCACAATTCACCCCCATAATCCTTGCTGTTATCGCTATGTTGCGCTTACTAGGCCATGTGCGTATCCGGTATTCATGAGTGCTCTAGAGATCATGTCAAGATATCATGCAAGCGGCACCACTCGACACTCATATAGCTGATTTCATCAAGTGTATGTTGCAAATCATACACCACCCATAAGGGATATGAAAATCATTAAAAACTTTGTTTAAAATAAAATTCCCACATAGAATTTTAATGACAAAGTTTAACCTCTCAATAATGTAGTCTCTAGCACTTTCACACACATCATAGGAAGGGTCATAATTGATTAAAATCAATTTAGTGCTATCAGAACTAACAAGTGACTTGTTTTCACCCATATGAACCTTATTCATGAGATCTCCAATCACAAAGGTTGGATTACCATCACTTGTTTGTTTGCAAGTGGCTTAAGTCTCATTCCCCTCGATGTTTCTAATATCATTTGTATTCCCGGGTTTTGTTAGAGGATCTTCTAGATTCCATTCTAACTTCACATAATCAATGGAAATAGTTTCACTCTTTAGATGTTGCTTCACCAAATTGTGTCTCCATTGTATATGTCTATTCTTTCCATTGTAATTCTTGTTTTTAGCTATAGCTATTGCCGATTGGCAATCACAGTGTATTGACATCGATGAGGTTGGTTTCATTCCTATTGGAATGTTTGCTAAGAAGTTTTTCAACCACTTAGCCTCATTTCCAGCCGTCTCAAGATCAACAAACTCAGATTCCATTGTTGATCTTGCAATAATAGTTTGTCTGGCTGATCTCCATGTAATCGCACCACCCCAAGTGTGAATACATAACCACTGGTGGATTTTGTCTCATCTGAATGAGAGATTCAGCTAGCATCATTGTACCCTTCTAGTACAGCAGGAAATCCACTATATTAAATGGCATTATCCATTGAACCTCTTAAGTATCTCTCATAAGCCTAGCAAGAGCATCCCAATGTTCCTGATTTGGATATTGAGTGTACCTACCTAGTCTACCTACTGCATAAGCAATATCGTCTAGAAAAGCTCATCAAGTGCAGTAAGCTCCCAATTATCTGTGCATACTGAGGCTGAGATAATGATCCTCCTCTATTTTTTCATTAATTTAGAATTAACATCATAAGGAGTACTCAAAGGTTTAAAATGATAATACTCAAACTTTAAGAAGTTTCTCATTCTGTATTTAACACTATTCATTCATCATTATCTAAAGTTTCATTCAAAAATACTAGATCATTCCAAAATAATAGATCATTTATTACTATAATCCATCATTAAAATCAATTAATTTAAAATCTCATTAATGTTTTTTTATATTCAATTAAAATTCTCTTTCAATTTTAATTTAAATTAATTTGATTACCACTTAATTGCTAAATAATTAATAATATTTTTGCTTCTCATAATTATAATAATTATTATCATAAAAGTCTCTCTTCAATTAAATTTTTCTTTTTTTCATTTATAATTTATTGTTATTAATTAAAAATAGATTATGAGTCCTCGAGACCCAAACCTGCACCCAAGCCCAACTAACGGAAAAAATAGTCCAAACTATGGGTTTGCAGTTCAAGTGGTTTCAAACTGAACCAATCACAATCAACGGGGTCAAACTCTAGCCTGCAACTCAAATAGGTCCAAACTGACCAAACACAGCCCGATGTTGTCGGAGCTACCACGACACCCATTGGCTGCAACCAATCACTACCACCCATGGTTGGTCTGCTGGTGCAACCACCACCGTCACCATAAACCAGAACCCTAACATGTAGAAACCGACCACAAAACATCGTAGCGTGATCGCGGGATCAAACCCCAAAGATGCAACAACACAGATTCAAAAGAATTCAAAACTTTCAAGATCAGAGACGCAAAAACAGAAACAAAATTCCCATTGGAAAACCTAACTCCCTATTTGCAAAAACAGATTTCAAAATCCCAAATGAGAATTCGAAATTTGAAAAGCCTAATTTCAAGATGGAAAAACAAAAACAGAAAATCCCAAAAAACCTCCAAACAAAAACGTGACCAGATCAAGAGCACAAAATTTCCCAAACCAGAATTCTAACTCTCAAAACGCAAATGGGAAACAAGAACAGAGCTCTCAAAACGCAAATTTAGAAACAAGAATAAAGCACCTAAAAGAGAATTCCTAAACAAGATCATAAATCCCCAAAACGCAAGTCCTTCCTCGTGGCTCAACCTAAAATCACAAAATTTGAAACCTCAAAATCCCCAAATCGAAACCCTAACGTGAACGGCATGCACCGCCACGAGGATGCCAACTAACAGAGACCTTCACCACCACAGAGACGACAGAGAGCGAAACCACGCATTGCGGAAACACCACGCCTAAGTCACCAGACCCATCATCTCCTTCCCTACAAAAACTACGCCAGAACCAAGGAAAGAGAAAGAGAAAACGACGTCTCCCTGATGTTTAATGATGCGATGCCAAACGATTGGAGAATAAGAGATTCTCTGCAAAGTAACCCAAAACCAGAAAGAAGGGAGAAGAAATTGGTTCTCTACGGCTTGAACCAGAGATCGAGAAGAGGAAAAGAACATAAATCTCCTTGCACAGCCTCCTTGCACAATGAAGAACACTTCAACCTTTTGTTCGAGAGATAGAAAGGAAGAAGATGGGGAAAAACTCTGAGTAGAGTTTTTAGTTGTGAATTACACATTTGGGAATTAAATTTAGGGTGCAGACGTAATGCATCCCAATATGATTAAAATTTCTATAAATTGATAATTAAAATGGTTAAAAGAAGATTCTAACATTAATTGATTATGATTAAAATAAATCCTAACCTCTCATAAATTCTTAATTATAATTCTAATTATAATTCAATGGAAAACCCTTCTCCCGCTACTGTTAATTTATTTCTCAGAAGGGAATCATAATCCTAACGGTTCATAATTTTAATTGAATGAGAATCTTAAATATGACTGATATGTTTTCTTAAAATTTTCCATTCCCAAATTTTTTCATCATAAATCATCCAATTAGAGCAGAAACATCATACTATCATCCAAAGCATTTAAAATTAACAACTGTAATCATCAATAATAAGATAGGATTAGTTTCTCATACCTTTTTGACTTTTGACAGTAACAAGATTGAATTATAAGTCCTTAAGATTGTAGTAAAACTGCTGACAAAATCTTGTACTGCAATTTCCTCTTATTCGCGGTGTATTGTACAAGTCCCCCAGTATACAACAGAAACTAAACGTATTCGAGGATCACATAACTAGCAAGAAGCAAGAAACTCTGATAGAGTTTATACCTAGGATGGAAAAGAGAATGAAAATAATAAGAGAGGAGAATGAAAAAGACTCAACTTGGTGTCTTTTGGAATTGGGGAAGAACTCTCTATTTATAGAGCCAAGGAGGAATAAAATCAATAAAAGACAATAAAAACAATAAATAATTTGACTGTTGCAGTACTTAAAAATTTGACTATTGCTAATTAATAAAAATATTAACGTTGCAAAAGTTTATGGACATTGCACAACTTTCAATTGCAATAAAATAATAATATTTTACAACACATGGTAGAGAGCAAAGGTTGATGTATTTCATTCTTACTTGTCTTTTTTATTAGACTTAAATATGCTTTTAGTCTCTTAATTTTCATTAAAAATTGGAATTAGTTATTCTTTAAAACTTTAGACCAATTTAGTTCATCATCTTTAAAATTGCATAAATTTAATCATTTTAACTAAATTTTGTTAAGTTTATTTGACATTTCAAATGCGTTTCATGACATTGGAGTTGTTCTATGAAATGCATTTGAAATATCAAATAAACTTAAAAAAAAATTAGTTAAAAAAACTATATCCAAACATTTCTAAAGTTTGAAAACTAAATTGGGTGAAAGTTTTGAAAATAAAAAACTATTTCTAATTTTTACGACAAGTTAAAGGACCAACTCTTTTTGGATAAAAGAACTGCTATTAAGAACATTTTTATTATATCATATTATTTCTTTCATGGCATAAGAATTTATAAACATGTAGTGGATGTGTTATTACTTTTTATAGTTGTTGATTATGGTGTCTTTTGCCCTCTAGTTGTTGTGTGAAGTTAAGTTAGGATTTCAATGAATGAAATAATCTATCTGTAACTATGTTTTCTTATTGTTTATATATTGTGTATGTCTTAGATGAGAAGTTGGGAAGAGGTAAGAAACAACAACATTTTGTATCCTTGTTAGATATTTAAACTTTTCTTTGGACTGTGTATTTGATATTTATTGGCAGTCAAAAACAAATTAATAAAATAAAAAGAGATTATATTCAACATAGAACGTAACAAACATATTTCGAGATCAGAAAAAAAGCACACTAGAAATATAACAAAATGAATACATAAGTCATATAATCACTCTATATGTAACATGATTTAGTTGCTTTTCATGTAGTCTTTATGAAATAGTGAAAGAGATGAGGAGAAATCTCCCTTGTGTGTCTTTGCATACACATAGGATAATGTATTTATAATAATAAGAATGTGGGCTAAGCCCAAATACAAATGAATATGTAAAAATAAAATAATAGGAATAAGGACTATGTTTCCCTAATAAACATATAGGGAATATGTTTCCCTAATTAACATAAACACAATATCTAACACTCCCCCTCAAGCTGGAGCATATAAATCATATGTTCCAAGCTTGTTACAAAGATAGTCAATTTTAGGTCCTCGCAAAGACTTAGTGAATATGTCTGCCAACTGGTTGCTTGAGTTAACAAACTCAGTCTTGATATCTCCGGATATGATTTTTTCTCTAATAAAATGGCAATCAACTTTAATGTGCTTGGTTCTCTCATGGAAGACAGGGTTAGAGCTAATATGAAGAGCAGGTTGATTATCACATATAAGTGTCATATGAGTGACATCTCCAAATTTCAATTCACTAAGTAATTGTTTAAGCCAGACAAGCTCACAAGTAGCTGATGCCATAACTCTATATTCTGCTTCTGCGCTGGACCTAGCCACAACACTTTGCTTATTACTTTTTCAAGATATCAGGTTGCCACCAATAGAGACACAATATCCAGAAGTAGACCTCCTATCAGAAGGGGAACCAGCCCAATCAGCATCTAAATAGCAAACGATTTTTGTATCGTTGTTAGGACCATATAGCAAACCTTTTCCAGGTGATCCTTTAATATACTTCAGTATGCGAACAACTGCATCCCAATGGTCTTCACATGGGGAGTTAAGGAATTGACTCACCACGATAACTACGAAGGAAATGTCAGGACGCGTAACAGTAAGATAGTTTAATTTACCAACTAATCTTCTGTAACGTTCAGGATCTGAGAAAGGCTTCCCCTGATTTGGTAGGAGCTTGATGTTAGGATCCATAGGTGTCTCAACAGACTTCCAGTAAATTAACCTTGTTTCCTCCAAGATGTCTAACGCATACTTCCTCTGAGATATGACAATACCATCATTGGATTGTGCTACTTCAATACCCAAAAAGTACCGGAGTTTGCCAAGATCTTTGGTTTGAAAATGGTGACAAAGGTGCTGTTTCATCTGAGAGAAGCCAAGGTAGTCGCTTCTTGTGAGAACAATGTCACCGACATACACTATTAAGTAGATACATCCAACACTTGAGTGGCGATAGAACACTGAATGATCCACTTCACTGCGAGACATACCAAATTGTTGAACAACACAGCTGAATTTACCAAACCAGGCCCGAGGAGATTGTTTTAGGCCATATAGGGATTTGCAAAGACGACATACCAATCCAGATGACTCCCCCTGAGCAACAAAGCCGGTCGGTTGTTCCATATAAATTTCTTCATGCAAATCACTATTAAGGAAAGCATTTTTAACATCAAGTTGGTAAAGAGGCCATTGTCAAAGAGCGGCCATGGCAATGAATAGGCGAACCGAGGTCATTTTCGCCACTAGAGAAAAGGTATCACCATAATCCAAACCAAAAATCTGTGTGTAGCCTTTGGCAACCAGTCGAGCCTTCAAACGATCAATCATGTGTTTGGCTGTTGCAGTTTGGCAAGACTGGGATGACCTAACTGAGCATGAAGAAGGGATGGTGACTCCATGATGACGCCAACATGTGCAGAAGGGCGGAGAAGATATAGGCCATGAGACTCACATCATGTGCCAATCATGTTTTTCGAACTCCGGTCCTACAAACAAACATAATCTTTAGTAAATGAAATAACACAATTAAGGGAATGAGTTAGACGACTACTGGACAATAAATTGAAAGGAGACCCAGGGACATAGAGTACATGATCAATGGATACGGACGGAAAAATATGAACAGTACCAATACCATGAGATGAGACTCTAGACCCATCAGCCATTGTTACCGAGGGTAAATTATCCGAACATGACAAGGAAGGAAACAAGGACTTGTTACCAGCTATGTGATCGGTGGCGCCTGAGTCAAGGACCCAAGATCCGAGGGAGTGAGTCAACCAACAAAGGGTGTACCTGTGCGTGCAACAGATGCAGATGTAGTGGAATTAGATTGCTGACGATCCTCATACCATCTAAGAAATTCATTGAAGATTGCAGGGTTATCTACAATATTTGATGAAGTAGGATGGTCTGCAGGCCGAGGAGGTGGATCAGAATTAGCCATTGCTACAGATCGAGGAGGACGTCCATGAAGCGCATAACATCTATCAATTTTGTGGCCTAGCTTGCCATAGTGGTCACATTTTGGTCGTCCTTTACCTGGCTTGCGAGACCGACTTTTGTCATCACGTTGGGCAGCCATAACAGAGGAATCATCAATATGAGGAGATGTCTCAATGACTGGTTTTCTCGGAATACGCAAAAGAGTAGAACAAGTAGAAGTAAAGTTGGGTATGACAGGAGAACCTAAAATCTGATCACGGACATGGGAGGAATCATCAGAGAGTCCGTATGATGCCAACAACATGAAGAACTTTGATCGTTGTTCCAGTTCTTCAGCAGGAGTGGAAGCAGGAGGTAATAGCTCATTAAAATCATGAAGGACGGCATGAACTTTACCCAAATATTCTGCCATGGGACCAGGATTGCGCGGACCAATACCAGTGAATAGATCCTGACAAACACCATAAAGACGCTTGGTGTCATTCGTGTATAATAACTTCGCTTGTGCCCATACTTCTGAACATGTTTCGTATGATCGAAACATTTTTTTTAGAGAAGAGTGAATGGTGGACTTTATGATGATGCATAACTGGGCATCAATTTTCATCCAGCGGGAAGTGTCCTCTGTGGTAGCACTAGTCACATTTTTAGTACGGTGATCTACATACCCCTGACTCTTCAACCAAAGTTTGATGTCAGACGTCGATGTTGCATAATTCGTGCCATCTAACTTGTCAATGGACAAATGTAAGTTAACATAATTAGTGTATATTGGGGAATCAGATGACCAACAGAAGTGGTTGTAGACGAGGAAGACGCCATGGAGAGGGAAAAACGCTAAAAATTCAACGTGCTCCGATTGACGCAACGACCACAGATCCAGAAAGAGGGCGAGGAGGCGATCATGACGGTGGTGGTCGGCGGCGGTGGGCTACGGCGACGCGCCGGCACGCGCGGCAGGAAGCGGCGGATCTGCAACTTTTTGCGACGGTGCGTGGCGGTGCGTGGGTGCTCCGATCTCCGCGATCTTTGGACCACGGTGGTCACCTGGCCGAGACGAGTTGGATGGAGTGGTCGCCGGTCGATTCTGGAACTCCGGCGACGGCGACGGCGACGGCGGCGGCGGCGGCGATGAGTACCGAAGACCGTGGAAGAGGCTGGAACCGAACCTAAGCTCTAGATACCATATGAAATAGTGAAAGAGATGAGGAGAAATCTCCCTTGTGTGTCTTTGCATACACATAGGGTAATGTATTTATAATAATAAGAATGTGGGCTAAGCCCAAATACAAATGAATATGTAAAAATAAAATAATAAGAATAAGGACTATGTTTCCTTAATAAACATATAGGGAATATGTTTCCCTAATTAACATAAACACAATATCTAACACTCTTAAAGGATATCATTTGTTATCTCATTACATCTTGAAATAAAATGAAAAACACACAAGAAATTTAGTAAAAATATAAATAAAAGCCATAGAATCCCTCTATATTTAATTAATTCTAATTGTTTTTCCATGTGCTTCCTTGTAATATCCCAGATAAATGTAGAAGACCTCAAAAGCCTCAAAATTAAGAAACAATGATATCTTGTAAGTTCGCTTACAAAATCTTGATGATAAGAACTTACAACCATTCTAATGCCCTAAAGTATTGAAAAACTCAATCCCTAACAATCAAACACGTTCAAAAATCAATTATATTCACCAAACATATAATTATATTAAAACGTTATTGCAAATAGTAAAAATCAAAAAAGTAACTTCAAAAATGTAAAAATGATAATTATGATTATGAATTTTTAAATTTAAATAACTGAGAAAAATAATAAAAAACTTTCTGAACATTATAAACCAGATATCTCAATACTATTTTTTTAATATCAAATTTCTCAACACACATTAACGAACAAAAATGGTCATATTAGTATTTACGGATAACTAAATATCATTAACAAACATCAAACCTTTATTTCCAATTCCTTTTAACTAATATCACTAGTGCAAAAAAAGTTTTTTATACCTCCTAAAAAAGGTTTTTAATACCTGTTTTCGAGCTGGTATAGAAGTAGAGATATAGAAAGTTTTCAATTTTTTATACCTACTCTAAAATAGGTGTAGAAAGTTTTACTTTTATACATGTTCTGTTTATAATAGGTATAAAAAAACTCTTTTTTTATACCTACTGGTGTTAGAATAGGTATAAAAGAATCTCACTTTATACCTATTATGGATTTAACCAGTGTAAAAAGTGACTTTTTTAAAAAAAAATATTTGATTTGTATTACTACTATCCATATCCAGATCTGCATAAAATTCAATCCCAGAATACATTTTAAATCATCAATAACGAGTAAAATAATCAATATTGTTTCTATTAACACATCAAAATATAATATTTACCTAACAAAGTTCCTAAATATATTTACCTAACATAGTTACACATAAAATAGTTCCTAAACTCAAAATGTAATATTAAAACATCTAATCATTTACAAATGGTTCAAAAAATGCAGCTCACTGTTTCCGAACATCCTTTGTGACATGTTGTTCCATTGGAGACTTCTCATCAAATATCTACACAATGAATAGTTTGAGTCAAGTTATAATATTAATGGGTTAATATCTTAATTATAAAATGTTCACGTCACCAAATTCCATGAGTCAACAATATTTGAAGATATAATTTTTTGCATGTGCCTCATGACATAATATCCGCACTCAAAGCTTCCCGGTTGACGTGAGCACTACATGTTAAATTATAAAGTATCATAAAATTTATAATTGTATTTATAGTTTGAAGATTAACTACTTACAGTTGTTGCAATGAACTGCAACTTCTTTCTAGAGACGATATGTGTTTCTTGCAACTTGAATATGCATCAACCACTCTATTGAAATGAATTATTAAAATGTACATTAAAATGAGTCCTAAGAAATAAAATGATTAGATGTTTTAATGTTAGCAATATGTTAACATAAATAGATAAACTATGATATAAAATGAATTTACCTGAAAGGCAGGATCTAATCGCTTCAACTTAAAAGGCTTGCCATGTTTCCTCATCAAGAAATTGATACTTTGCACAAGGGCTTTTATCAGTTTTGGAAACATAAATATAATGACTTGTAAGCATAGTCTTGAAATTCTTCCATCTTTCCGCCGGCATATGAAATCCATTTCATCCTCAATAGATTAGTGTTTGGAACGTTATATGTGACTTGTGAAATAAGAATGAATGACATATTTTTAAAAAAACTCAATGCAGTTAAAAGTAATATAGGGATGTATCTACTGTATTTTGACTTTTTTTATTGCAGTTTATAAATGTAAGATTTTTCTTTTAGTATAGAATAAGTTGAGGACTGAAATGTATTCACCATTAAATTTGTTTTCACTATAATAGAAATTGTTCTTTGATTTTCTATGTATCAGTGCTTATAAGGCAGCCTAGTGAGTTAGAATTGGCTCAAGCTTTCCATCAGGGAAAGTACTTTGCAGGCATTGCAAAGAAGCTCAAGGGATCTCAATGAATTTGCAACCATTACCAGTTTCTCAAATAAAATAATATGACTTTCAAGGTGTTTCAATGGAATGATGCATTTTAATTAAACCATGAAAATTATATGTACAGATGCCACACATTCTTCATAAATTTTGTGCTAGTTTATCTCATCACTACTTTCTTTCTTCTGACGAAATTACATAGAATCTGGAAAATAAACTTAAACAAAGAGGGGAAAACAAAGGTATCATGCTTCTCTCAATGATTGTGTAGAATAATACAATTTGAATAATGCCTTGTGTTGTTTCAATCTGATTCACACAACTTGCATATAATATCTATTAACAGATCTTGTAATCACACTTGGTCACTCTTCTTGCTTAGAACAATGCTCATATAATTGTCTACAATGTTAGAAATATTGAGAAATCAAAAGGAAAATGGAAGAATGGTGATAGCGTTGATGATCAAGAAGAAAAGACAGAGGCAACAGAAGGCAAAGGGAGGTTCGACAAAAGTGTTAAGAAGAAAGATAGAAAGAATATTGAGTGTTTTAACTGCCACAAGATGGGACATTTTGCGTACGAGTGCTACTCAAATAAAGGAAAGCAAAACAAGAAAGTTCCAAATAAAGAAGCCTATCTAGCAAAAGAAGACTCAGAATCAGAAACGTTAACACTAATGGTGACTACCTCGTCTGAAGACTACAACTCCATGAATAAATCTTGGTACTTGGACTCAGGTTGCTCGAATCACATGACTTGTAATAGGGATTGGCTAGTTAGCTTGGATGAATCAAAGAAAAGCAAAGTCAAGTTTGTAGATGATAGCACGTTAAGAGTGGAAGGAATTGGAAATGTTGTAGTAAGGAAGAAAGATGGATCACATGCAACAATAAAAAATGTGCTGTTTGTACCATCAATGAAATGCAACATACTAAGCCTTGGTCAGCTTGTGCAAAAGGGCTACATTGTGATCATGGGAAATCATGACAGTGTGAAGGTGTTTGACAGGAATAAGAAACTGATCTTGAGAAGCAAGATCAGCAAAAAACGAACGTTCCAGGTCCGTATGGATACAATAGGAAATTGGCGTTGTCTTTCTACTGTGAAAGATGATGAAACCTGAAAATGGCACTTGAGACTTGGCCATTTAAATTTTGAAGACTTGAGGCAACTAAGCAGAAATGGTTTGGTTTCTCGAATTTCTGATATCAGTCTACCAGAAAGCGTATGCGCGTCTTGTATTGTTGGAAAACAAACTAGAAGATCATTTCAATCAGAATTAGAGATGAGATCCAAAGAGTGTCTCGAGGTGGTGCATTCAGACATATGTGGTCCTATGGAATTATCAACCTTGGCTAGAAATAGGTACTTGTTATGAGGTCAGAAGAGCACAAAAAAAGAAACACAAAATGAGTGTACTGTTTTATTGAAGTTTCATACCCATTCCACTCTCAACCAAAGGGAATGAAAAAGGAATGTACAACCAGAGAAGAAAAACCACAGAACAGACAGAGAGGAAGATACCAGAATTCTCATGCCCCTCCCTCTCACTTTCTCTCTCCATATATTCAAGATCTCCTACACAAAATCCCTCAGCATTCTATTTCGAGTACGTGGCCTAACTCCACGTCTCACTCCCTGACTTTCCGGGTTGTTAGTAACTACCCCATCATTTTCCATATTTTGCCCTTCTATTTGTATATTTACAACATTGTTTTCTTTCCTATCAGATTCTGCAGCTGTCACATTTGTTACATTGCCTTCCCCTTTGGAAACAACCTTGTCCTCAAGGTTGATGTGAGGGAAATTATTTTTAATAAACTCGACGTCCTCCCAAGATGTATCCGCATTGTTGTAGGTATCCCATTGGACCAAAACCTGAGAACGCAACTTAGAACCTTGTAAAATTGTTTTAGTTTGTAGAATGGCCATTGGTTGTAAGATGGGACCTACTTCAGAAGTTGTAAGAGGAAGTGGCATATAAGGCTCATGGCTTTCTCCTTTGAATGGTTTCAGCTGAGAAATATGAAAAACTAGGTGGATACGGGCAGTCTCTGGAAGCTCCAATTTATACGCAACAACACCCACCTTAGCAACCACCTTAAATGGTCCAAAATAACGCATAGACAATTTCTGGTGCTTGCGTAAGACCACCGAATGTTGTCTATAAGGCTGCAGTTTGACTAAAACCTGATCACCAATTTGAAACTGCATATCAGACCGCTTTTTATCAGCTTGGTGCTTCATACGCTGCTGAGCTTTGGACAAGTTACATTTCAATTGGTCTAAGAGATGGTCTCTCACAGTGAGTTGATCTTGAATAGCACTTGGGTCGGCTGGGCTGTATTGATAACGAGTTAAAGTAGGTGGGTCTCTTCCATACAATGCTTTGAATGGTGTCATACCCAAGCTTGTATGAAAGGCTGTGTTATACCAATACTCTGCCCACGTCAAATGTTTTGACCATAACTTGGGATTTTCAAAAGTGAAACAACGCAAGAACATCTCCAAACATTTATTCAAGGCCTCGGATTGGCCATCCGTTTGCGGATGGTACGCGGAACTCATAGCCAGCGTTGTACCCAGCAATTTGAATAAGTGTTGCCAAAAGGAACTGGTAAAAACCTTATCGCGATCCGACACGATAGACTTTGGAACACCATGCAACTTGACGATGTGTAACATGAAAGCTTCAGCCACGGTTTTGCTATTATAATCTGACTTTAAAGGCACAAAATGACTATATTTGGACAGTCTATCAATCACCACCATAATAACTGTGAACCCATATGAATTTGGCAACCCAGTGATAAAATCCATAGCGACATCGTCCCACACTTGTTGGGGTATCGGTAGAGGTTGTAACAAACCCGCAGGGAGTGATTGACTCACTTTAGCCTGTTGACATATAATACATTGGTGCACAAACTTAGTTACGTCCTCTCGCATTTGAGGCCAATAAAACTGTGAAGAAATACGGGCTAACGTTCTGGCAATACCAGCATGGCCCCCAATTGGGGAACTATGATATTCGAGAAGCACCTTGTGAATCAAAGGACTGGGTGATGGTAACACTATGCGATCCTTCTAATAAAGCAAACCATCTTGCAGTTTGTAACGCGTATCAGGAGGAGCATTGGCTGTACATAATTGAAGTAGTGCATCAAAGTTAGGATCAACCTGCAAAGCATGCTTTAACTCAAGTAAGAATTGGGACTGAGGCTCGGACCAAGCCATAAAAAAGACGCGGGACAACGCATCTGCAGCCATATTATCTGTGCCTGGTTTATATTCAATGGTGAAGTCATAGCCCAAAAATTTATGAAGCCAAGCTTGTTGCTCTGGAGTATGTAAGGACTGGTCCAGCAAACTTTTTAAACTTTTGTGATCTGTTCGGATGATAAACTTATGTCCCAACAAATAGTGTCGAAACTTGGCCAATGCTTGAGTGATAGCTAACAGTTCTCTAATATAGGCGGACTGTTTCTGCATTCTAGGGGCTATCTTTTTGGAGAAAAAAGCAATAGGGTGACCATTTTGACTCAGCACTGCACCAATCCCAGTCCCTGAAGCATCAGTTTCAAGAGTAAAAGGCTGGGTAAAATTCGGAAGAGCCAGAACAGGAGCGGTAGTAATGGCCTGTTTTAATAACTGGAATGCATTCTCAGCAGCAGGAGTCCAAGAAAAAGCCTCTTTTTTAAGCAAGTCAGTAAGGGATGCTGCCACGGTAGCATACGACTTGATGAAACGTCTATAATATCCTGTGAGTCCCAAGAAACCCCGAAGTTGTTTAATATTCTCCGGACGAGGCCAATCTAACACTGCCTGTACTTTACTCTTGTCCATCGCAACACCAGAACCGGAAACCACATGTCTCAAATAGTCTACTTCGAGCAAGCCAAAAGAACACTTAGAAAGTCGAGCATACAATAAGTGTTCCTGTAAAGTCTGCAAAACTATTTCCAAATGAGTCAGATGTGTCCCCCAAGAGGGGCTATAAACTAGAATATCATCAAAGAAAACTAGCACATATTTGCGTAAAACCGGTTGAAAAATATGGTTCATCAAGCTTTGAAAAGTGGCTGGCGCATTAGTGAGGCCGAATGGCATGACCAACCATTCGTAATGGCCATGATGCGTGCGAAAAGCCGTTTTATGACGATTAGCGGGTTGAACCAAAATTTGATGATACCCGGAGCGTAAGTCCAACTTCAAGAAATATTGTGCACCATATAACTCGTCCAATAATTCGTCTACAGTGGGCATGGGAAAACTATCCTTGATAGTTACAACATTTAAGGCTCGATAATCAGTGCAAAACCTCCATGAGCCATCCTTTTTCTTCACCAACAAAATAGGAGATGAGAAAGGACTTGTGCTAGGTTGGATAATGCCCTGCTCAAGCATTTCATGAACCAATTTTTCAATTTGCTCCTTTTGGCTATGAGGATAGCGGTAAGGACGAACTTTAACTGGTTTAGTGCCTGCTTGTAACGGAATAGCATGGTCTTGTGGTCTTGGAGGTGGCAGGCCTGATGGAGGCTGAAAAATGTTTTGATACTTGTTCAATAATGCCACCAGATCAGGGGATAAGTCAGTAGGGACTTGAATAGGCAAATCATCAGAAATCTCAGGCTGCACAAGCTGAATGGAAAAACATGCCGCTATAGATTGTGTACGCTGCATTCGGCGCATATGATGTAATTGAATTGGTTGAGGATGGATCATATGTTCCCCTTGTAAAACCACAAATTTATCCTGCTGAAAAAATTTAAGAGTAGATGTGGCATAATCTGCAATGTGCGGACCGAGAGTAGCTAACCAAGAAGACCCTAAAACAAGGTCAACACCTGAAACTGGAAGCAGATACACGGGAACAATCAATTGATGACCCTGAATTGTCACCGCTAGTTGTTGTATCACCCCCTCAGTTGTCATGGATTGGCCATTGCCGACAAAAACTTGAAAGCCAGTAACAGGTTCAATTGGGAGCTTTACAAATTTAGCAATGCGAGGTTGGATAAAATTGTCAGAACTTCCGCCATCAACCAAAATATTAACAGCAAGAGGACCAATATGTCCAGTGAAGCCAATGGTGCCCACACCACCTACGCCGTTCATGGCATTGAGTGAAAGATGATGTTCGGTTTTACATAATTCCTCCTCAGTTTGTAGTAAATCAGGGGGATCGGGTTCAAGATTATCCCCCAAATCCTCATCAATTAATTGCAGCAGCATCATTTGACGATTGGGACACTTATGATTAAAGGAAAATTTCTCATCACAAAAATAGCAAAGGCCTTTTTCTCTTCGAAGTTGCATCTCCGCGGGGGATACTTTGCGTATTTGCTGTTGTTTGTTGGTTTGAGACAGAGGTTTAAGGTTGGGATTGGGAAGTAAAGGTGGTAAGGTGGATTTAGGTAGGCTAGAATAGGTATCTGTTTTGGTATTATATGAGGTGCGGTTCGTGGTACTGGGTGAAGGTCTAGGTAGGTATACAAGGTTCTTGGTTGCACTGGGGGGGTTATATTTTTCCTCAAATAATTTGGCTAAGGCCACAGCCTTGACCAAGCTAGGCGAAGATAAAGCCATAACATCCCTGCGAATCTCAGTTTGAAGGCCACTCAAAAAACAATCCAATAAAGCCTCATTATTGATACCAGACACACGATTAGCTAAACCAATAAATGCTTTGTAATATTCACCAACAGTACCAGTTTGGTTAAGCTTGAATAAAGAAGCTCGAGGACATTCATATGCGGTTGGCCCAAAATCCATTATTAAGGCCTCAGTAAACTCATGCCAAGAATGGAAAGGAGCGGAGCGTTGCATCATTTGGAACCAAGGGACGACGTCATTCTCTAGATGAACCGAGGCAATAGACAATCGATCAACCTCATCAGTTGCGTAATACTCGAAAAACTGTTCAGCCTTAAATATCCAATCCAAGACATTGTGACCATCACATCGCGAAAAATTGAGCTTCACGTTTTGTATCTGAAAGGGCGGCCGAGACGAGTTCGAAACACCATGAACGGACCCGGGAGAGGACGCATGACGCTGTAACAAAGTCTCCAAAGCCCTGGAAATTTGATTAAATCTGGAATCATTGGCTTGCACCACTGTCTCAAGGCGTTCAAAACGAGCAGCATTCACCGATTCCAGTTTTGCCATCTGATTTTGGAGGTCGGAGTAATACTTCTCCATGGTTTCAGAATGTCGTTTAACCTCTGCCTGGAGATCCTTCAATCGTGTGTTTTCCGCCATGGTCAATGAAAGCACCAATTGTTATGAGGTCAGAAGAGCACAAAAAAAGAAACACAAAATGATTGTACTGTTTTATTGAAGTTTCATACCCATTCCACTCTCAACCAAAGGGAATGAAAAAGGAATGTACAACCAGAGAAGAAAAACCACAGAACAGACAGAGAGAAAGATACCAGAATTCTCATGCCCCTCCCTCTCACTTTCTCTCTCCATATATTCAAGATCTCCTACACAAAATCCCTCAGCATTCTATTTCGAGTACGTGGCCTAGCTCCACGTCTCACTCCCTGACTTTCCGGGTTGTTAGTAACTACCCCATCATTTTCCATATTTTGCCCTTCTATTTGTATATTTACAACATTGTTTTCTTTCCTATCAGATTCTGCAGCTGTCACATTTGTTACAGTACTTCATTACCTTTGTCGATGAATTCAGTAGAATGATTTGGGTGTTTCTAATAAAACTGAAGAGTGAAGCGTTTGAGACATTCAAAAGATTCAAAGTCAGAGTTGAAAAAGAAAGTGGAAAATTCATCAAGGTGCTTAGAACACACGGTGGAGGCGAGTACACGTCCCATGCATTTGAGCATTTCTGCAAAGAAAATGGAATTAGTCACGAAGTGACATCGCCCTACACTCCGCAGCATAATGGTTTAGCTGAGAGGAGAAATCGGACAATCTTAAACATGGCTAGATGTCTTCTGAGGGAGAGAAACGTGCCATGAATACTCTGGGGAGAAGCCGTCTCAACAGCTGTGCACATTTTGAACAGGTGTCCCACCAAAAGACTCAAAGACAAAGTTCCATTCGAAGAAATAAACCCTCAGTTAAACATTTTAAAGTGTTTGAATCCCTGGTTTTTAGTCATGTTGTAGATCAAAGAAGGTCAAAGCTGGAAGATAAAGGGGAGGCAATGGTATTCGTTGCGTACCATTCGACTGGTGCATATAAACTATACGATCCTACGAGAGAAAAGATTGTACTAAGTAGGGACGTGATAGTTCTTGAAGACAAGAGTTGGGACTAGAAGCAAGGAAACACAGAGCTTAAGAAGATATCCATGGTGCATGGAATCACGGACGAGCTCACAAGTGCTAATACAAGCTCTGCAGATGCAGCAAGGGGTGAAGCAGACTTGGGAAATACAGAACAGAGGCCAAGGAGACAACCAGTTCGACCATCCAGGTTTGCGGATTATGAAATTAATTCTGATGCAGGTGTTAGCGAAGAAGGAGATCTGGTCCATATTGCCTTGCTGGCTGGATCAGAACTGATATCTCTAGAAGAAGCCTTAGAGCAACCCGTCTGGAAAAATGCAACGATCGAAGAAATGGGATCAATAGAAAGGAACAAGACATGGAGACTGATCGACTTGCCACCTGGAAAGCATTGCATAGGAGTGAAATGGATTTTTAAAAGGAAACTTAATTCAGACGGTACCACAGCAAAGCATAAAGCTAGACTGGTAGGTAGAAGATTTCTGCAAAGGCAAGGGGTTGATTTCCAAGAGGTGTACAAGCTTTAGAAAGCCCTTTATGGCTTAAGGCAAGCACCGAGAGCATGGAACAAGAAGATTGATGCCTTCTTCTTCAATCACGGGTTTGAACGATGCACTATGGAGCATGGCCTTTACGTAAAGAAGAATCCTGGTGGTGTAACAATGATAATTTGTTTGAACGTGGATGACCTATTGGTTACTGGATCGTGCCTGAAGGAAATTGAGGAATTCAAAAGGATGATGAAGGTTGAATTTGAGATGACAGACCTTGGAAGGCTCACTTATTTTTTGGGAATGGAATTCACTCATACGACCTCAGGTCTACTGATGCACCAGCACATGTACGTGAAAGAGCTTCTGAAAAGATTCAAGATGATGGAATGCAATGATATTAAAAGTCCACTTGAAATGAATGTCAAGTTAAGGTTAGACGAAACGGAAGAAGGAGTGAACGAAACAACGTATAAACAGATGGTAGGCTCTCTGCGATTTCTCTGTAACAGTAGACCAAATTTAATGTTTAGTGTTGGCTTGATAAGTCGCTTCATGGGAAGTCCGAAAAAGAGCCACATGACTACTGCCAAGCGTGTACTGAGATACGTTAAAGGAACTGCAAAGTGTGGGATTCTATTTCCATATGGGATGGAGAAGGATGAGTTGAAGCTTATTGTCTATTTGCAGATTCGGATTTTGGAGGAGATCAAGTTGAAAGAAAGAGCACTTCAGGGAACATTTTCTTCCTGAACAAAGCACCTATCTCATGGTGCTCTAAAAAGCAATCTGTCGTTGCTTTATCGAGTTGTGAAGCGGAATACATAGCTGGGTGCTATGCAGCATGCCAAGGTATTTGGTTAAGTGAAGTACTGAAAGAATTAAAGATACAGGAAGAGGATTCTGTGATGTTGAAGATGGATAACACGTCAGCAATAAACCTTGCAAAGAATCTGTGAGCCATGGGAAAAGCAAACATATATAGGTAAGATACCATTTCTTGAGAGACATGATGAGCAAAGAAAGAGTTGAAATAATGTACTGCAAAACTGACCTCCAATTGGCTGATTTGTTCACTAAATCGCTTAAGTTTGATAGATTCGAATATCTTAGGAAGGAAATTGGAATAATACCTCTTGACATCTTTAATTAAGGAGGTGTATTAGATTAGTAATTAAAGTTGTCATGTATTTTGACTTTCTGTTAAGTCTGTTATAAGACTTTTTCACTTTCCTCTGTATATAAAATGTTGCCTCTCGTGTAAATGTTACACACACAGTTTTACTTTTGCAATTCTCTCTCGAGTTCCCACACTCTTTTCTCTCAGTTTTCTTCCATTTCCATTAATAAAAGATTGCATTTTTTACAACAAAATCATTACAGTATCATCACGTTAGCATCTCAAAAGTACTGCACCACATAAGTGCTGTTCAAATCTATCTATGTTTTAGACCATGCAACATTATGTACAGTCAGAGAAATAACTCATTATATTAGTTAAAAGAAATTGGCAATGTTTTAGACCATGCAATATTATGTACGGTCACACAGAGAAATAACTCATTATATTAGTTAAAAGAAATTGGCAACAAAGGTTTTGTGTTTGTTGATGATATTTACACATCATTCAGATTTGTAAGTGAAATTACAAAATATCATGAAGATTGAAGATGATGATTATGTACAATTTTGATTCTGAGGTCTTCCACATTTATTTGGGATATTACTTGAAAGCACATGAAAAAACAATTAGAATTAATTAAATATAGAAGGATTCTATGACTTTTATTTACAATTTTACTAAATTAAAAAAAAAAAAAAGAGTTTATCTTGTTAATGAAAAAAATAATTTAGAATTTTTGTTTTGCAGACAGTGACATTCATAATCTATAGAATTTGAATGATGAAGAGTATCAACCAACATTTATTATGAAGACTTATAATGCTTTTTATGTATTCTTTACTTAAATGTTTTTTTCTTTTTAAATTCTTTTAAATGTTCTTAAATTTGGTAATCATATTGTGTTTTCAGTTCTTTTGAATTTTACTTGTTTATGTGGATTTTAGCATGTAGAAGTAGTAGTATTACAAATGCTTCTGAATCAGAGAATCTGTAGAAAGAATTTCTGCATAATGAAAGCAGCTCGGAGTTTCTTTCAAATGGTATGTATTTTGATTCTTCCAACAATATTATTCATCTTATTCTTTATTTAGATTTGGACTAACTCTATACCTATATAGAAAGAAATTTCCATTTTAGGTGTCTTCTAATTTTATCTTTTAAATAAATATATTTTTGGCATCTTAACTTATATAAAATATATTTATTAGATTTTTGTTATTATTGGGGCTGGAAGTGATGCCACCGGTACTGCTAGAATACTAGAAATTCTAAAGAAATCAATCAGTGAAAAAGCAAGGGCTGAGGCAGTTGATGCACTTCAAGAGGAAAATATGATGTGAAAAAGCAAGGGCTGAGGCAGTTGATGCCGTTCAAATCCATTTTATATTTTATTTTTTTGTTATTTTTATTTGTTTTCTTTTGATTTTATTTCTCTAATAGGTTTCTATATTATATTATATTATATATATATATATATATATATATATATATGGAGTTTGTTATAAACATATAATGCGGAAAATAAAATAAAAAATTTAAAGGGTAAAAATACAAAATTATTTTTATTTTTATTTTTATTTTATTTTATTTTTTAGGTGAATATTACCTTTATTTTATATTAAACCCTTATGTAGATGTAATTATATTTTTATAATATTGTTTCAAATATTTAGTTAAATTTTATCTTCATATAATAAAATTAGGAAAATAGATATAAAAAGGTAAAATTAATAAAAAATATTTAAATAATGGTATAAGTGCTCATGCGATCGTCCGTATCAGCCTAACACTCAATTCTCTCAAGTTTTTTAAACAAATAAATAATGTATGAGCACTCGTGTGACTGCTCGCGTCGTCTTTGTGCTAAAAAAACTTTTTCTTTTTTTCTTTATAAAAAAATAACAAAAATATGTTTTACAAGTTAAGCACACGTGTGACCGCTCGTGTCGTACTTGTTCTGGAAAGTTTTTCCCTTTCTTATAAAAAACAAAAATATATGTTTTAAAGGTTAAACACACGTATGGCCGCTCGCGTCGTCTTTGTGTTAGAAACCTTTTCTCTTTCTTTCAAAAAAATATGTTTTAAAAGTTTGGC
>CM050929.1:17126829-17266829 GCA_027742785.1 Vigna reflexopilosa
AAAATTATACAACAGTAGCTGATTTTACCTACAGTTTAGATATCGCAATACTTATTTTTTTCATATCAAATTTCTTAAAAGATGTAATAACAAAATTTGTCTATATTATTATACTATATTATTTAATTATTATTAGTAGAATTTATTGATAATTAGATATCATAGAAGAAACATTAAATTTGTGTTTCCAAATTCATTTAACTAATGATTTAATTCATTATTTCTGTGTTTGTACGCAATAGTGCATGCTCTAAAACATAGGTAGATCTTAGCAGCATTTATCAGTTGAAGTAGTTTTTATATGCTAACCTGTTGATACTGTAATGCTTTTGCTGCTAAGATATAGTTGCCGAGCCTTAAGAGCAAATCTTTGAGCTCCTTTAAAAGCTTTGTTTTGCATTCTCTTTTCAACAACTTAATCCATGAAGAAAAAGGACATAATGCAGAGGATCATGTCTTGTTTCTGGATAAGGTCTACATAAAAGGTTGTCACAACAGATAAATGTTGTTGTTTTCCTGCTATAGAATCTATATTTTTTATATGGTTTATTTTTAATTGTTAAGTTTTAATTGGTTAAAAAATTTATTAATATTATTAAATAAACTTATCTTTTTTATATGCTAAATGATATTTGTTTAAGATATCTTAAAGAAGCTATGTTTATATATATTTTCTTCCTTGAATGATTATATTATCTTAAACGTGGGATGCTAAATTGATGATTTTTTTTATGTAATACAAAGATCGAATATTCAATTAATTATCAGTATAATGTATGCATATTAGATACAAGATGAATCTTGGACATCTATTTTACTTATTCTTTAATAAGTTAGTGAAACTTCACAGTGATCTTAATCAATTTAATAATTTTTTTTATGTTTATGGTGTTTTTCAAATATTTTGATTTATAATTATATAAACAATCACATATATATTAACTAGATATATTTAAATTTAATTATGTAAAATTTTATAAGCACTTTAATCTAAAAGTGTGTTCTTAGATCTTTTTTGAAGGAAGAAGCTTTCTCCACACTTCTTTATTGTTCCCCTATCAATATTGAGAAACCCATACAATGGAAATGATATTTCTCATCATTCAAGTCCTATAACAAAAAAAAAAAATGAATTTGATACACGTTTATTATTTGATTTTTGCTTTTGTTTTATATATCCTAATGCAGATTGTTCTATAATCATAATGCTTTTGTTTGTTACATGATATCAAACAATGTTCATTATTTTCATTATTTACTATTAACAATGACAGTACCTTTTTTTATTAAATTCTTAGGTACTCACAGTTTAATTATTTAATTATTCCTTTACAAAATTAAAAATACAGACATATATACTATATACAATTTTAACATTTACATCTACATAAAATAAACTCTATAAAAGTATATATTATATTTCAAATATACTATTATCACTACAAAAATTTAGATCTTTATCGAGGGTTATATTTTTAGTTTTCGACAATTTTAATTCCTGGAAAGTATGTTATCCGGGATTAAGAAAATCTCTGGAAAAGTTGCGAAAAATCCTTGCGAAAAGTTGCGTCGCAATCAGCAAGAATTTTGCTAAAACTGTCGGAATTAGTGGGGATTTTGCTGAAACCACCGGAATTAACGGGTATTTTTACTAAAACAGCTGGAATTAGGGTGGTTCAGAGAAAATTGCCGATATTTGTGGGAGGTTTCAGAAAACCGCCGCTATTTGTGATGTAACATTATTAGATGTTTATCTAACCGACATACTACATCATTAGACATTGGACGTCCTAACTAACTTACATCTAATGTACTTAAAATGCATTTTCACAATATATTTTTATACTCAATATATTGATATGAATACATTTAGATGTCAATTGACCAATCAAACAAATAAAAAAATATCTATACAGCTAAACGTGTTTAGAGATTTCTTTATTAATTTTATTCTGATATGTGTTTTTATATCTTATTCACAAGTTACACTTCTACGTTCTAACTATCTTCTCTTAAATTAAAAAAAAAAAAAAACTTAATCTCAAATGAAAAACAAACATATCATTAATAGCGATCAAAGATTTTTTATTATAAAAGACATAATTTTATTAATTAATATTTTTAGTTTGGATTATTATTAAATATAAGCTTTCTTATGCTTATTTAAGTAATAATAATTATAATAAATTCTTTTATTACAGGTTTTTTAAAATCAATTATTTATTTTATTACAAGAAAATTCTTTAAGCAGTAATCAATTTTAGAGATAAAAACTAATTTTTCACAATATAAATTACAAATTAGTAGTCTTTATAGCAATAAAATTATAATTAGTCATCAATTTGAATATTAATTTATGTGATAATAAAAACCTCAATAACTAATATATAGTGATCAATTTAGAATCTAGGTTATTAATTATAATTTCTTATTCATAATAATAACTTTTATATTTATAAATTAGTATGTAAATTAGTTAATATGTTGACCAATTATTTAAAACACCCTAATTTTAGAAATTGAGTTACTGTTATTGTTTAAAACACCCTTATTTTAATTTTCATGCGAAAATTTTAATATTTTTTTAATTTAAACTTAAGTCATTTTAAATTGTTTATATAAGTTACAATCTTTTAAGTTGTTATAATTTTCAAAATTAATATAATTGTAGTAAAAAAAGGAAAGACAGAAGGAAGCGGAGGAATTGAAGTGTGAGACTTTAGAGTTTTAGGTTACCTTTATACAACGCAACATGAGGTCCATTATCGGTTTAATTATGTGTAGTTATAAAAGTTTTATCATTATTTAATTATTTTTGTTAAATAAAATCAATAATTTAATTTTTTAAAACATGAACTTAGTTATAAAATATACATAATTTCCTAAAATATGCATCATAATATATGAACAACCTTATAAAATTTGTATAAATTAAATAAAAATTTTCTCAATAAAAAAATTATTAATTTAGTCAAATAAATATTTCATACTAAATTGAATATTCATTAATAAAATAAGATATATACAATGATAGAAAAGTAAGTATAATCAACTTAATTAAAATAATATGATAACTTCAAGAGATTATTTATTATTATTATTAATAAATTAATTATCTAATTTCTATAAAAATAATTTGTGTTTGTAAAACACTAAAAAAAATATTTAAATAACAATTAATTTTAAAGATATAAAATAATTATGTTACCACCATATAAACTAATGTGTGACTTCTACAATAAAAAAAAATCTTTGTTTTAAAAAAAAATCACAGTTGACATACAAGGCACACTTAACTCAACATGCAGAATTTCAGTTCATAGTTCACATAGCTTAATTACACTAAAATAACTTCATGTACGCATTGTTACACGATCCTAAGCAAAATCCCCAAATTCATGCAACCCCAATTCCCAAAACAGAATAGAAAGAAAAACTTAAGTTTCCCAAAGCAATTCAGAAGCTTGCCTTACAAGGATTTCCACATAATCCTATAAACCACCAATTGGTGATAGGAGTTAGCTCTTACTTAGTAAGGAGTCACTAACATAAAGAGTTTTATTAATTTTAGTGACCTGTTTTCATATAAAATATATACAATATCAACATATCAAAATTTAAATTAAAGATCTCACAGCATTTTAAACATCTTAATGGAACAAATATTCGTATTAAATACGCATTGAACATTAAAGATAAATAGACATCATAAGCAAGTCAAAAATCTCATGCAACATTTTTGAGTTAAAAGAATAATTTAAAAAAAGCTTAAAAGAATAATAAAAGATAATAATTACTCTATTATTTAAGATAAATCAATTGTTATTTTGAGTTTCAACATTTTTTCTGGTCAGAAAATTCAATTGACATTTTGAATTCGATAATGTAGATAGTTTGTACAATATTATGGAGGCATACAAATAAAAAGTAGAGCTCGCATTTATTAAATCTTTCTATTTCTGTTTGAAATACACAGATTCCAAAACTTACAGTATTTTATACAAATATATTTATACAAATACATTACAAAACTTACAGTATTTTATACAAATATATTTATAATGAGAACATGCTTATGCTCATATTTTATGAAAACTTACCGTCTGACAGAAGAGCTTTCGGCTTTTAGGCTTCCAACAAAAATATGAAAATGAAAACATAATGAAGCGAAGTGGAGGAAATGAGGCGTGAGTCTTTAGGATTTTAAGTTACCTTTATATAGTGAAACATGAGGCCCTCGCTTCAATTATTTGTGTAATTTTATAAGTTTTATCGTTATTTAATTAATTTTGTTAAATATCAGGATTTTGAGTATCAAAGCAATTAGTATCTAAATGAAATTTTAGTTAATAAGAAAATTGTTAATTTAGTCAAATAAATCTTTCCTACTAAATTTAAATTTAAGTCATTTTAAATTGTTTATATAAGTTAAGATCTTTTAAGTTGTTATAATTTTTAAAATTAACAAAATTGTAATATAGTGCATACATAAGATAATGCTAAACTTTGTTAGATATTACAATAATTATTATAATCTAATATGGGTATATAAAAGCTATAGGAAGAATTGAAAGAAAAAAAAGAGATATATCTTTATAAAAGAGATACTTTTATTGAAAAATGTTAATTTATATAGTAATGAGAGGAACAAAATTGAACAAAATCAGTAATTAAAATAATAATAAATCCTTGAAAATTAATTACTGATTTGATTTTTAATTGTCTTTACACTAAAATATTTCTTATTATCTTTTTGTCAAACCATTTAAATCTAGCTTTACTTATTAAGCTCATTATACTGTTTCCATCAAAATAATATATATATATATATATATATATATATATATATATATATATATATATATATATTTCTGGTGCACAGAGGATGACACCACTTTAGTTTGGTGCAATCATAGTCCGCCAAGTGATAGCTCCATCCTTGAGCTATGCAACATATCCGTGAGATTTGGAGGCTGGAAAATGCAAATGGAAGCTGAAAACTCAATGGAATGTGACAGAGGCAGCTGCAGCCGATGCAGGATCAAATGCAGCTCGGTTGATCAACTTCAGTGGATGAAGAATGAAGCCTGGCAGCGGATGATGGTGTGAGAAGTGGCTGTTGGAATGAATGTAGTGCTTTGATGGAGGGATACAACTCAGACGACCTTCCACTCAAGGAAGGAAGTTGCATTGGAGAAAGTAAGCATGGTGAGGACTTCTGAATTCAAGAAGTGGCTGGATATTTCAGCAGAGTTTCTCATATCATTCAAAAGTGCATACAAGGTGCTACCATGGTGGGTTTTATAGATGCAACCCCTTGGCCGTGTGTGAGAAGCATGATCCGTGAAAAGTGGATCTCATTCTACCGGTCATAGCATATGAAACATGTGAGAAAAATGCAATTAAGCATGTGGCCACGTGATGAATTAGATTTGATGTTGCAGCCCCCTTGCTTGCTAAGCTCACCCCCCCTCCTTTGTAGAAATGACTCTTTTACCCTTCTCCATGTTTTGGTACTTTGACAACATCTTCTTGGTCTCCAATCTTCCATCCAAAAATAGCAAAGAGTACTTGACCTTTGGGAGAGTGCTCATCTTGAAGCTTCTTGATCATCCCTCTTGTGATAGGTCCTATGGTGCTAGGCCTTCTTGTATCATCCCCTCCTTCTTGAGAGGGATTTGTCCTCAAATCCATAGGATCTTCATCTTCACTTTCATAACCTGCAAAAGGTTTAAGGTCAGATACATTGAAGGTAGCATGAACACTATATTCAGGAGGAAGATCAAGTTGATATGCATTGTTATTAATCCTCCTTATGACTCTAAAAGGTCCATCTCCTCTAGGATTGAGTTTGGATTTTCTTATGTGAGGAAATCTTTCCTTTCTAAGATGAACCCAAACTAAATCTCCTTCATTGAAGATTAACTCTTTCTTGCCCTTATTATGTTGCTTGGCATATTTCAGATTTTGTTGTTGAATTTGATTGCTAACCCTTTGATGTAATTCTTTGATAAACTTAGATTTAGATACCCCATCTTGATGAACAAAATCAATAGAACTTGGAAGGGGTATTAAATCCATAGGAGTTAAAGGGTTAAAACCATAGACAACCTCAAAAGGAGACAATTTAGTAGTTCCATGAACTACTCTATTGTATGCAAACTCAACATGAGGTAGGTACTCATCCCAAGATTTGTGATTTCCTTTAAGAATTACCCTTAGTAAAGTGGAAAGAGATCTATTGACTACTTCAGTTTGACCATCTGTTTGAGGATGGCAAGTAGTACAAAAACATAACTTAGTCCCTAATCTAGACCATAAGGTCCTCCAAAAGTGACTAAGAAATTTTGTATCTCTATCCGAAACTATTACTTTAGGTAACCCATGAAGTTTTACCACATCTCTAAAGAATAACTTTGCAATGTTGCTTGCATCATCTACTTTGTGGCAAGGTATAAAATGAGTCATTTTACTAAATCTATCCACTACCACAAAGATAGAATCACAACCCCTAGAAGTTTTAGGAAGTCCTAGCACAAAATCCATACTTATCTCTTCCCAAGGGGTGGAAGCAACATTCAAAGGAGTATAAAGTCCATGAGGCATATACTTAGATTTAGCTTCTAAACAAGTTATACACTTAAAGCAATGCCTTTGAACATCCCTTCTCATATGAGGCCAAAAGAATTTTTCTTTCAACATGGCAAGGGTCTTTTCTACCCCAAAATGCCCCATTAATCCTCCCTCATGTGTCTCTTTAACAAGGAGTTTTCTATGTGAACCTTGAGGAATGCAAATTTTTCCTTCTTTAAAAAGATACCCTTCTTTCACATAGAATCCTCCTTGAGGCTTATTGAGACATTCCTCATAAATATGAGCAAAATCAGGATCTTGTGAATACAATTCAAGAATGTTATTAAACCCAAGAATTTGAGCTCCCAATGTGGCTAAGAGATTAATTTTCCTTGACAAAGCATCAACCACGACATTGGATTTTCCTTTCTTGTATTTAATAACATAAGTGAATTGTTCAATGAATTCCAACCACTTAGCATGTCTCTTTTGTAACTTATGTTGACTGTTCAAATACTTAAGTGATTCATGATCACTATGAATGATAAACTCCTTGGCAACAAGGTAATGTTCCCAAGTTTGAAGAGCCCTCACAAGTGCATAAAGTTCCTTGTCATAGGTGGGGTAATTACAAGAAGCACCATGAAGTTTTTCACTAAAATATGCAATTGGGTGTCCTTCTTGTAATAACACTGCACCTATGCCAAATCCTGAAGCATCACATTCTAGCTCAAAAGTTTTGGAAAAATTTGGTAAAGCTAGAATGGGTGCTTGTGTGAGCTTCTCTTTGAGTAGCTCAAAAGCTTTTTGTTGTTTTTCTCCCCAATGAAATGGAACATCCTTTTTCACCAACTCATTGAGGGTGAAGCAAGACTAGAGAAGTTAGGAACAAATCTTCTATAAAAACTTGCCAACCCATGGAAGCTCCTTACTTCTCCTACATTCTTTGGAGGAGGTCAATCTTGGATGGCCTTTATTTTTTCTGGGTCCATATGAACCCCATTTTTGCTAACCAAAAATCCAAGAAATATGACACTATCAACACAAAAGATACACTTATCAAAGTTTGCAAACAATTTGTGTGTTCTAAGAATTGTTAAAACAACTCTTAAATGATTTTCATGAGTTTGCAAATTTTGACTATATACCAAGATGTCATCAAAGTAAACAACTACAAACTTCCCAATGCAATCCCTAAGAACATGATTCATAAGTCGCATGAATGTGCTTGGAGCATTTGTAAGACCAAAAGGCATAACTAGCCACTCATATAATCCAAACTTGGTCTTAAAGGCAGTTTTCCATTCATCACCCTCTTTAATTCTTATTTGGTGATAGCCACTCTTTAAATCTACCTTTGAAAATATTTGTGCTCCATGCAATTCATACAACATATCATCAAGCCTAGGAATGGGATGTCTATACTTGATTGTGATGTTGTTGATAGCTCTACAATCACAACACATGCGCCACTTTCCATCTTTTTTTGGTACAAGCAACACTGGTACAACACATAGACTTAGACTCTTTTGAATTAAGCCTTTATCTAGCAACTCTTGGACTTGTGTCTCAATCTCCTTAGTTTCTTGGGGGTTTGTCCTATAGGCTGGCCTATTAGGAAGAATTGCCCCTGGAGTGAAATCAATTTGATGTTCTATTCCTCTTATGGGTGGAAGCCCTTTTGGAATTTCTTTTGGAAATAGATCATCAAATTCTTTCAAAAGTTTGTGAATGGGTGGAGAAAGAATTGAAGTCTTTGGATCACTAGATGTGCATGTAAGTGTTCCTTGACAAAGAAGAAGATATGAAGGTTGCTCAACTTGAAGGGTATTGAGTAAAGTCTTTTTGGTTAAAAGAACTTCATGTTGAGTGACCTTAGGTGGTACACTTGTCTCTTTACTCTCCTTTCTTTTTGACTTTTTCTTTTGGCCATGTTCTTGCATTCTTAAAGACTTCATTTGTGCTTGATCCTTAGCCACTTGGTTAGGAGTTAGAGGATGAAGCACAAACTTTTTGTCCTTTTGATGGATAGTGATGGTATTAGTTAGACCATGATGGAAAGTTTGATGATCAAATTGCCATGGTCTCCCTAATAACACATGACATGCTTCCATGGGAACTATATCACATAAAACTTCATCTTTGAAGTTCCCAATGGAAAATGCCAACTTCACTTGATTCTTGACTACTATATCCCCATCTTCATTTAGCCAATGAAGTTTATAAGGTTTTGGATGGGGTATAATATCAAGTTTCAATTTCTCAACCAACCTTGTACTACAACAATTGCAACAAGAACCACTATCAACAATGAGAGAACAATGATTTTCTTGAATTTTACACCTTGTATGAAAGATGTTCTCTCTTTGTGATAGGTGTTCTAGACTTGTTTGGTTGTTAAGAATTCTTCTTACCATGAGAAGTTGTCCATCATCAGCATATATTTCCTCTTCTTTTTCTTCTTCCTCACTCTCACTTTCACTAGTTGGGGTGTCACTTTCACTACTATATATGTCCTTACCTTTTAAAATAATGTTATTCAAGATGAATTGAGATTGATAAGGGCAAGTAAATCTAGGGGAAGTCAGAGTGAAAATTCTCAAGAGGGAGGCTGGAAAATGCAAATGGAAGTGAGGCAACACAATATTGACTTCTCTAGGGGGTGGAGGTGCATGAGAAGTTCTCCTATGCCTCCTAGAAGTAGAAGGTTGATGAGGGTAATAATCACCCATACTCAAAGAATTCCCTCCCTCTTGAGAATTTTCACTCTGACTTCCCCTAGATTTACTTGCCCTTATCAATCTCAATTCATCTTGAATAACATCATTTTGAAGCTCTATATTGATTTTCTCTTCTTTTATTTCCCTTCTCATTTCCTTGAATTCATTAACTAAAACTTGAAGAGAAACATTTTCTTTTTCACTATCACTAAGCCTAGGAGAGTGTCTTCTAGACATTATAGTGGACTTAAATGTTATTCTTAAAATAAAGACTAAAGATTTTCACTTGAAAGCAATATTCCAAGTAAGGGTGGTGAACCACTAGGGTCACTTAATAACCATGCCTTGTCCTTGCCAAATATGCTTCTAGCTAGTTACTAAAGTCCTTAGATCAAAATCACTCTTAAAATCCACTTAAGTCTTAAGACCACAAAGAAAACACAAAGTAAAGAAAAACAACAAAGATTGAGACTCTAAAATTCAGACTCTAGGCGCGCTCCTAGTCCTTGAATTAAAAATAATGAAACTTTGAAAGTAAAGGTGAGATCTCCTATGGTGAGGCTTAGACTTTGGATCTAAGACACACTCACCGACTACTCAAATTTTAGGTTGTGAGACTTCTTTGAGTCTAGTTACAAATGAGGTTAACTGTTTTATGGTTCAGTTTTTAAAAATTGAACTTATAACAATTTCAGTTAACTGTGAAAACTGTTTTTTCTTACCAACAACTGTTTCTTCTTGCCAAAAAAAAATTATTTAATAATAAAATATTAATAAAAGAAATTATTCACATAAAAAAATTAATAATTAATTTTTTAAGACAATTTTTTTATCACAAATTTTAATATTTTTTATCAATAAATATATAACATATATAAATAAAAAAGATGATTTATATTTTTATATTTTTATATTTTTTAAGTTACATAAAATAAAGGTTTAATACGTATTTTGGTCCCTCTTTTGGAGAGGTTTGTTCAAACTGGTCCTTCCTTTTTTAAAAAGTTCAATAAAGTCTCTCTTTTTGCAAAAACTGTTCAAGTTGGTCGTTTTTGCTAACAACGTTAATTCTGTTAACGGCAGAGCTGCCAGGTGTCTAATATCTGATGGTGTGGCATTGTTATGTGTTTTAAAAAAATAAATAATTGTGACGTGTAAATTAATATAGTTAGGGTTAAATTAAAAAATGAATTTGGGGTAATTTGAGGTGGGTAATTGAGTAAATCAATTGTGGTCAGAAGATTGAATTGGGTAAAAATTGCAATTGAGATTGGGAAATTTTGGGCGACTTAGGGTTCATCACGCATCTTCAATGCAATCATCTCCATCAGCGCTCTAGGCTTTTTTTGGTGCTCCAGCCTCTTCGTCCAGCGTCGTGGTTCGTGAAGGAGGGTGTTTCGTTCATCAACGTTGTTGAGGTTAGTGTTCTTAGTTACTGATCACATTATGTTTGTCGTGTTTAATGAGTGGAATTGTGTGTTTGTTTTTTATGGGTGGCTTAAAATATGATTTTATTTATCGTTTTCGGTGTTGAAATTGGTCCCGTGTTGGGTGTTGAGATTGGTCCCCTGTTGGGTGTTGAAATTGGTCCCCTGCTGGGTGTTAAATTGGTCCCATGGGTGTTAATTTATGAAAGTGGTCCCCTTTTTCATTTGCAGGGTAGGGTTTGGGATGTGTGACGATAGGTTTAAGGTCGTGGTCCACCACGGTGGGACCTTGATAAAGGACGTGTGTCCCTTTAAGTATATAGGTGGGCAGATATGTTCTTGGGACATTGATCCCGGCACATGGAGTTATTTTGGAGTGGCTGCTTCAATTAAAGAAATGGGTTACATGGAAGTAGAAGAGTTAGTTTACAGCATTGAAAATATTTTACATGGCCTATATGACAATAGTGGAGCTATGAATATGATGCAAGTGGCTAAATGTTTGGGGAAAGTGGACTTATTTGTTGTGCATAAAGTTAGCGAACCAGAGGTTGTGGAAAATGAGAATGAGAATGAGAATGAAGTTCTTTACCTTTGTCAAGGGCCTGCAGAGAGTGGTGAGGGTAGTGGGTTTGATGTTGCTGTAGAAGAAAATGGGGAGGAAGTTGGTGCAGTTGAGGTGGAGGTAGTTGGTGCAGTTGAGGTTGATGAAATGGGTGCAGTGCAGGTTGATGAAGTGGAGGTGGAGGTTGATGAATTGGAGGTGGAGGTGGAGGCAGTGGAGGTGGAGGAAGTGGGTGCAGTGGAGGTTGATGAAGTGGAGGTGGAGGTGGACGCAGTGGAGGAAGTGGAGGTGGAGGAAGTGGGTGCAGTGGAGGCGGAGGAAGTGGAGGAAGTTGAAGTGGAGTCTTTGGATGAAGTACAAAATAGTTGTGAGGAAGAAGTGCAAGTGGATTCTTTGGAGGACAGTGATGAAGATTACATGGTGGAAGATATTGGAAGGGGGTTGTCTGATGATGATTCGGAGTTAGAACAACTGTTAACTCCAGAAGATAGTGGTAGTGAGGAGGATGACAATGCAGACAAACCAAGTCGATGTCGGTTTCCTACATTTGGAAAAAAGAAGTCAATGGCAGATTACAAATGGGAAGTTGGTACTATTTTTAATGATAAGGAGGATTTTAAGGAAGCAATTAGAAGTTATGCTATTCATACTGGGAGGGATCTTAAGTTTGTAAAGAATGATAAGCATAGGGTTCGGGTGAGATGCATGGGTGCGCAAAAAAAGTGCCCATGGTTAGCTTACTTAGGATATTTACCAACAAGAAAGATTTGGCAGTTAAGGAAGATTGTTGATACACATGCTTGCAGCAGACAACTAAACATTAAAATGATGAATAGTAAGTGGTTGAGTCATGAAATAGATAAGTCATTGCATGATAATCCAACTATAAAGGTACAAGATATACGTAATAAAGCTCTAAGGAAATGGAACACCAAGGTATCAATTTCCAAAGCAAGAAGGGCCAAGTTAATGGCAACAAATGAACGTGAAGGAGATTTTAAAGAGCAATTTAGAAGGATTCATGACTACGGACATGAGGTGTTGAGAAGTAACCCTGGGTCAACTGTTAAGATTAAAGTGAACAGTGATCATGGTGAGGCCATCTTTGAAAGAATTTACGTATGTCTGAAAGCATGTAAGAATAGTTTTGTAAGTTGCAGGCCCATCATCTTTTTAGATGGCTGTTTTTTGAAAGGTCTATATAAGGGAGAGTTGCTTACAGCAGTTGGTAGGGACCCAAATGACCAAATGCTTCCCATAGCATATGCAGTAGTTGAAGTTGAAAATAAAGATAGTTGGAGTTGGTTTTTGCAATTATTGATTGAAGACCTTGGTGGTAATGAAATATGTAGAGCATGCACGTGGATGTCTGACCAACAAAAGGTACATGCAGTACTTACAATATTTTCTTCTTTTTACTTTATGATTTATGTATCTTTGATTAAAATATTGAAGTTGTCAGGGGTTGGTACATTCTATTGAAGAGCTTTTGCCTAAGGCAGAACAAAGATTCTGCATCAGGCACCTTTATGCTAACTTTAGGAAGCGGTTTAGTGGTCAAATATTGAAGAATTTGATGTGGAGTGCTGCAATAAGCACGTACCCCCAGGCTTGGGAAAGAGAGATGTTGAATATGAGAGCAGTGAATGAGGAAGCTTATAAATACCTCATAGCTATTTCCCCAAGGTACGTATGATAAATACCTCATACCTGTCACATGCACATTTCAATAGGTCATGTATGATGACCCAATTTCTTCCTTCGTCTGATGCAGGTTTTGGTCAAGATCTAGATTCACAGCTCAAGCAAGTTGTGATAGTCTAGATAACAACATCAGTGAAGGTTTCAACAGTGTTCTCATTCATGCTAGAGGAAAACCAATAATCACATTGCTGGAAGATATTAGATTGTATTTGATGAAAAGATGGGCCATGAACAGAATGAAGGTGGCATCTATGGATTTCAATTTTTGTCCAAAGATCAAGAAGAGACTATCAAAGGAATGTCAATTGTCTAGATATTGGATCCCAAGGTAATATTGTTCTTCTGTCTTATTTATGTTTATCTCCAATTTTTGAACATAGTTATTTATCTTTATTTGTTTCAGCTGGTCTGCAAGAAGGATTTTTGAGGTTAGGCATGTTTCAGCTGTTGGGAACAAGTTCACAGTGGACCTTGATACTCGTGAATGTAGCTGCAGGAAGTGGATGATCAGTGGCATCCCATGTTGCCATGCAGTAGCAGCGATGCACTTTATAAATTTAGACCCAGACACTTTTATACCAAATTGGTTCATGAAATCCACATACGAAGAGACATATGCATCCATCATTTATCCTGTGAATGGCCACCTCCTATGGGAAAATACAACCTTCCCCGATGTGCTGCCACCAGTTAAGAGGAAGATGCCTGGGAGGCCAAAGAAGAAAAGAAGATTGGAGCCATGGGAGCTAACCAAGGATGGGACCCAAATGAGTGTTGGTGGCCATAGAAAGAAATGTAGCATCTGTCGTCAATTTGGGCACAACAAAAAAATATGCCCTTTACGTCCATCCATCATAGAACCAATAGAAACAACACAACCATCAGAAGCACAAAGTATAGAAGACCCAGCAAGTGATCAATCTCCTCAGCCACCACTACCAACACAAGATTCCATCACAGAACCAACTCCAGCAATAGCAAGGAAAAAGTTAACTATTAGAAGACAAGTTGCATAGATTGAACTCCAGCAGTTTAGTGATATTGTGTACGACGGTACCTTATTTATGTATGATATTTCAATTTAGACATGTTATCTTTCATATTTGAATTTAGACATGTTTGAATTTAGACATGTTATTTGTGTATGACAGTACCTTTGTTTGGATGTACTGATATTATGTGTCTTTATGTTGTTTGTATGTTCTTTTAGGTTTCCTTACCATGTACCGATATTATGTTGTATTATGGGACCGTTTTGCACAAATTTTTAGTAAAAGGGGGACCAAAATAAACATTTTAAACCAACATGAGGACCACATTGCACATTTTTAAACCAACAAGAGGACTACTACGAATTTTATTACAACACCAACTCATAATACACAAACGCAACATTGATTGCAGATTGCCCACCTAACATCAACCTAAACACAACCCCAATATGATAATGTTAAGCACAATAAGAACAACCACAATTCCAACTAAGAACTTTATCTTTCTCTACAACTCTTTGACACTACTTTCGATATCAGTGGTCCTCTTGTTTTGCCTCACATTTGTACCATCTCTATCATCAGCGTTCTCTTCACCACACCACTTGAAAAAGTTACATGACATCCCACTTGTAAATGCACCCTATTATTCACAAAAAACATAAAAATCTGTCAACACAGAAAATCAATTCAACATAAAAGTGACTATGCTATTCAAAAAACCTTATAATGACGACATGCCCAAAATTGCCTCCCAGCATTTCTTGCAGTTTTCGCAACTTTCAGTATAGCAAAATTACCACAGTGGCAAATAGGGGTTATCCCAACACCCCTCGAAAGAACACGCTGTGATGAATGCGAAGCTCCTTTGCCCGTTGTCTTCGAACAAGAACAACCACTTTGTGAAGAAGCCATTCCAAACCCCTAACCCTAAGCTTTTAAAATTGGAAAAGTCTGGACAACATAACCACAAACCCTAACCCTTGCTTTTAAATTGGGGAACAATAACCATGAATCAGTACTGTAACAAGATGATTCAGCAATGCAGTGTGACACGTCAAATTTATTTCTACACATCATCAGATATTAGACACCTGGCAGCTCTGCCGTTAGCAGAATTAACGCCGTTAGCAAAAAGGACCAACTTGAACAGGTTTTGCAAAAAGTAGGACTTTATTGAACTTTTTAAAAAAGGAAGGACCACTTTGAACAAACCTCCCCCAAAGAGGGACCAAAATAGGTATTAAACCTAAAATAAATAAATATATATATATATATATATATATATTTTGTTACGTTATTTTTTATATTTTTTATTCATAAAATAAAATAAAATAAATAAATAAAAAATAAAATAATTTCCATATACATATAATAATAAAAGAAATATAAATAAAATAAAAAATTATAATATCAAATAATTAAAAAATTAATTTGTAAAATAATTATGAATAAAATAAAATAAATATTAAAATAAATTTTTATTATATTAAAAATTACGTTTGTGTTGACTCGAAACATTTTTCAATATTATTAAACCACTGTAACAATTTTTATTCCAAATAAAAAACGAAAATTTTTATTCCAAATAAAAAAAGAAATTTTTTATTCCAAATAAAAAAAGAATTTGTTTTACAAAAGTTGCAATCAAAATGATTTAATTTCAAATTATAATTTAAAGTTATTTTGTTATTAGATAGTGTTAAAATCAGATTTTAGAATTAGTGCAATGTTAAAATTAGTACTATTCAGTTTAAAATTAGTAGTTCAGTTAAAATTAGTGTAGTTTAGTATTCAGTTAATAGTTCAGTTAGTGTAATTTACAATTCAGTTAATAGTTCAGTGCAGTTTACAGTTTAGTTAATAATTCAGTTAGTGCAGTTTACAATTCAGTTAATAGTTCAGTTTAGTTAGTGCAATTTACAATTCAGTTAATAGTTCAGTTAGTGCAGTTTACAATTCAGTTAATAGTTCAGTTCAGTTTATACTGCAGTTTAGTACAATTTTGTATAGTTCAGTTTGATAAAACAAAAAAAAGTTTTCAGTTTGTCTGAACTGTAAAACTGTTTTACAGTTCAGTTTAAACAAATTAATTTTTAATTCAGTACAGTTTTTAGCAGTGTAGTTCAGTTTGATTTGTCCAGCCCTATACTTTGTGGTTTAACTAACATGAATAAATTAACATTGTGCATAGAGAGGCTTAAATAGACTACACAAAGGTCAGAGAACTCCATCTTTGTGTTAAGTACATTGTGTTTGTGTGAAAGTAAATAGGTCTTAGCATGGTGTGCTCATGACAAATTATGATAAACTTTGCTCTTGACTGTTGATATACCCTGTATACTTTGTGTGTCCTTCACTTTCACCAATTTTGAAATTTGTTAATGATCATCGTCTTCTCACTTGTATGAACACGTGCTTGTTGTTAGGATGTTCCATTTGTGGAACAATCTTAATTGTGGATTATGGACTGAATAAATTTTTTGTTTTTATTGGACTTTTACTTACTAATTCAGTATAAGTTTTTTTTCTTTCCCTCAGAATGATAAAAACAGTGCCGAAGAAAGGGAGAACATTACAGAAGGTAGTACAAGACTTAATGTTCTGAAACGCTCTTCTTCCTACAGTGATGAGAGGTAACTTTTGCTTTTAAAATTTCACTAGCAACATCATAATTAACATGGTGAAGAGTTGCACTTGCTGGTGTTTTCTTAATTATGCTAGAAAAAGCTGAGAAAATAGTATATGGGTCGCTTCTCGTCTGTTCCTTGATGTGGTAATGAAATAGGAATAATAATTGAGATCTTGTAATTCTTTAGATTATTGTCAGATTAGACTGAAGCTAGACAAATTATGCAGTGGTCCAAAGGTGACAATGCTTCAATCTGGTCATACAAGGCTAATTGAGTTTCTTTAAAATTTGAATTTCTTCTCCTATTGCGTTAAATTCTCTCTCTTGCATTAAATGCACCCATTCATCTCTCAGCATTTTCTATAAAAACAATTGATCATCTTATTAACCCTTGGCCATTTCATTGTTCATTAAAATGGTTTCAAAATCTGTTTTCTTATGTTTTGGTTTATTGGTGTTTGAAGCTAATAGATTTCATTCAATACAAGTACTTTCACATGCATGTTTATATCTCTATTTTCCATTGTACGAGATGTCTCATGGAAATAAGGCTTCAAAGGTTCAAACAGAAAGTCTTTCATGATCCCATTTTATTATAATCAAAAGTTAAAAAAAAAAATTGTACACATTTCTGGCAGTTTTGGCAAAACCCCGGTTATTTCCGGCGGTTTTGGCAAAACCCCGCTAATACCGGCGGTTTTGAAAAAATCTTCACTAACAATGACGTAGTTTTTCTCAGTGATTTTTCATAGCTTTTTAGGGGTTTTCTTAATTTCGGATAATATACTTTTCGGGGGTTAAAATCCCAGAAACGAGAAAAATAATCTCCGGTAAAATTGTATATTTTTGTAGTAGTTGTTCATATAGTATGATGCACATTCTACAATATTATGATTTTGTCTATTTTCATGTTTTAAGAAATTAAATTATTGGTTTTATTTAATAAAAATAATTAAATAATGATAAAGTTTTTACTTATAATTGAATAGACAGTGGGCCTTCTATTCCTCTGTATAAACTCCACCTAAAACCCTAGAAACTCACCGCTTGCTCTCATCTTTCTTTCCTTTTCTTGCCGCTTCCTTTTCATCCTTTCTTTATTCTTCTCGTATTTTCCTTTTCATCCTTTCTTTATTCTTCTCGTATTTTTTCTTTCGTCTTTCCTCTCCTTTCCTTTTTACTTATTTTATTTTTGTTTTCTGATACAGAAACTTTTCATAAAGTAGATTTTCATATTTTTAAATTTATAAATACATAAAACCTTAATATATATTAATATATTATGTCATAATAATAGTTTTGTTTGAAAAACATGCTTTAAACTGTTAGGTTCTAGTTTATGTATATTTTTACATATACAATTACTCAAGATTTTCCTTCTTTTTCATTTAGTGGTAAGCATTATGTTTATTTTTACCAATTTCTTTCAATATATATTTAGTTACATTAACAAATCACTTCATTTATTCATATGAAAGAAAGTAAAATAGTCTATCTATCTCAGAAATTTAATGCTTAAAATTTTTTAGACATTATGTTAAACCAGAAAACTGTGGCAGAAAAATCTTATTCACAAATTATATTTCTTATTATTGGATCTTCTAAACCATGTGATTTTATAAGGGGTAAAGAGATCCAACAAATGCATACAAATCATATTATTTACAAATCATATTTATTTACTTCGTTAAGTTATCGGTATCATTTTGAAATTCAGTTAAAATTATATGATATTTATTTACAAATCTTATTTATTTACTGTTATCCCATCCTTTAAACCATGCTTTGCAGACAACACCATTGTGGAGGAAAGGAGATGCATATATTAGGTACTATTAGCATTTTGTTTATCAAAATTATGTTTTAACATTTTCACTTGTGATTCAAATCTATTAACTATGTTTGTTCAGATTTAATAATTATTTTAATTTATTTAATATTTTTTTATATTAATCTATTTGGTATATTATTAGAAATATTTTGATTTATTATCACATATTTTTACGATTTTATTATTAATTAAATTTAAGGATTAATAATTAATTGAATCAAAATATGTAACTAATGGATTGTCTTTGTAGTATTTGAAATCCTATTGTAAAAGGATGAAAATTTATTATAATTAATATAAAAATTAAAATTTCATCACTTCATAATATATTTTATAAAACTATGACTAGAAAGCATTAGTCACATGTTTTATATAATTAAATTTTAATATATCTGATTAATATATTAGATTTTATAAATTAAGATATTTCAACTGATACCATAAATGAATGAAAATATCAAGAAAAATAATTAAAATGATTAAGAACATTATCAATCTTCACTATTGTATATAAAATTTTATATTATCTAAAATCAAAGAATTATACTGCTAATCAAGTGAATATTTAATGAACACAATAATCTAATAGTAAAAAAATATATAAAAGCACTGCTTTTGAAAGAAATATTAAACAAATGTCATTAGACAAATATCACTTAAAAAAAATTGTATTTGTCAGAATAATATTAATAAATTATTCAATGAATTAAAACTTAATATATTAAGTGTATATTTTTACTTATACACTATGAGATTGTAAGTAAAAATATAAATTAATATATATCTAGATATATATTAAGTGTATATTTTTACTTACACTATGAGGTTGTGAGGATTACTGATGATCTTATTAATCATATGTACTTTATTATTTATTATGTTGAAATTAAGTTACAGCTATCAGAGATATATTGGAAGTTTGAAAGTAGGTAAGCTTTTTTTAGTAATGTAGCTTTTATATGCTAACATATACTGAAATGATTTGCAGTAGCAGCCGCCATTGATTTTTGATGCATGCATTTGTTTTGGATCTCTTCCCTGATAGCAAAATCACAGAAGATTAAATAATAAGAAATATAATTTGTGATGTCTAAAAAATTTTAATTTCACTAAGAAAAATAAAAATATACAAGTCCATAAATTAGATCCACGATTTTCAAACAAATACCAGTAACATACTTCGATATAATATATTAATATAAATTAAGTTTATATATTTTAACATTATTGTTTAATTATCTTAAAAAGAAAAATAAGAACATGCTCGTATTTTATGAGAACTTACCATTTGACAGAGGAGCCTTCGGTTTTTAGGCTGCCAACAAAAATGAGAGTAAAAAAGGAAAGAAAGAAGGAAGCGGAGGGATTGAAGTGTGAGACTTTAGAGATTTAGGTTACCTTTATATGGGTTTAATTATGTGTAGTTATAAAAGTTTTATCATTATTTAATTATTTTTGTTAAATAAAATCAATAATTTAATTTTTTAAAACATGAACTTAGTTATAAAATATACCTAATCGTCTAAAATATGCATCATAATATATGAACAATCTTATAAAATTAGTATAAATTAAATAAAAATTTTCTCAATAAAAAAATTATTAATTTAGTCAAATAAATATTTCATACTAAATTGAATATTCATTAATAAAATAAGATATATATACAATGATAGAAAAGTAAGTATAATGAACTTAATTAAAATAATATGATAACTTCAAGAGATTATTTATTATTATTAATAAATTAATTTTCTAATTTCTATAAAAATAATTTTAGTGTTTGTAAAACACTAAAAACAAAATTTAAATAACAATTAATTTTAAAGATATAAAATAATTATGTCACCACCATATAAACTAATGTGTGACTACTACAATAAAAAAATATTTCATAAATTCATATTTTACCATTGAATAAAAATATGTCTTCTAAAAAAATATATCTTTTATTTAATTTTTCAACCCTTCTCTTATAGGTTTTATATTGTAACATTAAACTGCACATGAGCTTCGTAAAACGAAAATGTGGCATTAGTAGAACGAATGCTACATTAAATTAAATTAAGATTGTTAAAGAAAATGTTTGGAAAGAAAAGTAATAACTTTGGTGTTTGTCAGCTTATTAGTAAAAGGAATACTTTATAATAAGAATAACTAATCACTTTTTATAGAGAAAACCAACTTAATAGAATGGTAATGTGTTAGGGTATTCTTTGTAAACAAAACAAGTTCAAATCTGACCTGGTGAGACAAGATTATTATTTTTATCTTTTGTATGTTTTTTATCTTTACTTAATACAATGATACATGAACTTTTAGGAAAAAAAAATTATGAGATTTTGATTGGTACAACGTTGAATCCTTTTACAGTGATAGTGACAAATGAAACTTTAAACGAAAAATTTGTCCAGTAGTAGTAATTCGTTCAGTCAGTAATCTTAAAAAAGTTAGAGATTCGTAATCTTTCTCTTTCTCTCGTTTCATCGAAAGAAACAAAAAGCAGAATTCATAGTGAGACATTTTTTAAGGTGGTCCTGCTCTTAGCCTTCATGCATGCTATGGTTGGTGGTAGCATAGTAAAAAATAAAGAAGTGTGCTGGCCCAGTCTTTAGTGGAAAGAGGGCCCAAAACTGATGGCCCAAAAACGTGAGACAAATATCTCATTCGAACCTTCTGAGTGTCAGATGTTAGATGGGAGCAACGATGTTCGAGCCAGCTGCGAAAGAGAGACGAAGCACGCGATCTCCATGGAAGCTCCGGCGTGGCAGTCGACGGTGGCAGAAACTCCGACGTGGCTATCGGCGGTGACGATTGTTCGAGAAGAGAAAGATGAAGAAGAAGGGCATGCGCTAGAGGTAAGAGTTTTATGTTGCGAAGAAAAAAAAATGCGATTTATTTATTCTCTATGTCTCTCTTGTTACAAACGCTGGAATCCCTTATATAGGGATCCAGTAACATAAAAACGGAAAGACCCCAAAGATAGGAACCCTAAAACTAGATTATTGTTCATATGAACAGTAATCTCAAACAGAAAATAATAAATTCATAACAGAACATCTAAAACATTTAATAGCCTCCCCTCAAGCTAGATGATGAATATTCACCATTCCAAGCTTGGAAATAATGGATTTGAAACGAGTGCAGTGAGGAAACTTAGTAAAGACATCTGCAAGTTGTTCTTCTGACCAGATAGGGAGCAAATGGAGAAACTTGGCTTGTATTTTCTCACGAACCACATGACAATCCAACTCTATATGCTTGGTTCGCTCATGAAATCTTTGATTATGAGCTATGTGCCCGGCAGAGTTGTTGTCACAATAGAAAACAGTTGTAGCTATCTTCTTAACTTCAAAGTCTTGGAGGAGGTAGTGTAACCATTGCATCTCACAAACTGTGGCAGCTAGAGCTCTGTATTATGCCTCTGTAGAAGATCTTGAGATAATAGTTTGCTTCTTCGATCTCCAAGAGACAAGGGAACTTCCCAAGAAAATGCAGTAACCAGTAGTGGACCTCCTCGTATTGGGGCAGGTGGCCCAGTCTGAATCGCTGAAGCCCTTTATTTGTATGCTAGAATCAGAAGCAAAGAAGAGTCCTTCAGAAGGACTTGACTTGACCTATCTAAGGACATGTTGCAAGGCCTGATAATGGTGTTTGGTTGGTTCCTGCATAAACTGACTCAAAAGGTTAACTATAAAACATAAATCAGGTCTAGTGTTAGTAAGATAAAAGAGCTTCCCTATCAATCTTCGATAATCATTGGGATTATCCATATAGTCCTCTGTCTTATATAGAGTTGTTGTTGCTCATATATGGTGTAGAGCTAGGTTTGCTTCCTAGCATCCATGTTTCTTCAAGAATGTCAAGAGCATACTTCCTTTGACATAGATGTATTCCTTTCTTAGATCTAGCAACCTCAAAACCCAGAAAGTACTTGAGTTCTCCTAGATCTTTAATCTGGAATTGATTGTCCAAAAGAGTCTTTATGAGATTGATCTCTTTCATTGAATTTCCTGTTAAAACAATATCATCAACATACACAAGTAGAGTTGTGAATTCTGTAGGAGTCTTCTTGACAAATAGAGAATGATCGGATCTAGATTGGACATATCCGAAAGAGACCAGAAACGTTGAGAGCTTGTCAAACCACTGTTTGCTGGCTTGTTAAATAAATTAAGTATTAAACATAGTGCTGACTGTTAAATAAAAAAAAAGTCTTAAGTGACTGTAATATGTAAAAATATATTCATAATATACACGTCCATGAACCATTAACTAGATTTTTCAAACAAACACAGATTAAGGTTTAATGAGTTTATGTACTATACCATTCTTTTACTTATCTTTAAATGAACAAGAACAATTAGTTATTAAGAAATAAAAAAGCATTAAAATTGAAACGAATTAATAATATTAGAAAAAAAAATCCTTATTCTAAAATATATGAAAAATTATATTGGGTGAAAACTTACTAGAAAACATCTTTCCACAACAATCAAATAAGGAGAATATGAAAGAAAGAATAGAAGAAAAGAGGAAAGAGAGACTAAAGGAGGCACATGAGTGAGCTTTTATCGTTTTAGGTTAACCTTATATATACGAATAGGAGAATCACTGTGTGGTTGTAAAAAATCTATCATTATTTAATTACTTATATTATATAATACCTTTAATTCAATTTCTTGAAATTTCAAAATACATATAAAATGGTATGTTTTTTTAAATAGGCATAAATGTAAACAAATTTATAAAATTAGTATAAAATAAAAAAAAATTATCAATTTAATCAAATAAATGTTTCATAATATTCATTATAATGATAATAGAAAAAAATAGCATTAACTAAATTAAAATAATATGATAACTTGAAGAGCTTATTTATTAAATGTTCATAAATAATTTTAAAAAAAATAAATAATTGACTTTAAAAACTATGTAATAAATGAATATTATTTATTACAATTTTGTTTGCAAATTCTTTTAACTAATTTAGTTAATTATTTCTATGACTGCACAATGTTGCATGCTCTAAAACACATATAGATCTCATCAGCATTTATATTCAGAAAAAAAGTTATTAAAAATAAACATAATATGCTTACTGTTAAATAAAAAAAATATATAAAATAAATTTAGAATATGTCATGAAACCTGTGATGGCATTCTAAAAAGTAGGCTTGTGTTTTCCACCACTGAAGTATAATAAATTGTTGTTGAAAATTGTTGTGCATAATTCATTTGGATCAAAAGCCAATTAGAAGACCATGACATTTATAATGTTAATTTTTACCATTATCTCAATCTTATTTTATTACAAAATCAACTATTCTCTAACTTTTAACTTTCTTGATTCTATATTTTATCTTATTTTTGTAAATAATTACATTTTGGGTTACACTAATTCAATTATACCATTAAGCAATAGAGACACAATGCTAAGCACCATTTAGTTTGCCCTTATTAGCTTTGAGAAAGCCTACACTCAATGGCACTTATGTTGTTATGACACGTTTTCCCTATTTCTTCTTGTGGCTTGAAGGAAGTTGCATCTTTGGTTGTTGGAGATGAGAAAATACACCTTTGGAGAGCTTGAAGGTCTGCCAAGGCTTATGAGAACAACCTCTTCTTCCTCTTTATATCTTCATTTTGTTATATCTTTCATTTTGTAAGCTTGCATGACAATAGAAAGCTAAACTTGTTTTGTTGGGGGTAGACTTAACCATTGAACTTTTGTGTTTGTTGCAAATGCTTGGAATATATATAATGTTCTTCCATTAAATGCTAGTATTCTTGTTTCTTTTGAAACCTAGACTTAGAACAAGATACCTAATGTAGCTTGTATTAGGAATGACGCTTGACACATTAGTTATCTTAAACCCTAGTTCGTAAAGCAGGTTTATTTATTAGGGGTTCAAGGGATTGACTCTTAAAAAAATTCCTCCCTCAATCCAAGGTCAATAAAGGAAAGTAAGAAATCTCTTCATTCTAGCAAGATGGTCATGAAACCTTAAGTCAAGCTTGGGATATTGCTTAAAAAAAAAGCTCAATCATGGTTTTGATGAGGCTACACTGATTAATCTAATTTTAGGTGGGCTTAGATCTCACACCAAGTTGATGTTGAATGCCTTAGTAGGAAGAAATATTATGTGGAAGACACCTAGTGAAGCTCACAAGTTGATTGAAAACATGGCTTTTAATTATAATAAAATGCACAATAAAAGAGCTTAACCTCAACAAAAAAGTGTTCTACAAGTTCAATCTCAAGATGTTTTATTGGCGTTGCTTTCTCTGGTTCGATACAACTTATAGATATGCAGGGGCGCTTAGCTTTAGTGCGCTAGTGGTTGTTGTTTTGTGCACCGCTTAATGGCACATTTTGGACACTCAACACTAACGACTCAGGGCAAAATGGCCCTAACACATGTGTGTTTTTTGTTTTGTAAAGGCTTCGCGTTTTCCCTTTGTCTTGCATACCGTTTCTTGCCTTTCTGCACTTTTGTTCATAAAACAATGCAATTATTTTGTTGGAACTTTCTCCAATTGATAACCATGAACACTACAAGAAAAAAGCCAGTTATCTGCGGATCATTATATACAGATTCAGATCCGTATATAACATATCTATTATATACGGATTTTATCTACGGACGTGTTACATACGGAAATATCCGTATATAATGGGAGAAAATAATTAGATACGGAATTTCCGTATATAAGATCCCTATATAAGGTTGGCGGGTTTGAGCGCGAAGCTACCCATGGAAATACCGTATGTATTATCTGTGTGAAAGGGGATAAAATCTTACCTGCTGATAATACATACGGGTACAATAAAAATATAATTAAAAAAAGTTGACACTATGCGTGCTAAAATATTTCCCCCTTTCTCTCCAAATGTTTCCCCCTTTCTTTTTCGACCATACTCTTTCTCTAGAAAACCTAGAATGTTCCCTCTTGCTCCTTCTTCGATTCTCCCAATCACAACATTGTTCTTGTCCGTTTTGTTCTCGCAACTGAGTTCCAGTGTGGCAGCTGCATTTTGATCGTTTCACCATCACGACATTGGACGGTTGAAGCTTGTTTTCTTGATTACTTTGTCTGTCGGAGCCTGGAGTTGTGGTTGTCGTTCTGTGGAAGTCTCTTCCGTCTAGCTATCCCTGTGTCGAGCCCTCTCCACTTCGCTGTCCATCGCGCTTTGGTTCTTCGTCTTCTCACTGTCTGGAGTTGTGTCCTTCATCAAACACTGTTGGTGGGCGCAAGTGTTTAGTTGGGTTCGATGCTGAAAGAGTACCTTCAACTGGTAAGTAAACCCTAAAGCTGAGCAATTGATGAAATCCTTAAAAACTGAAAATGGCGAACCCTAATCTCGTTGTTTATTTTTGTATTTGACACATTTGTGGTTCGGGTCGCAAGCCATGGTTCGAGGGTTAGGAAGCATCCGTCGAGGCTAGTGTGTGGTGGTTTAAGAAGTTTCTTACTTGTATTAAGGACAGAGACATATACTGTTTGGAGTTCCGAAGGCCCATAGTGAAGGAAAAAAAGGTGAGTGAGTTCCTTTGGACTAGTACAATTCTGTTTTTCTTTGATCATGTGTTGTGTTGATCTGTATGGTTGTTTTTATTTTTCTTCAATTCACATGTTATTCATGGTTATCCTTTAATGTCTTGTGTTCTGAGTTTTGAATCATTGTTTGTTTGATTAATTTGTGTGAGAGTGAGGTGCATTGTGTTGTGAATAAGTCCTGAGTTGAGTGGCATTATATATTAATCATACAAACTTAAGTCAGACACATTATTCAGCAGATTTATATCACAAAATGTATACCTTACATTCACAATCAGTCTTCACCGATTTACTGGCATCACCACTTGTCTCATCTGATTCATCATTACTCCTTTTTGTTGTCATCTTCTTCTCCTCAATGCACTTTGCCACGAATGGTGTCCGAGAAGAATTTTGGGTGTAAATTTTGTTCTGAAGCTTTGTCCTCAAAAGCTGTATATTTGATGATAGGTTAGAAATTAATCTAAGATCGCAGACCACCGTTTGTTTATAGTTCCAAAGGGTCACCTTCTCCATTCTTGACTCTTGAAGGGTATCTCTAAGGCTAGGCGTGAGAGCAAATCCACTTCTGAAAACAAATATGTTCTTTAGAAGGAAATAAATAGATTTTTTTCCAATTGTTTTGCTTTCTGTTATGTGCACATATGTCTTTGCATTTGTCGATTATCACACTCAATGTCTTCTCGATATGTTCTTCTTTATCATCTGATTTACAACATAGCGCATTACTGATTCTCCTATCAACCTCCAAGCTTGAAGGGATGTTAAGAAATCTGTCCAGAGGAAGCTCAGAAATTTCCTTTCCCACCTTTGGTTTTCGTCTCAGGAGTTTGGTTAATTCCTTCTGTAGATTCCCAATTTCGTGAGGAGTGAAGTCTGCTATTTCCTCTGACGAGGATGGATCCTATTGCATTGTTCTATTAAATTCCTTTTCCACCTTTGTTCTGATAATTTAGATTCAGAGGACCTTTTCTTTTCCCCCTTGGTAAGGAGCAAGTAGTGCAGAAGAATTGGCCGCATGCGTGTTTTAGTGGGCTCTGTTTCAGCTTCCAAGCAAATACAAAGTAACAGTTCTAGTTTTCCATTTCTGACTTCAAGGAACATTGTAGAGTTGCATGAAAAGATATGTGTTTCCCTCATCGTTGTTTAAAATTCTTTCATTATCTTCTTAAATTCTCCTCTGGGCATTTAAGAAGTTTGTATGTTTTTCCCCTTTTCTTCCTTTTAAATATTTTTTTGGACTGAAAGGAAATTAAGTTCTAAGTTATTTTTTCTACTTTTTGATTCCAGCTTTTCAACACATCTTTGTAGGTAGTAGAGGTTGAAAGGTGAATCAAAAAATTAATTGGTTCGATTTAATCTGATTGTCTTTGATGGTGATTTGTGTAGTTATGTTATTGGTATTTGTTTCTAAATGAAAATAAACATGTTCCTTATTTATTTGGTGATGTTAGATCAATTTGTTTCTTTAAGAGGGACTTCAAGTAGAAAGTATCTGAGGGGCAACAAGAAGTGAATTTCTTACACCCGTCTTAGATATCATAAGGACCCTCATTTGCAGACAATTGATAAGAAGTGCATGATAGTATATTGTCTCAAATATATCCTATAGCGTTTAACTGTTGAGCCTGCATCACATAACCATGTAGCCTATCGAATTGAAGACCATCTAGCTTAAGCTGTAAACGAATGTGCAGTCCGACTAATTGAAGTCCGACCACATGATGCTGGAATTCTAACCATTTAACATTCATGTTTTTCGTCAACAGAGAAAGGTATCATGGAGGATTGAGGATGAAGAAAATATAAAAAAGAATTTCCATACCAAAGCATCTCATAGATTATCTGAAATGTTTAAAAAAGCTCGAACACTAGGGAAAAAACCTAATTGGATGGGAGAGGAGGTTTGGAATAGTCTTTTGGAGAAGTGGAACATGCCACTTTATAGACAAAAGTGTGAAACCGCCAAGAAGAACAGGACATCTGACAAGGGTGGTTGTTTGCACACTAGAGGATCCATTAGCGTGCATGAGCATGCTATTCGTCTGGTATGATGACATATCAATTTTATTTTACATTTCTACTAATTAATTTTAGAAATATTTGTTGCTAACAACTTACATCTTCTTTGGTTACAGTCACAGGAGCTTGGTCGGACAGTGCATGTCGATGAAATATTTCAGCAAACACATATTCGAGCATCAACAGGACAATTTGTCGATGAAAGGTCTAGGCGGACACATGTTAGTTTCTACTAACTCTATTATATTCTTTATTAGGTTTTAATTCTTATTTGGTCTATCTATTTAACGATAATCATATATATTCATTTAACAAGAGTTTCAAGCAAGATTTTCTCAAATAAGATCTGAGACTGGATCTGTTGGTGCTTCAACTACTGCTCCCCTAGACCCTGCAGATGAGGAAAGATTGAGGAACCAATGCTGGTTGGAGGTTGCTGGTGGAAGGTACAAGGGACGGGTATATGGCATTGGAAATGTCAGTGGTAGAGATGATTGTGTCGATAGTTACATACAACAGACACGGGAGTCTTCTTCTCAGCAACTGATTGTGCAAGACATTTCTAACCTTCAAAATATAGTATCAACCCATGATGAGCAACTTCAGCAACTTCGGCAGATGAATTCTAAATTTGAAGGTTTTATTGGCGCCATATTGCATTACCTTCTGCCTCCTGCAGCAGCAGCTGCATAAGAATTTCTTCAATCCCAAATTCTTTCACAAACTAATGTTCAACAACCACAACAACCACAGGAGGATCAATCACAGGAGGATCAACCACAGCAGGATCAACCACAGCAGGATCAACCACAAATGGATCAACCACAACATGATCGTTATCAAAGAAATTACTAGTTATGTTTTTAGAGTAGGGCATCTAGGATCAAACTTATTCTCTGGAGAACTTATTTGAACTTTTATTTGTTCTAATTGACAATTTTGTAAACTTTTTTATTATGAATTAATGTTAAATGCTTGTCTCTGAGTTAAGACTTAACATGTCAAATGAATGAATGGATATAATAATGGGCAGGTGTTATGATTTGTGTTTGGAAATGCGTAAGTTTGATATTCATTTGACTGTAAAAAACTGAATATAATTTATATACGGATTATCCGTATATAAATTATATATAAGTTATATACGGATTATCCGTTTGTAATTTATATACGGATTATTCGTATGTAACACTACCTACAATAGTATTATATACGGATTTTTGTCCGTATGTAATCCGTATATAACCAAATGTTATATACGGATTTTGGGCCTTATATACGGATTTTGGCTGTAGATAATGACGGTTTTTCTTGTAGTGGAATGCTACTTTTGCTCTCAATAGATTGTATAGGATGACATCTTCCTTAGGCCTTAACCGTTTCAAAATCGTTGTTGGCCTAAAGACGTTCAAAGAAATGCCTCCAAGCAAGTGGCGGCCGACACCATCTTTCATCCAAAATCAAATAACATCCACCTGATTCTCATCAAAGCTCTGTCAGAAGAAAAGAAAGTTCCAAAGCCAAGTCCAACGGAAGGTGACGGCTTGTAGCCCTTCTAAGCACCGTGTGTTCCCCTAAAATTGGGGTGAGGTCCACCCAAAAACCCTAGGTGATGCCAAGTATCCCACAAAATTGGGCCCAACATCTAATTCCAAAAATTAGCCCATAATGTAAAAGTTTGTCTAAAAAGTTTTAAACAACTAAATTACAATACAATTAATTTTAAAATATCTAAATTTAAGAGTCTTGAATTTATTTGGTGTCCTCCAAATGTCCCAAATTGTGTTTCCAAAATTTTCCCTGAAAATAATAATGCAAATAATTAGCTCAGAATATTCAAATTAATTAAAATTAGAATTTCCGGTCAAATTAAGCACAATTAGGAAAAACGGGAAAATACCGAACAATTAAGCACAATTTCCTGATTAATTCTAGCACAATAAATTAAGTGAAATCAATAAAATATCGACTCATCAAAATAGACCACACTTAGTCTTTTGCACTCCTGGGCAAAATCAAGACGTAAATCAGGGAACAGTTCAACGGACATCAGGGAATTGACACAGACTCAGCACACAGAAAACAGAGACTCACAAGGAAACAAACAAACAAAATTACAGTCCTCAAGAAGTCTGGACAAGGAAAAGTAGTAGACAATATCCAACACAGAATCAAATAAAGCAGATACTCATGAAGTCATCCAAGCAGTTCAAGACATGGCAAAATGATCAATCAGCTCAAGAGGTGAATCAATAGCAATAAAACCTCACAGATGCACTATCAATGTTTCTCTCAAGTGTCTAGGATAAAAAATTTCAACTCAATGCACTCAAGAAAGCAAACACAAACAGACTTGGCAGGCTTCTAATATCAACACTCAAAACATATGCATGTTCAAATCAAAAGGTCTTTTCATGGTTGTAATGGGGCCAAGGACAAGGGAGGATACATCTGGATAAGAAGCTACAAACCATAAGGAACAGAGGAGCAATGGGGAACAAGTGTAAAAACAGTCAAATCATACCCCGAAACCTCTAATTCAATCTTCTTCTTGACTCCATTATTCACACAATTTTTTATTTTTCTGTATTTTTTTTTCTTTTTTCCCTTCTTGTCTCTTTTCTTTTCTCTCTTTTCAAAACACAACTGTAAGAGACAAGATACACAACATTTTTACAAAAACAATCATAAGAAGAGAAGCCAACTAACCAAATCATCTGAATCTCCCAAGAGACCACATTTATTCCCAAAAACAATTGCAAGTGCAAATACAGATTTCATATTAACCAAGTCAAAGTGGCAAACACAATTATAGTCCAGAAATCTCAAGGAAACATTATAATATCGCCAATGACCAACTCGACTAACCTAAACTAACATGACAGTTAAACTATCACTACCAAAAATACTAGACAACATTAAAATAAAAGGAAATGTTAAACCTAACACTGCAACAAACAAATATCTAAAACAATTAAAGCTATTAAATGCAACACTCAATTAAAAGTTAAATGCATATTGCAGTGGAAATAAAGCTTTAACGAAAACGCATTAATCCTTTTGCAAATTGAAACACACAACGGTGGAATCAAAATTCAATTCGAAAAGTGCTTGAACAAATTAAAGCAGCAGAACCGAACTTCAAGAAAACGCATCGAATGCTATTATCTTGCAACATATGAGCTAAAAAGTAAAATTACCATTACAAAATCTAGCAATGCCATTCATTAAGGCAACAATGCAAATAAAAGACGTGAACAATAAATGAAGTAAAGTGCAATCTGGGGCTATTCCCTCTTGGACATGATAGCTACACCTTTTCTTCAATTAAAATGTAAATCTCAAAAAGAAAAATATCACCGTGTGCTTCCTAATGCTCCCCGTCAATTGCTAGAAAATTTTAATCACAAAGTGCATAAACCAAATGAAAATAAAGCATGAGTAAATCAGCAAAAGAAAAGAGAAATTCATTAGCTAGTAACGTCCCAACCTCCTATTCCACCTAATCTACTACCGAAAACCTTGTTTAATTATCAAATAAATTTGATGCAGCACTTGTAATCAGCTACCTCTACTTTCTAAAAGAAATGAAGGTAAAATAGGATTCCCATCCTGACAGCAATCACATGGTGCCTCCTTCCTCCGTCACATCCTAGACTCTCATTCTCAAAGAAATTTTTGGTGCAGCAGGGATGAAATTAAATGTCAAAGGGCTGAATCACTTGGAATGCAGTGGCAACTCAGCAAACGCATTTTCGGTGAATTAAAAGAAAGGCAACCATTGAACTAAGAACAAGTGAAAGGCTGATTCTATTAAAAAAAAAGAAAAACCGAATACTAAACATTGAAAGGAACAAAATAGAAATCAGCGTATAAAATTAAAAACGCATGTGCTCTAGCCAAAATGAAGGAACGCTGCTTTCTATGGCAAATGAAAATAAATGCATCCAATTGAAACTAACGTGTGAACAAATCAAAGCAGCCTTCATTCTCCAAGAAAAGTTAAAGTGCCTCCTAAAGACGTTCAAAGAAATGCCTCCAAGCAAGTGGCGTCCGACACCATCTTTCATCCAAAATCAAATAACATCCACCTGATTCCCATCAAAGCTCCGTCAGAAGAAAAGAAAGTTCCAAAGCCAAGTCCAACGGAAGGTGACGGCTTGTAGCCCTTCTAAGCACCGTGTGTTCCCCTAAAATTGGGGTGGGGTCCACCCAAAAACCCTAGGTGATGCCAAGTATCCCACAAAATTGGGCCCAACATCTAATTCCAAAAATTAGCCCATAATGTAAAAGTTTGTCTAAAAAGTTTTAAACAACTAAATTACAATACAATTAATTTTAAAATATCTAAATTTGAGAGTCTTGAATTTATTTGGTGTCCTCCAAATGTCCCAAATTGTGTTTCCAAAATTTTCCCTGAAAATAATAATGCAAATAATTAGCTCAGAATATTCAAATTAATTAAAATTAGAATTTCCGGTCAAATTAAGCACAATTAGGAAAAACGGGAAAATACCGAACAATTAAGCACAATTTCCTGATTAATTCTAGCAAAATAAATTAAGTGAAATCAATAAAATATCGACTCATGGTTTAATCATGTGTGTGTGTTTATGTTGGGGGGGGGGACATGTGCACTCCTTTCTTTTATTTATATTCATCTTTGACTGGCAACTGAATAATGATCACAAAGTCTTGTAGAACCCATGAAGTTATACTAATAGTTAGTTCTCCATGGCAAAAACAAAAGGCTGTAGAAGTGCATTTTAAGTTTCAGCTCTTCAGTTGTCAATTTATTGGAGATAAAAAAATCTTACCTGAGCCAGGTGGTAAAAAATTGAATACCTAATAAAGTAATAAGAAAACTTGTAATTTTACTAGGGCTCACAGATGTTAATTACAAGAGTTAATTACACTAGCCTCTCCTAAATTTTTGTGATATTACACAAACTCCTTGTTTATTCTACCTATACAGTCACCTTTATTTGTTATTTGAAAACGTGTCATTCGTTCTCTTATGTAAAGGGAGGTTTCTGTAAATGTAATAAAAGCAAGGGGAGTTTGTGTAATTTTCTAAAATCTTCGATAATTTATGTAATTTACTCTATTCAGAAGAATGATTGTGATTGTTAGAATTTAGTGTATTCTTTCAATATTTTATTGTGTGGGATTCCATTTCCATTTCATAGACCTTTTTAAATTTAAAGATAGCTATTTTGGACTCCAAGTGTTGTCTTTGTTGTATGGTGCAATATTTCCAGTAAAATATTCCCCCTGGTAAAATAGTACGTAGAATATTGTCATATTCACACACACACACATATGTGTGTGTAAGTTATGAGAAAGAAGAATTTTCTGTGGTATACTGTTTGAATTGATTCTCATCTTTTTACATTTAAACATGTACAAGAAGTTAATAGTGTTTTTCTTGCTTTCATGTACAGTGTACAATTGGTGATGTTGCTTCTATAGCAGATAAAGCAGACGTAAGGAATTTGTTCAAGGAAAAAATGGTGAAGCTTTATAAATACACTCAAAAAGCCAGAAAAGTAGGAAGCTCCACAAATTCTCATTCTATGCAGATTGATGATGCATCAAACAATTTGTCTCCATCAATTTTAAGGTGCTTATAATCATCTATTTCTTCCACTTTGCTTTGTGATTATTTACAAGTTGTAAACTTTATTTTAGTCTATCACATGTCTATTTTACTAAAGTTATTTTATTTCTTGAGTTTGTGCTTTTATTTCATATATATATATATATATATATATATATATATATATATATATATATATATATATATATATTTTATCCCGGGGCACAGCTTGATATTGCAGTTTCACTGTTGCCTGGTTTAGATGATGAAGATATTGTTCTATTATTTGAAGCAATAAATCCAGCATTTCAGATATGACTGATATAAAGCACTGTAAGGAATTTTCCAATTGCCTTTGTTCTAACAGGAAAGGATGTTTATATTGATTATTATTTACAAGATGTTGAAGGTGTCATGCAGAAGAAGGCATACAAAGTACTTTCAATCATTCTTAAGGTATTTTTCTCCTTCGTTTTATTTTATTTTCCAGTCAACTTAGGAGTTTCAAATTAATTCCATTTTAATGTAATGTTTTTCGTTTGAGTATTCTTGGCACTATTTCCTTGCTAAAATGGTCTTCCTTAACCGTTGATGCCATGTATATGCATTGTCAGGATCTATAGTTGATTGTGTTCTATTAATTTGGCCTAATTCTTTATCTTTATCTTTAAGGGATCATCAAAGATGTCATTATTATAGAGTTTCTTGGAGCCCCACAAATTGATTTTAGAAGTTGATGATTTTACTGTAGAGCCAGTGACATGTTGGTAAATATTTCTGCTTACAATTTTCTCTTTTGATCATTCTTGACAGAGCTCAGATAGTTTTGTTTCACTAAATTTTGAGGAGCTGCTTGGAACTATGGTTGAAATTCTTCCATGTCATTTTTCTGCCAAATACCACTTTTAAAACCAACGGAGCATAAATACCACTTTCTATTGGTCAGTGCGATTCGGAACCCTACATCTAGGGTTTTTCAGTTTTGTTTCTTTCAGCTTACTTTTGCTATTCAATTCGTTCTTGTTTTTTCAAGAAAAAATTAATGCGTAAATGGAAGCTCTTCGATCTCGTGTTCCCATTTTTGTTTCGATCAAAGTGAAGTTTCGGAACCGCATGTAGTTTCCATTTGTTTGAATCTTGTGATCTTTTGTTTGTAGCCTGAACTTTTGTTTGTGCTGAATGGAAAAGCACAACATCCTTGACTTAGTGATACGGTGCATTTTTGTAGCTGTTGCAGTTGCTCGATTTCGTGGAGGGTTCTCATGTGGGTGACAAGCTGTAAGGTTCCCTTTATGATCTGCGGTACACTTTTTGTAATTCAGTCCTTAAATTTCAATACATTTTTGTTTTGTTATCTTTTCTTTGCACAATTTTATGTTTCTTGCTATTTTAATTTTGATTCTTGCACATTAGTTTTACGATTTATGCAATTTCAATTTTTGCTCTAGTGTTAGTTGTTTCTTGTTCTGTTTCTCTCAATTTCCATTTTTAATTCTGAAATTTATGATATCATGTAGAATAGATGACTCTCATAATTACAATTTGCTGCTCTTGATTGTTTCATTCTATAATAACAATTGTAGTATAGGTAATCATTTCTTTTTGTTTTAGAAATTAAGTTTTGATGTCAACTTTGATTTTGTTTCTTTCCTTTATAATTTCTTTACTTGATATTGATATTGTATAATTAGAAATAGCGATCCTGTTAAGACTTAGTTCTAGTGTTTTGTTCCATTTTCAAGTAAATCTATTTTTGAGCAGGAGAAAGCCAGTGTAATCTTGGTGAAAATGCACACTTGGGCTGAGCGAGGAGCAAATCCGATAAGCCATTTCTTTCCCTTTCTCTTAAAAATAGGTTCTTTATGATAGTTAATATATTCTTAGTAAGTATATTAAACAGTAGAGTAGAACATATGTTGTTTTCTATAAAAATAAGGAAGATCAATTTTGATTTGTGGCCAATCTGAACAAGTTCTTTTGTTTTTTAGTTTTCTAATTTTAGTTTTAATCTTTGTTTTTGTTCTTGTTCAATTCTGTCTATCTATGTGTTTTTCAGTTTCTGTTGTGTACAAATTTGTTGTTGTTTGATATGTACCTATGTGTTTGTGTTGTTACAAAGCCTTCCTCACTCACACATTGAGGGCAATGTGCCTCTTAAGTGTGGGGGTGAGAGGGTATAGTTAAATTTTTGCTTTTTCTTTGATTCAACTGTTTTTAGTAAGTGCTTTTGTAGTAAAAATAGATTAAATTTTTTCCTTAGTTGATTTTCTTTTTAATTTAGGACTAATTGAGTTGTAAATATTAGCTTATAGGGTAGCGTAAATAGTCATACTTAGTTTCAGTTTATAAATCCTTAGTTTTAGTTTGTAAATACTCAGTCTTTGATTATTTTAGAATCTGTTTTAGGATGTAGGATTAGGCTTTATTTTTATTACTGTTTGGGATTTTCTTAGGCTTTTTTTTTTCTTAAATATAAGTCTGTTTTAGTTTAGCTAGGTTCATAGTTACTTCTTTGCTTATTTTCTTTTCATTTTACTGTTTTATCTTGTAGAACTTTGGTTTAAGAGATTTTTTTGGCGTTTAGAAGAGCTTATTGTTGTATAGGTTGTACATAGTTTAGGTCATGCTGTTAGACATTTTTAGGTTCTGTTAGGCTCTATTTCATACTTTTCTCAATTTCTTGCTGATTTAACTCATTTCACAGTTTCATTTCCTTTAATTAGAACGGTTAATGTAGTTTTCTTCTTTAAATTCAAGTAGATGTAGTCCTAACATTGTTTTTGCATCTTAGTTCAGTCCAATTAAGCAATATTTGAATAATAGAGGGTACCAAGTCAGATTTTGGGCCCATTTTTTGTTTTCTTGAGTGATTACATGCATGATTAGCTTTAATTCTGATTTTGCATTGATGCTCTGTGATGAACATGCTCTTGGGAGACTTCAGACATGATTTAGGCATTCTTTCTTTTCATCCATAGCCAAATTATCTTACCCATTATTGTTTCTGTCCATTGCACCTTATTTTGAGCTTTAGCCATTTTCTTTGTTTCCATACATTACAAGCCATTTTTCCTTACCAAATACCTAACCTTTAGAGAGTTGTGAGAGGAAGGGAGGATCTAGGAACTTAGTGAGTGCAATAGATTAGTAAGGCCAGGGGTGCAAAAGAAAGAAAAAGAAGTTGAAGAATCTGGTTATGTTAAAAAAAAAAAGAACAGGTCTGGAAAAAGAGAAAATACTGAAAAAAATGCAAAAGAAGACCTGAACAGAATTTATAAACCAAAGAGGGCCTACATTTTAGGATGTCTTCCTAACGACATGGCTTAGTTTAGGATGTTAGCCTACTTTTTATTGACTTTCCTATCATTCTTGAAGGGTACCAGTCCGGTAGACGACGCCTTTCAACTGTTTCTTGATTCCTTGAGGCAAAGCTCCATCTGTGGAGGCTGGACTTATCCATCTTTAAAACATTTCTTTTTCTTTCTTTCTAGCCTCACCAGGTCCATCCTATCACTATGTTATAGTATTATGGTGGCACTGTAATGATTATTCAAAAAAGATTGTTTTAAACTGGAAATCAAAGCTTGTGCCCAAGAATCTCATTTTTTTGGGAACAGTACTTGAGCAATCGAGTGACAAAATTCCTGATGAGGTTGTGTTCATGCTTTCTTGGTACTCTTTATAAACTACCATTTTCATGCTTTTGTTTACTTTTATGGATCATCTTTCTTAGGTTGCTTTGTTGTTTATCGTTCTACTGAGTTCGTTTGCAATTTTGAGATATTTCTCTTTTTGGTCGATTTTTTTTTACTTCTTTGTAATCTCAGTTCTATACATAAAGTGAAATTAATAGTAAAATGTTTGAGACAGATCCTTTGGCAGAACTTGTTTGTGGACTTTCTATTTTGCTTAACTTTGTATTAGAATTTATGACATTGTTTCCTCCTTAGTTGTGTTATTTTTTTAATTTGGTTTTTCACCTGCCTTCTTTTTAATTTGTATCCATTGCCTGATATTCTTGCTATTATACCTGATTGTTGTGAAATGTTGGATTTAGTATTTTTTGAAGAAGACGTGGATATTACTGGTATTGCTCATGACGTGTGCACTGAACTTGACAATAAGTTTGATGATAGCTTTATGGACTGTGTGGACTTAACTATGGATTCTGCTGTTATTGGTGAGGATGATCCAACACAGGTGTATTCTAACCTTGAAATTCTAGTTACCTTATCTGAGCTTCCTTTTCAGTATATCTCATTTGATTGCCTGTGCATAGATCCTTTAAAACCTGTTGCTAACACTGCAGTAGTTATTGATTTTAAGGTTCTTAAAGAAGCATTTGAGATTGGACATATTCATACCCCTATTGATTGTATTGATGTTATGTGTCCAGCCTTTGATTTTATTGAAAATTATTCTGAGTTCACTGTTTCCAAAGCTGCAATGTTTGATGATCCACTTATGTATGCTTACTTTGAATTTAGTGATTGGCTTGCAGAATCAGACAAAGAGAATGCTGCAGAGACAAAGGCAGCCTTGGTGGAGGCAAAACAAGGTATTAATGATTCTCAAGAAGCCTGAAATATACTGAATCAACAGCAAATGCTCGAGGATCTATGGGTGCTGCAAGAAGGAATTTTGAATGTGCAAAAGAAGCAGTCAACACTGAAATAAGAGCTGATGCAGCTGCAATAGATGGTTGAGCAGGAGAAAACCAGTGTAACCTTGGTGAAAATGCATACTTGGGCTGAGCGAGGAGCAAATCAGATAAGTCATTTCTTTCCCTTTCTCTTAAATAGTAGTTATAGGTTCTTTATGATAGTTAATGTATTATTATTATTATTATTACTACAATTATTACTATTATTATTATTATTATTACTATTATTATTATTATTATTACTATTATTATAATTATTAGTATTATTATTATTATTATTATTATGGTTAGTATTGTTATTACTATTATTATTACTATTTTTAGTATTGTTATTACTATTATTATTATTATTATTATTATTATTATTATTATTATTATTTTTATTATTATAATTATTATTATTATTAATATTACTAGTGTTATCATTATTTTTCTTTTTTATTATTATTATTTTTATTATTATTAGTATTATTATGATTATCATTATTATTAGTATTATTATTCGTATTATTATTATTATTATTATTAGTATTAGTATTACTATTATTATTACTATTATTATTATTATTGTTATTATTATTATTATTAGTATTATTATTATTATTACTATTATTATTATTATTATTAGTATTAGTTTTATTATTACTATTATTATTATTATTATTATTATTATTATTATTCTTCAGTTAAAGCGGTAAAAATAAGACAGAGAACCAATGGTTGCAAGTAATGATCAATTACAAGAGACATTTGTTCATCATCTTTTCTCACATGCAATTGCTATTAAATTTATTTTTTTTTCTCTAATCACCAAAGATAACACGTGTTGTAATGCACATTCCCTAGTTGTTGCTAAATAGTTTTACATTAATCATAAATTTTGTAACCTAGAGGAGCTTATAATGTTTCCTGTACAAATTTTTCTGAAAGGAATTGATTAATACAATATGTATTTTTTTTTATATTTCATAGTAGTCGCCTAGCGAAAGCAATGCCAAGTTTGATATTTACTGCTGTTTTGGAAGACAACTGTACATCAAGAACATGTGCTATATGCCTTGAAGACTATTGTGTTGGCGAGAAGATCAGGATTTTTTCTTTGCTGTCACAGTAAGTGTTCCCATGACAATTTTTTTTTAAAATCCAGTATATTATTCTATTGGTTTATAAACCTTCAAGATTATGTACTAGGGCATTGTTGGTGGAATTTCTGTCCTCTTGCTGACAACAAATCTCTCCGCTAAACTGACAATTATGGAAAGTAAGGTCACCTCTGTTAGGAAAGTACAGTTAGAAATGTTGGGATTTAATTAGTATTTTTATATTTTCTTCGATAATATATGTCATTCCTATGCCTCTAGAGTTAAATCATTTATGCTATCGGACTATTGTCACTCAATATTTTATTTTCAGTTATACAATATTTTTTCAATTTGGTGGTGTGAACAGTGGGTGCTCTGTCTCACGAGGTTACTGCATGCTATGTAAGTGGCTTTCTCAACTTCTTATGGTGCTTGATTACTTGCATGCTAATCATATTCTTCATCGTGATGTCAAGGTTAGCTAAACAAATCCTGTTATGTTACCTAGTTTCAACATGTTATTTCTGTTCTATGGATTGAATTTTGTCTCTTTGTATTTTGTTCTCCTTTACTTCCAGCCCTTCCAACACAACTAAAACATCCTTACAACATCCGCTAGTGACCTTCTTGTGGCCATCTCCCAAGCATACTTTATAGGAGCAGTTTCTTCTACCCCCAAACCAGTTCTTTTACCAATTTGGCAGAAATAAAGTTGTGGCTGACACCACTATCAATCAATACTCTAACACACCTTAATTTAATGAAGTTGCTTACTTTAACCCCTTAATAAACTATTAGGAATTGGTTTAAGTAGTATCCCTTATGCTGATTTCATTATAGATGAAAGTTTGTCGTGTTTTTGCTTTCTCCAATACTTTGTTGTGCTGTTTTAAGTCTTTGCCCAGGTTGATGTAGTCATATTTTGCATACTTAGTTCTTTTGAGTAAATAAGCATAGTTTTAGGCTAGTTTGATGAATTAGAATTTCTTGGTATAATTATTTTACTGTTTTGGTTATGTTAAGAGTCGCATTAGATTTGTTGCATGTTTCTAATTCATTCTTATTATCTTAGCACATTTTTAGGCTTTCACTAGTTAGTTTATGAGTTTTTGTAGATTTGTAGATTTTAGTTTTATTTTGGTTTAGAACAATTTTAGTTTTTAGCCACTAGTTATTACTATTATTATTATTGTTAGTATTGTTATTACTATTATTATTACTATTGTTAGTATTTTTATTACTATTATTATTATTATTATTATTATTAGTATTACTATTTTTATTATTATAATAATAATTATTATTAATATTACTAGTATTATCATTATTTTTTTTATTATTATCATTATTATTATTATTATTATTTTTATTATTATTAGTATTATTATTATTATGATTATCATTATTATTAGTATTAATATTATTGTTATTATTATTAGTATTATTATTCATATTATTATTATTATTATTAGTATTATTATTACTATTATTATTATTGTTATTATTATTATTATTAGTATTATTATTATTATTACTATTATTATTATTATTAGTATTAGTATTATTATTACTATTATTATTATTCAGTTAAAGCCGTAAAAATAAGACAGAGAACGAATGGTTGCAAGTAATGATCAATTACACGAGAGATTTGTTCATCATCTTTTCTCACATGCAATTGCTATTAAATTTGTTTTTTTTCTCTAATCACCAAAGATAACACGAGTTGTAATGCACATTCACTGGTTGTTGCTAAGTAGTTTTACATTAATCATAAATTTTGTAACCTAGAGGAGCTTATAATGTTTCCTGTACAAATTTTTCTGAAAGGAATTGATTAATACAATATGTATTTTTTTTTTTGATATTTCATAGTAGTCCCCTAGCGAAAGCAATGCCATGTTTGATATTTAGTGCTGTTTTGGAAGACAACTGTACATCAAGAACATGTGCTATATGCCTTGAAGACTATTGTGTTGGCGAGAAGATCAGGATTCTTTCTTTGCTGTCACAGTAAGTGTTCCCATGACAATTTTTTTTTTAAAATCCAGTATATTATTCTATTGGTTTATAAACCTTCAATGTATGATTATGTACTAGGGCATTGTTGGTGGAATTTCTGTCCTCTTGCTTACCACAAATCTCTCCGCTAAACTGACAATTATGGAAAGTAAGGTCACCTCTGTTAGGAAAGTACAGTTAGAAATGTTGGGATTTAATTAGTATTTTTATATTTTCTTCCATAATATATGTCATTCCTATGCCTCTAAAGTTAAATCATTTATGCTATCGGACTATTGTTACTCAATATTTTATTTGCAGTTATACAATATTTTTTCAATTTGGTGGTGTGAACAGTGGGTGCTCTGTCTCACGAGGTTACTGCATGCTATGTAAGTGGCTTGCTAAACTTCTTATGGTGCTTGATTACTTGCATGCTAATCATATTCTTCATCGTGATGTCAAGGTTAGCTAAACAAATCCTGTTATGTTACCTAGTTTCAACATGCTTTTTCTGTTCTATGGATTGAATTTTGTCTCTTTGTATTTTGTCATGACTTTCTTAATTGATTATGAGTTACATGGCTATCCATAATTACATATATCTGTCCAAAAGCTCGGAAACTATTTGCATTTACTGATTTTATATATTTTTGGCAAACATTGCTCTTTATATATATATATTTCATTTGTTTCAAACAGGGTATAGAGGGCCTGATTAACAAAATTAACAAGTCCATAGTGGTTCCATTGCCAACAAATTATTCTGGTGCATTGTAAGTGTTTGTTGTTTTGTCATTTAGTTGTTATGGCTTATACTTTTAGTTATTAAATTGCTCTGCCATGTCTTAATGCTGTTAAATGTGGAACCTTTTTTATTTTCATTTTCACAGCAGAGGCCAAGGGTTTTGTGCAGCTTAACTGGAACTGTTTTTTCTGATACAAATGCAGTCTTGTTGTAGGTAGGAGATGCTGTCAAACCTGTTAAGAGAGCTTGGAACATTAAGAATCAGCAGCAGAAGTGGAGGAGCTCTGGCTACTGCTGCAAGGTGTCTTCAAAGTGCAGAACCAGCAGAAGCTAGTACTGGAGGAAAAGCTATTGTTGTTGAAAGGGAGAGTTGAGAAAGAGCAATTCAATACAACCTTGGAAACAATGCATACCTAGGCAGAGCATGGAGAAAAGTAGATAAGCTCATTCTTTTCATTTCCTTTTAATTGTACTTATAGATTTTTATTAGTAATGTACATAACTTTAACTACCATAGTAAATAGGAGGATAGATAATATGCTGAAAATACTAAATCCAACATTTCACAACAATCTGGCATAGTAAATAGTAGGATAGATAATATGCTGAAAATACTAAATCCAACATTTCACAACAATCTGGTATAACAGCAAGAATATCAGGCAATGGATACAAATTAAAAAGAAGGTAGGTGAGAAAACAAATTAAAAAAAATAACACAACTAAGGAGGAAACAATATCATAAATTCTAATACAAAGTTAAGCAAAATAGAAAGTCCACAAACAAGTGCTGCCAAAGGATCTGTCTCAAACATTTTACTATTAATTTCAGTTTATGTATAGAACTGAGATTACAAAGAAGTAAAAAAAAAATCGACCAAAAAGAGAAATATCTCAAAATTGCAAACGAACTCAGTAGCACGATAAAAAACAAAGGAACCTAAGAAAGATGATCCATAAAAGTAAACAAAAGCATGAAAATGGTAGTTTATAAAGAGTACCAAGAAAGCATGAACATAACCTCATCAGGAATTTCGTCACTCAACTGCTCAAGTACTGTTCCCAAAACCTTTAAGGTGGCAAAAACCCTTTTCCTCTTCACAGTTTTGCACTCCAACCTGTACTAAGAAGAAAACAGTTGATGTGAAATACATCTGCACATCAAACAAAAATCATGTTATATATGTAAATTAAAGGCCATGCCAAATATCCCAAATCATTAAATAGACAAGTCCATGACCAAAGTTTAATCATACAATGAGCTCCCCCAAAACCCCCATACACATCATTTTGATTCCAGTGGGGAAAAGAAAGATCATTAAGTGAAGCAGCACAACCATACTCCAAATGATCAAAGTGCTAACCCATAACCCACAACCATACTCTAAAATATTCAAAGTTAAAATATTGATATTATAAGATATCCCAACTATGTCTACGGTGCTTTTTATCCTTTATGATTTGGGCAGTTATCTTATGCCATGGGCCTTAAGACTCAGTATTTTTTGGAGGTTAGAAGATATGCTTCTTTGGCTTTTGGATTTCCTCTTTTCCTTTTCTATAATAGCTATTGTGCTATAAAAACTGAATTTGATTCTGAATTCTTTAATGTTTCAAGACAATCTTAGACATTTTGGTATAAAATTTCTGTCATCTACTTCTGGTTGAATCTCGGTTTGATTTTTTGTTTTGCGAACAAATTTCCATTACACTCCTTGATGGATGCATTATGCATACAATGAATTCTCATGGATGTAGTTAATAAACTATCATTATACTGATAAGTTGATGGATGACTTCTTTGGATGTGGTTGCAGAAATCAATGATCCACAAAGCTCCTGGATAATTATCTTCTCCAATTACAGAGAAAGTTTCAGGTAATGTTAATTTGAATTATTTAAAATCATTCTACATAGTTATTAGAAACTTTTAGCGAAATTAAAAATATATTGTGTCGATTCAATTCCTTCCGGGATATAATGAATGCACTTGAAGATATTGGAGAATTGGTTGTCAAAGTTCAGGTACTTTTGATTATACTTTGCTTTAGAATTGTGATTGTGTGCTTGGTTAAGTTGTGCATGGATATCCTCGAAACAAATGCACTAGTTAATATTTTTTTCATCTGTACCATATCATTGGTCTTAGCCCTCCCTTTGGTCATAACCCAACATTAGCTAACAAGTTCATAGATAAGGCCTTTGGGTTTAAACCAAAGCTCCTAATTCTTATAGTAGCACCAAAGATACAAAGGTAAGACACTTTCTCAATGACAATGTTTTCTTTGTATATTATTTGGATTGTACACAAATAGTTTTTTTCTTTTTTTGCTCTTGAGATAATAAATTGGTTTTTTTATGCTTTGTATTTGGCATCCACGTCTCTATGTTGGTAAGGGAATGCACGAGAGCACGTTTTCCCTTTTCAAGTAAGAATCTAGTTTGAGAAGTTCCTTTCAATTGTGAATATTTTTCTAGGAATCTAATCATAATGTATATTGTTTATATAGTCAGGTACACAATGTATTGGGTTCTCCATGTAGTTAGGAAGTTAGCTTTCTGTTGCTATATGGAGGTGATGATTTATTTTCGTTTGTCTGGTTATTTCAAAATATATCAATTTTACTTTTTTTAAACGATATGTATCTTTGATTTTTACTATAGATAAAACCTCTGGTGGAACCAACGAAAGCTCTAATGAGTGTAAAATGCTCAACTTTTTAGTGGCATGAATTCTTTCGCCATGGTAGTAAGCTGGAACTCTTTAGTTTTTTGCATTATTACATTTTTTTTCAAAATGAATTTATAGGTTTTGTGCTTTGCAGCTCTAAAAGATCTTGTTTTAGTTGCACTTTTGTCTCCAATTATTCTGGTATGTGTTTACAAGTATGTGACATGGTTAGTGTTTAAAATTTGAATATATGTAATGCAATTATCCAACTTTTCTTTTCCTTTTTCAGGTATACTTTGAGGATACTTGGATCTGGTATGCCATATTCTCTATGTTATTTGGAGTTATTTATGGGGCATTCAGTCGCCTCAAAGAGGTCAGTACATTGTCCACTTTTAAATCCTTTTCTTGAAGGGTTGTTTTGGATTGTGTTGTTTATTTATTGCTTATTTGCTTACACCTACCTTCAAATGCACTCTTTCCCCAATTGTTTGCAATTCTTCAAGCATAAATTTTGTGTCCATAAATGTTTGACAATCATTATTGTTTTTTAGGTGTGTGACTATTGGATGTTGCCTATTATTTGAACAACTATTCCATATTTTCACTGGGTTATTTTTCTTTCAAGTTACATATGTAGCTTATTGAAAGTTTGATAGGTTTCTTAAGAGCAAGAAACCTGGAACATTATTCTATTTTAACTCGAGAAAAAGAAACACAACAGAGAACCGTTTCCTTATTTCAGAAAACACAACAATTGTACAACACTATCAAGGAAGCCTGTCTTCCTCCCTCACAAGATGTGCAGATCCTGTCTCAACTTCAAACAATACAAAAACGTGTCCCCGAGACACTTATGCCCCCTTATATAGCTAAATCCTAGCTAACTCGTAAAACAACCTTCTAAGTAACTGCCTGCCTCTGAACAACCTCAATTGGTCCTATGATCGTGGTCTCTCCTAGGTGGTAGCTTTGCTGGTTCTCTGAAAATGTTCTCTGAAAATATTCTCATGCTTCCCTAAGATCTTCTCAAGTTCTGTGCATGGCCTAGGTGATAATTGATCCACCCTTCCCTCTTTTTCTTCCATCTCTATTTTTTCCAGACTCCAAACTGAAGTCATAGCCTCAATTTCTGTTTCCTTTAAAGTAAAGCCTCCGGAGCCACCACTTTCCTGGCCAAAGTAGGATCCCCACTAATCATCACCTCCCTGTCTCCTTAGGGAAAACTCAGTTAATTTTCTCCAATTGATCTTGATTGCCCCTAATGAAGCCAACCATGATACCCCAATATCAGATATACTGCTCTAACTTCAGACAAATAAAATTTCTCCTTTACTTCCAACCCTACCAACACAACTAAAACATCCTTACAACATCCGCTAGTGACCTTCTTATGGCCATCTCCCAAGCATACTTTATAGGAGCAGTTTCTTCTACCCCCAAACCCAGTTCTTTTACCAGTTTGGCATAAATAAAGTTGTGGCTGACACCACTATCAATCAATACTCTAACACACCTTAATTTAATGAAGTTGCTTACTTTAACCCCTTAATAAACTATTAGGAATTGGTTTAAGTAGTATCCCTTATACTGATTTGATTATAGATGAAAGTTTGTCGTGTTTTTGCTTTCTCCAATATTTTGTTGTGCTGTTTTAAGTCTTTTCCTAGGTTGATGTAGTCATATTTTGCATACTTAGTTCTTCTGAGTAAATAAGCATAGTTTTAGGCTAGTTTGATGAATTGGAATTTCTTGGTATAATTATTTTACTATTTTGGTTATGTGAAGAGTCGCATTAGATTTGTTGCATGTTTCTAATTCATTCTTATTAGCTTAGCACATTTTTAGGCTTTCAGTAGTTAGTTTATGAGCTTGTGTAGATTTGTAGATTTTGGTTTTACTTTTAGCTCTCTTTTACCATAGAAAAGTTGGTTAAGTGTTTGCATTGCATTTTACTTTTTTGGTTTAGAACAATTTTAGTTTTTAGCCACTAGTTAGTAGGATAATTCTTGATTTGCATAGTTAAATTTTAGATTAGTTGATGTTTTGTATTGCATTCAATTTTCCTGCAATTTCTTTTACCTTTTAGACCTTGTATAAGAAGTTTCATTTCACTTTTATTTTAGTGTTGTAGTGGTGTTATTTCTAGCTTAGTTTGTTATTTTATTCCGTGTATTCATAGGGAATAGTTAGATTTTAAATATGGACAGATTTGACCTTTGTTGCTTGGTTAGTTTATAACTTTCTCTATAATTATCTAATTGAGTTGATTATTTTTGCATTGCATTCCTGATTCTTTGGAGTTTGATGTTCAAACCCCAAAAAATGTTCAAGCTGCTCTTTATGCTAAGTGGTTTGGTTCTTTCATGCTTCTCGAAGCTGGGTACCTTCTTGTCCTTTCTATCCGATTCTAATTCCATGTCGATTCTCACTGTTCTTTTTCTTCAATCCTTTTGCTTAGTCCTTTTTTTTTTCATTTGCAGCAAGTTATTGTCCAAAGAGGATCCAGGCCTTTTCTGGAATCACATCCAGAAATGATCAAAGTAGACACCTTGAATCATGGGGCAACTCTCTAAAGTCTTGAAGGGAAGTGTTCTTGGGTCGACACTGGTAACAACTAATGTAAGGGCTTGTTTTTATTAAGACTTTTGTTTTTTGAATTTTCAGAATACAATCTTGTATTCTTTTTGTTCATTTGTTGTTCCTTGCAAATTTTGAAATTTGTCCTATTCTTTTGAGGAAAAAGTTAGTTATATATTGAGACCAGTGTTGCCAGCTGGATGTGAAACAAATTTTGGCCACTGTGGATCTGTTGGTGCAAGCGAGTCAGTAAACTTGGGTGGTTGTGGAGGGGAACCTATTTTTAAGAATATGGAATATAAGGCCATGGACGACAGTACAATTTAAAAAGGTTGGAACTACATAAGGTTTTGATTTTGAAAGTAGACGCAACTCTCTTTTACAATATAGGTGACAATGAGTTTTAGCTGTTTTATTCTCTACCGTTTTAATTTTTAGCTACTAATTAGTGCTATACTTCTTGGTTTGCATAGTTGAATTTTAGATTAGCCGTTGTTTTGAGTTGTGTTCAATTTTTCTACATTTTCTTATGTCATTTAAAACTTGTATATGTAGTTTCACTTCCACTTTCTTAGTGTTTTAGTTTTTCTATTTCTAGCTTATTTTTATATTTTAATTCTACAAAATCATAGAAAATAGTTATATTTTAAATTAAGCGTTTTTCTGGCCTTCGATGCAATATTTAATTCTGTTTAAAACTAGTGCAGACTTTTATTTCATGCCAGTCTTTGTGCCTCTGCCATACGAGTAGAATTCCATTGACTTTTGCTGTTGCTATGCCCTATGTCCATGTAGTGGTATTATGTGGTATATAAATGTGTTTAGGCCTTCCAATTGGTTAAAGGTTTATGATGTACTTTTTTTTTTTCTGTTAAGATTCAAATCATTATGTAGATTTTGTTGGACATTTATTGTAAGCCTAAAAAAGGTAAAAGCAAAATAGGAAAAACAAGAAAAAATAGACAAATAAAGCATTTGAAATATTTTTTTTTTGTGGTTTTTAATTAGAATCGACAAATTTGAGTTTGTTTTCCCTTTCCTTTAGAAAATGAAAGATTTATTTCTCATTGATTTCTATAGGTTTGACACCTAAGAACATTTCAACGCTTGCATGCCCTTTTTCACATGAGAAGACGACACCTGGGAGGAGTCGAAGCACTAAAAGAAAAGGATCGGGCAAATTATGGTCAGTTCACTGCATTTCATTGGAGAATTTTTATCAAACAGTTTGGTATAAACAGTGTGGACCTTTAAATTTGTCAATCTGATTCAATTTTGTGGTCATTTTAGTATTCTTCATCTGGTCTAGAGCTGTGGTAGGTTCTTTTTGCTGTGTGGACCTTTAATTGTTTGTTTTTATTTCATGGAATTTTGGTTTTGTCCTCGAAGTGTAAAAAAAAAAAAATTTGTTCCTGCTGAGTCCTTGTTCCTGGTGCATTGTACATAGGCCTACACTAGATATTTGTGGCTGGTTTTTACCTTGGATTGTGGTGCTGTTTATGAACAATTTGAAAGGAAGAAGTTAGTGTGAATGGTAGCATTTTAGGTGGTGGTGATCTAAAATATTCTCTAACCTGTGAGCTACCAAGGCTGGATTTTCCTTAAAACATTAAGCCGAGTGCATTAAACAGCAGAGAGAACACCAGTTTGTGAGATTCGTGTGGTTGAATTGGCCTAATTTCCTTGGCATAAGAGAGAGAGAGAGAGAGAGTTTGTGTGACTGAGTGCAAACACTTAAAGACTGTGAGAAAGAGTGGTTTCCAATTATTGATTCCATGAGTGAATGAATTATTTGACTCGTTTCTGTTGGTTTTTGAGCAGTCATTTCACTTATTTTAATTTTTTTAGTGCAGTTAGTTGTAAATGCTGCTTTAAGTCACTTTGTGGAGTCTTTTGTCCTTAGTGTTCATTCCATTATCTTGTTCTGCCGTATTGAAAATTCTGGTTTAAGTTGTCTCATTGCAAATTCCAGATTAATGCGTTGCAATTCTTATCACTTGTTATGTACTATTTCTCTGTTGGTATGTGTTAGGTTTCTTGGAGAGAAGAAACTAGATTTATAATTCAGTTTAAGAAATTAACACACAAATCTTACAGCACAGTGTAAATAACACTAATTTTGAAAAACATAATACATGAAAACATCCAACAGCTTCCAAGAGAAGAAATTCCCTTTTACACAGGACAAGCCCTGTTCTGAAACAAAATACTCTCCACTCCCATAACTAGAACACACCCCCTTCCTTAAAAGACAAAAACTGCCTAACTACTAATTAAAACTTTCCCTAACTGCTATTTAAACTCCTCCTAACTACCCCTAACCACTTCATATTAACTTCTATGTTTTATTTTTGCCAAATTATCTAAAAACTGTCTCCAATGTCTAATACATTACATATCCTATCATTACTTGCCGCTGCAAAACAACCTTGTCCTCAAGGTTGTAATCTAAAAACTGGTCCTTAATTGTTGCGACAACTTCCCATGCGATTGCCTCAAGGCTTCCTTTCAGTCGTTAGATTAATCCTTGAATCTACAAAGATCTAACTTTGACAACATAATCTTTTGCAAACAGATGCTTAATAAACAATCTGACTCGGCTTCCAAAATCAACAACTTTATTATTAGAGTTTGCTAGCAATTGATTTCCATAATAGATAAGTAACCCAAGACAAAAGGGAGATCATCCAACTTTCTTGTCCTTCTTGCATAGGGCCTGCCACTTCGTCAAGAAATGCTCCCCCAATTGGTTTTCTGATGTTGGGTTTACTAGAGACACCAATATCTTGAATTCTTAGATGACTTTTTCCCCACTCCCTGTCCTTGTTATTGTTGCCATCCTCTCATGTAAAATTTCCACACTCCCAATCTGTGTTACTGCTGCCAAACTCTCAAATAACATGTTTCCCTTGTTCCCTTCAACTATCCTTAGTTGAGCTGCCAATCTAATTGTCTACAAGATCTTCCCAAGAAAGCTTATGAAATTTCTGTTGTCATCTCTTGAACCCCTTGACTGCATTTTCTCCCATGTTATTGATGGTTAGGTGTACTTTTGTTGTTTCATGTTTTGGACTTCAAAAACATTTTTTGTCCCAACACCAACTACCTTTGAACCATTTACACTCAAAACAACATCATCTTTTACTTTACTCCCCGAAGTAGTGGTTACAATGTTTCCACCACATTCGGCCTTCTTTCCTCTATCTTCATCCACCTTCACTGTTTTGACATATTCAGCAAGACCTACCACACTATCCCCACTAAAACCAACAACTTTTGCAACTTCATTCTGAGAAGCAAGAGTCACAACATTCTCATCACAGTCTTGGTCTCCACCTTCCTCTTCACTGATATCCTTTTCTCTTCTCCCCACTCTATCTCCATAAATAGAACCTCTATTTCCATCTGACGCTCTTTCCATGTTCTTGAGTCTTCGCAAGATATCCTCCATCATATCTCTGAACCTTTGAAATTTGGCTCTAGATTCCTCCCTCATTTAATGTGCTCACTCTAGTCTCCATGACTCTCTTGTTATTTTTGATTCGGCACGTCGGACCAATTTGTTAGGTTTCTTGAAGACAAGAAACTATATTTATAATTCAATTTAAGAAATTAACACTCTAATTTTGAAAAACAATACATGAAAACATCCAACAGCTTCCAAGGGAAGAAATTCCCTTCTAGACAGGACAATCCCTATTCTGAAACAAAATACACTCCACCCCCAGAACTAGAACACCCCCCTTCCTTAAAAGACAAAAACTGCCTAACTACTAATTAAAACTTCCCCTAACTACTGCTTAAACTCCTCCTAACTACCCCTAACCACTTCATACTAACTTCTATGTTTTATTTTTGCCAAACTATCTAAAAATTGTTTACAATGGCTAATACATTAAATATCCTATCAGTATGTTTGTTGAAATGTGCAGATTTGACATTGGATGAGTGGCTTCCAAACACTTTCAAACGTGGACTATCCAGAAAAGAGTGGTGTTTGTGCAGTAAAGCCGAGAGAGAATATGTAGAGTGTGAGTTGAATTCGTGAAACAAGCAGCAGCAACATCTCATTGTGGAGTTTTGAAACAATGCAGTAAGAGTGAAAAGGTATCAGCTAAAGGAGATTCAGCAAAGCTGTAAATTTGTTTCTGTTTTGTAGTTTCTATTTTGTAATCTGTCTTAGTTTTACTTTTCTTTTGGATTTCTATGTAAAAGGCCATTAAAGTCCAAGTGTTTTGGAAGAGTCCTTGGTGCTCTTTCAATCCTTGGCAACTTTTCTTGTTTGGTTTGGATTTTTCATCTTTAGACGGTGAGTGTGTCTTGTTAGCCAAAGCTACAAGCCTCACCATAGGAATTAAGCTTGTTTGAATATTTGATTCACGTGTTTAGGAGTTATTTAGGCTAAAAGATTAAACTCTTATCACATTAGATGTACGAAACTAGGAGTCTAGTCTTTTAATTGTCTTTAATTGTTTGTGTGATAGAGTCATATACTTTGTTTTTAAAGGTAATTTTAGTTTGTCTTTAATTGTTTGGATAGTTGAAATTTAGATTAGTTGATGTTTTGAGTTGAATTCAATTTTCCTACAAATTTTGATCTTTTAGAACTTGTATAAGAAGTTTCATTTAAATTTCCTTTTAGTATTGTAGTGGTGTTATTTCTAGCTTAGCTTGATATTTTATTTTTGCATAGTCATAAAGAATAGGTAGATTTTAAATGCTATGATTTGACCTTTGTTATAAACCAAGCTATTCTTTATTTATAGTTATCCAATTGATTTTATTCTTTTTGTATTGTATTCTTGATTCACTTATCTTTAATATAAGTGGAAGAATTGAAATTTTGAGCTTCTTTTTTGTGGCTGCTGTTTAATTTTGAAAATCCAAACAGTTTATAAAATTCAATTTTGATTGCTAGTTTTTTTGGTCTTGTTTTGGCTAGATAGGAGTAGTGCATGTTCTTATAGTTTGTAATTGTTATCCTTGGTTTCATTTTTGTTTTACTGTTTTAAACTTTTAGAATTGGTCTAAGTAGAATTCTTTTTGCTGTATTTAGTATATCTTAGAATTTGTCCTGTTTTTAAAGTCCTCAATAATTTGTTGTACTATATTAAGTGTTTTTCTAAGTTTACAGAATCATATTTTATGTTTGGCTGTTTTGAGTAGATAATGGTTGTTTTAGGTTAGTTTGATGTTTGTTGGCATAGTTATTTTATTGTTTTAGTAGTGATAACAGTAAACGTTAGATTAATTGTATGTTTTTAGTTTGTTATTGTTAGTTTTAGAATATTTTTAGCATTTCACAAGAGAATTTTTGAGCTTAAGTTGATTTGTAGTTGAAACAGTTGTGTGTTGCATTTTGTAAAAAAGGTTTAATAAAGTTTTAGTTTTTACTTAGTACTTAGTATTATATTTCTTGATTTGCATAGTCGAATTTTAGATTAGATATTGTTGAGTTATGTTCAATTTTCCTGCATTTTCTTATGTCATTCAAAACTTGTATGTGATGCTTCATTTTCATTTTCCTATAGTGTTGTAGTCTTGATGTTTTTAGGTTAGTTTGATAATTTAGTTCTAAATAATCATATACAATAGTTAGATTTTAAAAGCTAATTGATGTGACCTTTGTTGCTTAGTTGGTCTATAACTTTCTCTATAGTCATTCAATTCAGTTGATCTTTTTTGTAGTGCATTCTTGATTGAATTATCTTTAATTTGAATATAAGAACTTAAATTTTAAACTTCTGTTGTGGTTGTAGTTTGATTTCGAAATTTCAGATACTTTGTAGAGTTCAACTTTGGCAACTAAACTTTTTTGTCCTGTTTTTGCTAGATAAAAGTAGTGCAAATGCTACATTATGATTCTTTTCTAGTTTAATATCTCTTTTGTTGTTTTTAGAATATCTTAGTATTTCTTGTTGTTACTTTTCTTATTATTTTGTTGTGTTCTCTGAAGTCTTTTTCTAGGTTGATGTAGTTATATTTTGTATTCTTAGTACTTTTAGCTAGATAAGCACAATTTTAAGTTAGTTTGATGAATTAGACTTTGCTTGCATAGTTTTTGTAGATTTCTAATTTTTGACTTTGTTTTTAGCTCTCTTTTATCGTATAACACTTTCAAATAATTGTGTTGCATTTTACTTTTCTGGTTTGCATAGTTGAATATTGGATTATATATATTTTGAGTTGTGTTCAATTTTTCTACATTTTCTTATGCCATCCAAAACTTGTATATGTTATTTCATTTTAAATTTTTTATAGTTTTGTAGGGTTGATGTTTCAGCTTAGCTTGATGTTTTAGTTTTGAAAAATCATAGAGAATAGTTAGATTTTAAATGTCGATAGAGTTATTTGATTGAGTTGATCTTTTATGTAGTGGATTCTTGATTCAATTATCTTTAATATGAATAGAAGAACTTAATTTTTGGACTTCTGTTGTGGTTGTAGTTTGATTTCAAATTACGTACTCTTTGTACTGTTCAATTTTGGCAACTAAATTTTTTGTCTTGTTTTTGCTAGATAAAAGTAGTGTAAATGCCTCCTTATGATTCATTTTTACTTTAGCATCCCTTTTGTTGTTTTGGTAATAGCTTATAATATGCCTTGTTTTAAACACATTTTTAAGTTAGTTTGATGAATTAGACTTTGTTGACATAGTTATTTTACTGTTTTGGTAGTGTTAAAAGTAGACATTAGATTAGTTTCGTGTTTGTAGTTCATTGTTGTTAGTTTAAGCACATTTTTAGAATTTCACTTCTGACGTTATGGTCTTTTGTAGATTTTAGCTTTTGGTTTTGTTTTTAGCTCTCTTTTCCCGTACAAATTTTGGCACCAAGCACCCACAAAGGTAGCTTCAAAACCAACCAAAATTAAAATTTTCTTGCACTAAGATTTTTACATTAGCCATTTGGTGATACAGAGAGTGTATTCCAACCATTAAATCTCAAAAACCAAGACTTTGAAAAATGGCCAAATCTTGGCACCAAGCAACCACTAAGGTAGCTTGAAAACAAAAAAAAATTAAAAATTTCTTGTACATAGATTTTTTCAGTAGTCATTTGGTGATATAAAGACTTCATTCCAACCATTAAATCTCAAAAACAAAGACTTTGAAAATTTACCAAATCTTGGTACCATGCACCAATTACCCAAGTTTCACCACCAAACTTAGATAGCTTGAAAACAAATCAAAATGAAAAATTTCTTATCCGTAATTTTTTTGGTAGCCAATTTGTTATATAAAGGGCTCATTCCAACAATCAACTCGCAAAAACCAAGGCTTTGAAAATTTCCCAACTCTTGGTACCAAGCAAACACAAAGGTAGCTTGAAAACCAACCAGAATTAAAGATTTCCTGCACGAAGATTTTTACATTAGTCATTTGATGATATAGAGAGTGTATTCGAACCAATAAATCTAAAAAACCAAGACTTTGGAAATTTGCCAAATGTTGACACCAAGCACCCACTAAGGTATCTTGAAAACTAACCACAATTAAAAATTTCTTACTTCATGATTTTTACAGTAGTCATTTGGTGATATAAAAAGTGCATTCCAACCATTAAATCTCAAAAACCAAGGCTACAAATATTTCCCAAATCTTGGCACCAAGCACCACTAAGGTAGCTTGAAAACCAACACAAATTAAACATTTCTTTCACCAATATTTTTTCAGTAGTCATTTGGTGATATAAAGAGTGCATTCCAACAATTATATCTCAAAAACCAAGACTTTGAAAATTTCCCAAATCTTAGCACCAAGCACTCACAAAGGTAGCTTGAAAACCAACAGAAATTTAAAATTTCCTGCACCAAGACTTTTACATTAGTCATTTGGGGATATAAATAGTGTATTCCAACAATTAAATCTCAAAAAACAAGACTTTGAAAATTTCCCAAATCTTTGCACCAAGCACCCACTAAGGAAGCTTGAAAATCAACCAAAATTATAAATTTCTTGCACGAAGATTTTTCAGCAGTCATTTGGTGATATAAAGAGTGCATTCCAACCATTAAATCTCGAAAACCAAGACTACAAAAATTTCCCAAATCTTGGCACCAAGCATCCCCTAAGGTAGCTTGTAAACCAACCAAAATTAAAAATTTATTGCACCAATATTTTTTCAGTAGTTATTTGGTCATATAAAGAGTGCATTCCAACCATTATATTTTAAAAACCAAGACTTTGAAAATTTCCCTAATCTAGGCACCATAAACCAATTAGCCAAGTCTCACCACCAAACTTGGCTAGTTTTAAAATAAACAAAAATGAAAAATTTCTTCCACGAGATTTTTATAGTAGACATTTGATCATATAAAGAGTGCATTCCAAACATCAAATCTCAAAGGTAGTCATTTGGTGATAAGTGCATTCTAACTATCTAATCTCAAAAACCAAGACTAGAAAAATTTTTCAAATCTTGGCACCAAGCACCCACAAAGGTAACTTGAAAACCAACCAGAATTAAAAATTTCCTTCACCAAGATTTTTACTTTAGTCATTTGGTGATATAGATAGTGTTTTCTAAACATTAAATGTCAAAAACCAAGACTTTGAAAATTTGCTAAATCTTGGGACCAAGCACCCACTAAGGTATCTTGAAAACCAACCACAATTAAAAATTTCTTTCACCATGATTTTTACAGAATTCATTTGGTGATATAAAGAGTGCATTCCAACCATTATATCTCGAAAACGAGGACCACAAAAGTTTCACAAATCTTGGCACCAAGCACCCACCAAGGTAGCTTGAACACCATCCAAAATTAAAGATTTTTGCACCAATATTTTTTTAGTAGCCATTTGGTGATATAAAGACTACATTCCAAGCATGATATCTCAAAAACCAAGACTATGAAAATTTACCTAAACTGGGCACCATGCACCAATTAGCCAAGTCTCACCACCAAACTTGGCTAGTTTGAAAAAAACCAAAATGAAAAATTACTTGCAAGAGATTTTTATAGTAGGCATTTGGTGATATAAAGAGTGCATTCCAACTATCTAATAACAAAAACCAAGACTTTGAAAATTTCCCAAATCTTGGCACCAAGCACCCACAAAGGTAGCTTGAAAACCAACCAGAATTAAAAATTTCCTGTACCAAGATTTTTGCTTTAGTCATTTGGTGATATAGATAGTGCATTCTAACCATTAAATCTCAAAAACCAAGACTTTTAAAATTTGGCAAATCTTGGCACCAAGCATCCACTAAGGTATCTTGAAAACCAACCACAATTAAAAATTTCATGCACCATGATTTTTACAGTATTCATTTGGTGATATAAAGAGTGCATTCCAACCATCATATCTCAAAAACCAAGACCACAAAAGTTTCTCAAATCTTGGCACCAAGCACCACTAAGGTAGCTTGAAAACCAACCAAAATTAAACATTTCTTTCACCAATATTTTTTCAGTAGTCATTTTGTGATACAAAGAGTGCATTACGACAATTATATCTCAAAAACCAAGACTTTGAAAATTTCCCAAATCTTGGCACCAAGCACTCACAAAGGTTGCTTGAAAACCAACCAGAATTTAAAATTTCCTAAACCAAAATTTTTACATTAGTCATTTGCTGATATAGATAGTGTATTTCATCCATTAAATCTTTGCACCAAGCACCCACTAAGGTAGCTTGAAAACCAACAAAAATTATAAATTTCCTGCACGAAGATTTTTTCAGTAGTCATTTGGTGATATAAAGAGTGCATTCCAACCATTAAATCTCAAACACAAGGACTACAAAAATTTCCCCAATCTTAGCACCAACACCCACTAAGGTAGCTTGATAACCAACCAAAACTAAATATTTCTTGCATCAAGATTTTTTCAGTAATCATTCGGTGATATAAAGAGTGCATTAAAACCATTATATCTCAAAAAAATAGAGACTTTGAAAATTTCCCTAATATTGGCCCCATGTACCAATTAGCAAAGTCTCACCACCAAACTCGGCTAGTATGAAAAAAACCAAAATGAAAAATTTCTTGCACAAGATTTTTATAGTAGGCATTTGGTAATATAAAGAGTGAATTCAACCTATCAAATCTAAAAAACTAAGACTATGAAAATTTCACAAATCTTGGCACCAAGCACCCCAAGGGTAGCTTCAAAACAACCAGAATTAGAAATTTCCTGCACTATATTTTTTCAGTAGTCATTTGGTGATATAAAGACTGCATTCCAACCATTATATCTCAAAAACCAACACTTTGAAAATTTCCCTCATCTTGCCACCATGTACCAATTAGCCAAGTATCTCCACCAAACTTGGCTAGTTTGAAAACAAACCAAAATGAAAAATTTCTTGCACGAGATTTTTATAGTAGACAATTGGTGATATAAATAGTGCATTCCAACCATCAAATATAAAAAACCAACACTTTAAAAATTTTCCAAATCTTTCCACCAAGCACCCATAATGGTAGCTTGAACATCAACCACAATTAAAAATTTCTTGCACCAAGATTTTTACAGTAGTCATTTGGTGATATAAAGAGTGCATTCCTTCCATTAAATCTCAAACACCAAGACTATAAAAGTTTCCCAAATCTTGGCCCCAAGCACCACTAAGGTAGCTTGAAAACCAAAAAAAATTAAACATTTCTTTCACCAATATTTTTTCAGTAGTCATTTGGTGCTATAAAGAGTGCATTCCAACAATTATATCTGAAAAACCAAGACTTTAAAAATTTTCCAAATCTTGGTTCCAAGCACTCACAAAGGTAGCATGAAAACTAACAAAAATTTAAAATTTCCTACACCAAGATTTTTACATTTGTCATTTGGTGATATGGATAGTGTATTCCAACCATTAAATCTCAAAAACCAAGACTTTGAAAATGTCCCAAATCTTGGCACCAAGCACTAACAAAGGTAGCTTGAAAACCAACCACAATTAAAAATTTCATGCACCATGATTTTTACAGTATTCATTTGGTGATATAAAGAGTGCATTGCAACCATCAAATCTCAAAAACCAAGACCACAAAAGTTTCTTAAATCTTGGCACCAAGCACCCCTAAGGTAGCTTGAAAACCAACCAAAATTAAACATTTCTTTCACCAATATTTTTTCAGTAGTCATTTTGTCATACAAAGAGTGCATTCCAACAATTATATCTCAAAAACCAAGACTTTGAAAATTTCCCAAATCTTGGCACCAAGCACTCACAAAGGTTGCTTGAAAACCAACCAGAATTTAAAATTTCCTGCCGCAAGATATTTACATTAGTCATTTGGTGATATAGATAGTGTAGTTCATCCATTAAATCTCAAAAACCAAGACTTTGAAAATTTCCCAAATCTTTGCACCAAGCACCCACTAAGGTATCTTGAAATCCAACAAAAATTATAAATTTCCTGCACGAAGATTTTTTCAGTAGCCATTTGGTGATATAAAGAGTGCATTCCAACCATTAAATCTCAAACACAAGGACTACAAAAAGTTCCCCAATCTTAGCACCAACACCCACTAAGGTAGCTTGATAACCAACCAAAACTAAATATTTCTTGCATCAAGATTTTTTCAGTAATCATTCGGTGATATAAAGAGTGCATTCAAACCATCATATCTCAAAAAACAGAGACTTTGAAAATTTCCCTAATATTGGCCCCATGCACCAATTAGCAAAGTCTCACCACCAAACTTGGCTAGTATGAAGAAAACCAAAATGAAAAATTTCTTGCACAAGATTTTTATAGTAGGCATTTGGTAATATAAAGAGTGAATTCAACCTATCAAATCTAAAAAACTAAGACTGTGAAAATTTCCCAAATCTTGGCACCAAGCACCCACAAGGGTAGCTTGAAAACAACCAGAATTAGAAATTTCCTGCACTATATTTTTTCAGTAGTCATTTGGTGATATAAAGAGTGCATTCCAACCATTATATCTCAAAAACCAACACTTTGAAAATTTCCCTCATCTTGCCACCATGTACCAATTAGCCAAGTATCTCCACCAAACATGGCTAGTTTGAAAACAAACCAAAATGAAAAATTTCTTGCACGAGATTTTTATAGTAGACAATTGGTAATATAAATAGTGCATTCCAACCATCAAATATAAAAAACCAACACTTTTAAAATTTCCCAAATCTTTCCACCAAGCACCCATAATGGTAGCTTGAACACCAACCACAATTAAAAATTTCTTGCACCAAGATTTTTACAGTAGTCATTTGGTGATATAAAGAGTGCATTCCTTCCATTAAATCTCAAACACCAAGACTATAAAAATTTCCCCAATCTTGGCCCCAAGCACCACTAAGGTAGCTTGAAAACCAACAAAAATTAAATATTTCTTTCACCAATATTTTTTCAGTAGTCATTTAGTGCTATAAAGAGTGCATTCCAACAATTATATCTCAAAAACCAAGACTTTAAAAATTTTCCAAATCTTGGTACCAAGCACTCACAAAGGTAGCTTGAAAACTAACCAAAATTTAAAATTTCCTACACCAAGATTTTTACATTACTCATTTTGTGATATAGATAGTGTATTCCAACCATTAAATCTCAAAAACCAAGACTTTGAAAATGTCCCAAATCTTGGCACCAAGCACTCACAAAGGTAGCTTGAAAACCAACCAGAATTTAAAATTTCCTTTACCAAGATTTTTACTTTAGTCTTTTAGTGATATAGATAGTGTATTCCAACCATTAAATCTCGAAAACCAAGACTTTGAAAATTTCCCAAATCTTTGCACCAAGAACCCACTAAGGTAGCTTAACACCAACCAAAATTATAAATTTCTTGCATGAAGATTTTTCAATAGTCATTTGGTGATAGAAAGAGTGCATTCCAACCATTAAATCTAAAAAACATAGACTACAAAAATTTCCAAAATCTTAGCACCAAGAACCCACTAAGGTAGCTTAACACCATCCAAAATTAAAAGTTTCTTGTCCCAATATTTTTTCCGTAGTCATTTGGTGATATGAAGAGTGCATTCCAACAATTATATCTCAACAACCAAGACTTTGAAAATTTCCGCAATCTTGGCACCATGCACCAATTACCCAAGTCTCACCACCAAACTTGGCTAGTTTGTAAACAAAGCAAAATAAAAAATTTCTTGCACGAGATTTTTATAGTAGACAATTGGTGATATAAAGAGTGCATTCAACCAATCAAATATAAAAATCCAACACTTTTAAAATTTCCCAAATCTTTCCACAAAGTACCCATAATGGTAGCTTGAACACCAACCACAATGAAAAATTTCTTGCACCAAGATTTTTACAGTACTCATTTGGTGATATAAAGAGTGCATTCCATCCATTAAATCTCAAAAACAAAGACTACAAAATTTTCCCAAATCTTTGTACCAAGCACCCGCTGAGGTAGCTTGAACACCAACCAAAATAAAAAATATCTTGCACCAATATTTTTTCAGTAGTCATTTGGTGATATAAAGAGTGCATTCCAACCATTATATCTCAAAAAACAAAGTCTTTTGAAAATTTTCCAAATATTGACACCATGCACCAATTAGCCACGTTTCACCACCAAACTTGGCTAGTTTGAAAAAAACTAAAATGAAAAATTTCTTGCACAAGATTTTTATACTAGGCATTTGTTGATATAAAGTGTACATTCCAACTATCTAATCTCAAAAACCAAGACTTTGAAAACTTCCTAAATCTTGGCACCAAGCACCCACAAAGGTAGCTTGAAAACCAACCAGAATTAAAAATTTCCTGCACCAAGATTTTTACTTTAGTCATTTGGTGATATAGATAGTGTATTCTAACCATTAAATCTCTAAAACCAAGACTACAAAAGTTTCCCAAATCTTTGTACCAAGCACCCACTGAGGTAGCTTGAACACAAACCAAAATTAAAAATTTCTTGCACCAATATTTTTTTAGTTGTCATTTGGTGATATAAAGAGTGCATTCCAACCATTATATCTCAAAAACTAATACTTTGAAAATTTCCCTAATCTTGGCACCATGCACCAATTAGCCAAGTCTCACCACCAAACTTGGCTAGTTTGAAAACAAACCAAAATGAAAAATTTCTTGCACAAGATTTTTATAGTAGACAATTGGTGATATAAAGAGTGCATTCCAACCATCAAATATAAAAAACCGACACATTTAAATTTTCCCAAATCTTTCCACCAAGTACCCATAATGGTAGCTTGAACACCAACCACAATGAAAAATTTCTTGCACCAAGATTTTTACAGTAGTCATTTGGTGATATAAAGAGTGCATTCCATCCATTAAATCTGAAACACCCATACTATAAAAATTTCCCAAATCTTGGCACAAGGCACCACTAAAGTAGCTTGAAAACCAACAAAAATTAAACATTTCTTTCGCCAATATTTTTTCAGTAGTCATTTGGTGATATAAAGAGTGCATTCCAACCATTATATCTCAAAAAACAAAGACTTTGAAAATTTCCCTAATCTTGGCACCATGCACCAATTAGCCAAATCTCACCACCAAACTTGGCTAGTTTGAAAACAAACCAAAATGAAAAATTCCTTGCACAAGATTTTTATAGTAGACATTTGGTAATATAAAGAGTGCATTCCAACTATCTAATCTCAAAAACCAAGACTGTGAAAATTTCCAAAATCTTGGCACCAAGCACCCACAAAGGTAGCTTGAAAACCAACCAGAATTAGAAATTTCCTGCACCAAGATTTCTATAGTAGTCATTTGGAGATATAAAGAGTGCATTCCAACCATTAAATCTGAAAAACCAAGACTACAAAAATTTACCAAATCTTGGTACCAAGCACTCACTAAGGTAGCTTGAACACCAACCAAAATAAAAAATATCTTGCACCAATATTTTTTCAGTAGTCATTTGGTGATATAAAGAGTGCATTCCAGCCATTATATCTCAAAAAACAAAGACTTTGAAAATTTTCCAAATATTGATACAATGCACCAATTAGCCACGTCTCACCACCAAACTTGGCTAGTTTGAAAAAAACCAAAATGAAAAATTTCTTACACAATATTTTTTCAGTAGTCATTTGGTGATATAAAGAGTGCAGTCCAACAATTATATCTCAAAAACCAAGACTTTGAAAATTTCCCAAATCTCTGCACCAAGAACTCACAAAGGTAGCTTGAAAACGAACCAGAATATAAAATTTCCTGCACCAAGATTTTTACATTAGTCATTTGGTGATATAGATAGTGTATTCCAACCATTAAATCTCAAAAACCAAGACTTTGAAAATTTCCCAAATCTTTGCACTAAGCACCCAGATAGGTAGCTTGAAAACTGACGAAATTAAAAATTTCTTGCACAAAGATTTTTTCAGTAGTCATTTGGAGATATAAAGAGTTAATTCCAACCATTAAATCTCAAAAACCAAAATAAAAAATATCTTGCACCAATATTTTTTCAGTAGTCATTTGGTGATATAAAGAGTGCATTCCAACCATTATATCTCAAAAAACAAAGACTTTAAAAATTTTCCAAATATTAACACCATGCACCAATTAGCCACGTCACACCACCAAACTTGGCTAGTTTGAAAAAAACCAAAATGAAAAATTTCTTGCACAAGATTTTTATAGTAGGCATTTGGTGATATAAAGAGTACATTCCAACTATCTAATCTCAAAAACCAAGACTTTAAAAATTTCGTAAATCTTGGCACCAAGCACCCACAAAGGTAGCTTGAAAACCAACCAAAATTAAAAATTTCCTGCACCAAGATTTTTACATTAGTCATTTGGTGATATAGATAGTGTATTCTAACCATTAAATCTCTAAAACCAAGACTACAAAAGTTTCCCAAATCTTTGTACCAAGCACCCACTGAGGTAGCTTGAACACCAACCAAAATTAAAAATTTCTTGCACCAATATTTTTTTAGTTGTCATTTGGTGATATAAAGAGTGAATTCCAACCATTATATCTCAAAAACCAAGACTATGAATATTTCCCTAATCTTGGCACCATGCACCAATTAGCCAAGTTTCACTACCAAACTTGGCTAGTATGAAAACGAACCAAAATGAAAAATTTCTTGCACAAGATTTTTATAGTAGACAATTGGTGATATAAAGAGTGCATTCCAACGATCAAATATAAAAACCCAACATTTTTAAAATTTCCCAAATCTTTCCACCAAGTACCCATAATGGTAGCTTGAACACCAACCACAATGAAAAATTTCTTGCACCAAGATTTTTACAGTAGTCATTTATTGATATAAAGAGTGCATTCCATCCATTAAATCTCAAACACCTATACTATAAAAATTTCCCAAATCCTTGCACAAGGCACCATTAAAGTAGCTCGAAAACCAACCAAAATTAAACATTTCTTTCGCCAATATATTTTCAGTAGTCATTTGGTGATATAAAGAGTGCATTCCAACAATTATATCTCAAAAACCAAGACTTTGAAAATTTCCCAAATCTTGGCACCAAGAACTTACAAAGGCATCTTGAAAACGAACCAGAATATAAAATTTCCTACACCAAGATTTTTACATTAGTCATTTGGTGATATAGATAGTGTATTCCAACCGTTAAATCTCAAAAACCAAGACTTTGAAAATTTCCCAAATCTTTGCACCAAGCACCCACATAGGTAGCTTGAAACTCAACCAAAATTAAAAATTTCTTGCACGAAGATTTTTTCAGTAGTCATTTGGAGATATAAAGAGTGCATTCCAACCATTAAATCTCAAAAACCAAGACTACAAAAATTTCCCAAATCTTGGCACCAAGCACCCACTAAGGTAGCTTGAACACCAACCAAAATAAAAAATATCTTGCACCAATATTTTTTCAGTAGTCATTTGGTGATATAAAGAGTGCATTCCAACCATTATAACTCAAAATACAAAGACTTTGAAAATTTTCCAAATATTGACACCATGCACCAATTAGCCATGTCTCACCACCAAACTTGGCTAGTTTGAAAAAAACCAAAATGAAAAATTTCTTGCACAAGATTTTTATAGTAGGCATTTGGTGATATAAAGAGTGCATTCCAACTATATAATCTCAAAAACCAAGACTTTGAAAATTTCCTAAATCTTGGTACCAAGCACCCACAAAGGTAGCTTGAAAACCAACAAGAATTAAAAATTTCCTGCACCAAGATTTTTACTTTAGTCATTTGCTGATATAGATAGTGTATTCTAACCATTAAATCTATAAAACCAAGACTACAAAAGTTTCCCAAATCTTTGTACCAAGCACCCACTAAGGTAGCTTGAACAGCAACCAAAATTAAAAATTTCTTGCACCAATATTTTTTTTGTTGTCATTTGGTGATATAAAGAGTGCTTTCCAACCGTTATATCTCAAAAACCAATACTTTTAAAATTTCCCTAATCTTGGCACCATGCACCAATTAGCCAAGTCTCACCACCAAACTTGGCTAGTTTGAAAGCAAACCAAAATGAAAAATTTCTTGCACAAGATTTTTATAGTAGACAATTGGTGATATAGAGAGTGCATTACAATCATCAAATATAAAAAACCAAGACTTTTAAAATTTCCCAAATCTTTCTACTAAGTACCAATAATGGTAGCTTGAACACCAACCACAATGAAACATTTCTTGCACCAAGATTTTTACAGTAGTCATTTGGTGATATAAAGAGTGCATTCATCCATTAAATCTCAAACACCCATACTATAAAAATTTCCCAAATCTTGGCACAAGGCTCCACTAAAGTATCTTGAAAACCAACCAAAATTAAACATTTCTTTCGCCAATATTTTTTCTGTAGTCATTTGGTGATATAAAGAGTGCATTCCAACAATTATATCCCAAAAACCAAGACTTTGAAAATTTCCCAAATCTTGGCACCAAGAACTCACAAAGGTACCTTCTAAACGAACCAGAATATAAAATTTCCTGCACCAAGATATTTACATTAGTCATGTGGTGATATAGATAGTCTATTCCAACCATTAAATCTCAAAAACCAAGACTTTGAAAATTTCCCAAATCTTTGCACCAAGCACCCACATAGGTAGCCTGAAAACCAACCAAAATTAAAAATTTCTTGCACAAAGATTTTTTCGGTAGTTATTTGGAGATATAAAGAGTGCATTCCAACCATTAAATCTAAAAAAGCAAGACTACAAAAATTTACCAAATCTTGGCACCAAGCACCCACTAAGGTAGCTTGAACACCAACCAAAATAAAAAATATCTTGCACCAATATTTTTTCAGTAGTCATTTGGTGATATAAAGAGTGCATTCCAACCATTATATCTCAAAAAACAAAGACTTTGAAAATTTTCCAAATATTTACACCATGCACCAATTAGCCAAGTCTCACCACCAAACTTGGCTAGTTTGAAAAAAACGAAAAGGAAAAATTTCTTGCACAAGATTTTTATAGTAGGCATTTGGTAATATAAAGAGTGCATTCCAACTATTTAATCTCAAAAACCAAGACTGTGAAAATTTCCCAAATCTTGGCACCAAGCACCCACAAAGGTAGCTTGAAAACCAACCAGAATTAGAAATTTCCTGCACCAAGATTTTTATAGTAGTCATTTGGTAATATAAAGAGTGCATTCCAACCATTAAATCTCAAAAACAAAGACTACAAAAGTTTCCCAAATCTTTGTACCAAGCACCCGTTGAGGTAGCTTGAACCTTAACCAAAATTAAAAATTTCTTGCACCAATATTTTTTCAATTGTCATTTGGTGATATAAAGAGTGCATTCCAACCATTATATCTCAAAAACCAAGACTTTGAAAATTTTCTTAATCTTGGCACCGTGCACCAATTACCCAAGTCTCACCACCAAACTTGGCAAGTTTTAAAACAAACCAAAATGAAAAATTTCTTGCACAAGATTTTTATAGTAGACAATTGGTGATATAAAGAGTGCATTCCAACCATCAAATATAAAAAAGCAAGACTTTTAAAATTTCCAAAATTTTTGCACCAAGCAACCACTACGGTAGCTTCAAAACCAACCAGAATTAAAAATTTCCTACACCAAGATTTTTACTTTAGGCATTTTGTGATATAGATAGTGTATTCCAACAATTAAATCTCAAAAACCAGGACTTTGAAAATTTGCCAAATCTTGGCACCAAGCACCCACTAAGGGATCCTGAAAAGCAACGACAATTAAAATTTTCTTGCACCAAGATTTTTACAATAGTCAATTGGTGATATAAAGAGTGCATTCCAACCATTAATTCTCAAAAACCAAGACTATAAAAATTTCCCAAATCTTGGCCCCAAGCAACCACTAACGTAGCTTGAAAACCAACCAAAATTAAAAATTTCTTTCACCAATATTTTTTCAGTAGTCATTTGGTGATATAAAGAGTGCATTCCAACCATTATATCTCAAAAACCAAGACTTTGAAAATTTCCCTAATCTGATTGTATGTTCAATGTGCATATCGTATGAGCTATGACATTCAATACTAAGAGCTCGGATGCATGAAAGGAGCAGCAGATCAGTTTTGAATTTTTTGCTGTGAACTTCTAGTCTTAATAAGCTGTTGAATCTGAACATTGAAGCTATTCTATGTTTTTAAAATTGAGCTGGAATGCTGATATGACTAGTAACAAAGTGCCAACCAGAAAAGTCGTGATATGCTCAACATTAGCTTTGGTTGTTAGTGTGAAAGTCACAGCTGAAATTACTTGCAAGCAATAGGCTGAACTGCATATTTCCTTGCTTGAGTCATTTGCTTTGTTTTTGTTCAGTTCAGTAGTAGATCTTTTTTGGAATTCTGTGTATTCAATCCTAGAGTCGTTGCAAACCATTTTTACACTTTCTAAAATGCAGAACTAAGTTGTTTCAATGCTTGTTAATCACTGTTTTGGTCCAAAACGGAAAAGAAAAGGCATATGAGTTAAGTAAATCAATTCAAAACAGGCAAATTCTGAAGAGAAAAACAGGGAACTGAACATGTGAATTTAAGTAAAAGCCTATGAAATTGTGTAAACTGGCCTTGAATGATCAAAACAAGCATTATTAAACTTGCTCGAGTGGATTTCAATGTGCAATTGTGTCCAGAATTGAAATTGCTAAAAATAGCTATTGGACAAGTGCAATTTTGCATTTGAAACCTGTTTTCAACAACCAGTTCTGCAATTCCTTGCTGCATTTTTTTTATTTGCTTTCTTAATCTGTTCTAGTTTTATTCTTTAGGTTCTATTTGTTATGGTTACCTTTATCAACTAGCCTTGTTTCTTGTTTGTCAATTGTTGGTTGTCTTTGTTTTGTATAATTCATTGCGCATTTTGTTCTGCTGTTCTTAATTTGAGCTTTAATTGCTTTCTTCATCTAATCTAGAGTCTGTCTAGAGTTGTTGCTCTGTTGTGCTGTCCATTTCTTTACTTTAGTGGCTGTCCTATTTTGTTCTGTTTCTGACTTTGACGTTAGCTTAGCCTAGCCAATCTGGTTTGAGAAGCTCTTTCACTTTGGTTTCTGGAATTTGAAAGAGAGGTTTGTGTGCTTGATAACATCCTAGGTGGTGGTGGTCTGAAAGACTCTCCAGCCTTGAACTGAGAAGGGAGAATCTCCCTTCCAAACCTTTCATTTGTGTGCTTTAAATTTTTTTAAGAGAGACCTGAGTGTAGTAAGACTTGTGAGGATAAATTAGCCTAATTTTCTTGGCATTTTGAGAGAGATAATTCAGTATTTTGCTCACTGTTTTGTGATTGTTCATTGTGCAAGAAAAGAAATTGGATCAATCAGATTGGAGCAGTTGTGTTCTGTTTAAACTGCCACATTCATTTAGATTATAAACTAATTCTGAAATCATTGAGATATTACTCTTTTGAATGTGATTCTGACTTCCTGGATTGGTTGAATACTATTGCATGCCACCTAATTAGCTGTGTTAAGACCCTGACAAGTGTACCAGATCGTTATCAAGTAATATAATTGGTAAAACCCAATATCGTTCTCCCAAAGGACTCTTAGGCCTTATCTTTCATGTAAATTAATCTTATAAGACTTGAAAGAAAATTAACTTGTGGTTGAATGCAAAGAACTAAAAGTAAACATGCAAATGCAAGTGATTCAATTGGCAAGAAAAAGGTATGGATGAATGGAGTTGTTGGGGTTTACAATTTCATCTTATCCACTCTCTTATATCTACTCTTCTTATTAAATTCGCTTTATTATCCAATTGTCATGCAAACTTTCTTAGTCTATCCTAAACCCGATCCCTCGACGAGAAGAGCCTACTACTAAGTACTGGCTTATTATCCCTAGTCTCCCCTAGTAACTAGCAATGCAAGTACCATAGAAGCAAAATACAATTGATCGTCCTACCCCTCTATCCCTAGGTGGTATTGCTTAATCAAGGAATTCCCTATCAGTTCATGACTTCCCCATACGTTCCCGTATCAACAAAGGCAAACATCTATTTATCGAATGAGTTAAACGATAATAGCATAGAGCATAGATAAGAAACCCAACAATTGATAATAAAAGCATATGCAAGTATATGAATAAAACAAGAATTTCAATATAAGAGAGTTTCAAAAGATTACATTGTTCCCCCAACAACAAAGGCTTTAGTTCACCATTGACATGGTGAAACTAGATGAAATACAATGAAAGAATGGAAAAGCAAACCCTAGATATGATAAATTGGAGCCTAGGAATCCAAGAACTCTTTTCCAAGGAGTGTAAAATAGCTTTGGACATCCTCTTCTGCCAAAAGAATAATTTTCAAATCGTACTAGGGCTATATATAGCACAGAAGTAACAGAATTTAGGCCCAAGCCCAGCAGACCACCGCTCAGTGTCGTATTTTACCGCTCAGCAGTTTCCCTCAAGTCGCGCCACCGCTCAGCGGTCAGTTTCACCGTTGAGCGGTTTGCCTCTAATAGCCCTGGACGCACAACTTCATCTCCTGGTGCCAGACAGTGGCTTTCCCTCGAATCATGGCGCTCAGCGGTGCATTTTGACGCTGAGCGGTACATATACTCTTCTTTTCTTCATTTTTATTCTTCTTTCTTGAGTCTAAGACCTTCCTTCTTCAATTCCATCCTTAATTCTCATCAAAACCCTGCAAAACAAGCATAATATCTCTAAACATAGCTTTTGACTCTCAAATGACTCAGCTTAAGTGTTTTACTTGATTGTAAGCTCATTCTAAGCCATAAAGGGTGTATTTGGATATCAATTTAAGCATGAAAATAACGGTTTTTAGACCGTTATCATGCATGAACTGATTCGTTTGGAATAATTAGATTGTGCATCTGCTGTTTTCAGTGAAACTAAAGTGATAAAAAAGTATTGGACTAAAACTGATTTCATAATTTTAAAAACCATTTCTGAATTGCATTAGCTTGATCTGGCTTTGATTCGTTTGGATTAATTGTTAATCAGCTTGGTCTCAGTATTGATCCTTAAATTGTTTGCTGAATAACCCGTATCTTAGCTGTCTAGTTTAATATCCATGTCCATGAGCATGTTTTCCTACCTTTTGGTGTAATTCCTGTGTGCATAACTGAACTGAATCAGTTTAGGAAGAAAGTGTAGAATAGGTGTGTTTTTGTGTGCAGAGTTGGTCTAATTTCTGAGTAGATAGCAGCAACACATCAGTGTGGAGCAGGCTAGAAACAGCCATCAAAATAGGGAAGTTGTCTAAATTACCCTTTGTTTTGAATTATAATTCTGTTTCAGCTTGTAAGTGATAGTATTGAATGGATACCCTACTGATTGTAGTTTGAATATCTGTGCAGGAGTTTCATTGAGCAGCAGCTGGAAAGCTTGTGCAACCAAGAATCAAGTACTGCTGAGATAATTTGTAGAATTGTGAGTTGAACACTGTGTAATCCACAACTGGAGATAGCATTTGCATAAAGGGAGTTGTTTAATTGCCTCTGTTTGTTCCAGTTGTTTGCTTAAATTGATTGTGTTATGAATTGTACTTTGTTGGATTGATTGATCTGTTGATTTAGATAGAATTACTTGTGCAGATTTGAACTTATTAAACAGTAGCAGCAACATTTCAAGTGGGAGTTTTGAATTGAAGGGAGTCTTCTACCCTAAACTGTTTCTGTTTTTGATTGAACTACTCTTGTATAATACGTAATTGCCTGCAATGAATGAATTGTTGATGCTGGAATTCTCTGGACTGCTGATTTAGTGTGCATTCTTTGTGCAGTAGATTGCCAGTTGAGAGCAAAAGGACTCTCTCTGCATCAACTGCACCGAGAGCAAGGGAAGTCCTTACTGTCATATCTATACAATCATCTTGTGCAATCTGTTGTAGGGAATAATCACAAATTTTTGTGCATGTTTGTTTGTAGGATTGGACGAAAGCTAGGATACCCAAGGCTGGTTAACAACAACAAGAGTGAACGTGTTTGCACGAGGGTTTTGCACAAGAAGTGACTGTATTATAGCTTTATTTTTCTTTTTAATTGTATTTGATTTCTTCAATTTGATGTGTAATGGGCTTGTGTTAGCCCACTGTTAGCAGCTTTAGATTTGTTTTGTAAAAGGCCATTTATAAAGTCCAAGTAGATTGGAAGAGTTCATGGTGCTCTTTTCAATTCTGGACAACTTTAATTGTTTTTTTAGCATAGTTAGACAGGTGAGTGTGTCTTGCTAACCAAAGTTACAAGCCTCATCATAGGAGTAGACTTTAATACTATTTTGATCTGTATTTCATCTAGGGACGTAGGGGTCATTAAAGTCCGCATATAGTCTGCATGTCTCTTATTGTCTTTGATTGTCTTGATTATTTGAGTTGTGTCTTTTGATTTTAAAAGTGATTTTATTTTAAAGGGTAATTAGTAAGTAGCTTAAGACATATCTGGCTAAGGCAAGACTTGGTATTTAAGCAACCCTTGTGGTTCACCTCTCTTACGTGGAATTTGTCTAAAGTGGAAGCTTTTCATCCTTTAGATTAAAACAACTTTTAGAAACAAAGATGTCTTTCAATTCATCTAGTTCATATAGGTCATCTAGGATTTCTAATTTTGATCAGTCCGTTAGTTTGAAATAAAAAGAAAACTTGACAAATCTAGAAGGAAGACTTATTCATAGGATTGAGGATGATTTGTATAAGCAAGCTAGGGCAAATATTCCATTCTTTGGTGAAGATATTGGTGTATTAATATTCCTAGCTTGGGAAAGGGACATTGATGACATGCATCTATTCATTGTTAGAAGAAGTAAATTTGAATCTAATTTTTATTCTAGGGATAGTGAATCCTATATCCTTAGTCTTTATACTTCTAGATTTGAGAAGCATGCAAGAGAGTATGGTGGGATGAAAGACAATATCATGTTAGGATAGGAGGAAAGTCCACCATTCGTGATTGGTATGAATTAAAAGCTTGCATGAAAAGAAGGTTTGTGTCTCTATCAATTAAAGAAACTTGGAATTAATGAGAGAGAGTATTGAAAACGGAAAAATATTTCTTGAAAGTTTATCTGATCATGGTTTCTTTCGTAGAGAAATAGAATTTGGGGCAAAACTTCAAGACTTAAGGGATGAGAAAAGGGAAAGAGATATTAAACGGGGAGAAAAAGAAAGAAAAGAGGAAGAAGAGAAGAAAGAGAGAGAAGAGAAGAAGAAGAGAGGTGAGAAATAAGAGAAGAGGAAAAGAAAAGTGAAGAAGAGGAAAAGAAAAGTGAAGACGAAAAGAAGAAAAAAGAGGAAGTGTGCATCTTAGATCCGTGTTAACGTTCATCCAGAGCCACATCACGCGCACATCATCAGCTTCTCGTGTGCATCTCAGATCCGTTTCATCCTCCACGTCTTCTATTCACACTCTCGCTCTCTCGCAATCGAGAGTTCATTTCACTCGCGTCCTCCAACAACCTTCGTTTGCTCTCTGAGGGTTCATCTTCTCCTTCCACAGAAGTCATCACAGGTTTCCCATTCTATTCATAGATCCACATCTCCTTCTCGTAGATTCATCACTTTCCATCATAGGTCCATCCTCTTCCACCATTTGTTAGGTTTTCCACCGATTAAAAACTTATTTTCACCATTTTTGTCCATTTCCATCGATTGATTTGGCTTCTTAACCGATTAAACACCTATCCAACCTTCGATCTTCATTATCCACCGTTCAATCTTTCGTTTCCACAGATTAATTGGTTTAGGTTAGGGTTTCTGCTCCATTTTAGGGTTTCCGTGATTTCATCTCTATTTCTTAGTTTTCCTTCAAGTCAGCTCTTAATCTAGAGCATTCTTTCTCACTTCTAGTTCATCTCTAGGGGAAGCTTCAAAGGAGTTCGCGACACGCACAGTCGTCATGTCCTTGGGAGTGCTTCCATCACCAAGTCTCTCACCACAAAACATGGCTTGCTTGAATACCAGCCAAATTGAAAATTTTCTTGTCGTAGATTTTGACACTAGTCATCATTTAGGGATATAAAGACGCCATTGCAGCCCCTAAGTCTCAAAAACCAATTCTTTGAAATATTCCAAAATCTTGGCACAAAGACCCAACTTAGCCAAGTCAAACCACCAGACTTGGTTTGCTTAAAAACAACCGAAATTGAAAAATTTCTTGTACCTATATTTTGACACTAGTCGTCATTTGGGGATTTAAAGAGAGCAATGAAGCCCCTAAGTCTCAAAAACCAAGTCTTAAAAAAACCCTCAAATCATGGCACCAAGCACCAACTTAGCCAAGTCTCACCACCAATTATGGCTTGCATGAAAAACAACAAAATTGAAAAATTACTTGCACCTAGATTTTGAAACTAGTCGACACTTGGGATTTTAAGAGTGCATTGTAGCCCCTAAGTCTCAAAAACCAAGTCTCCGAAAAATTCTCAAATCATGGCCCCAACCACCAATTTAGTAAAGTCTCACCACCACACAAGGCTTGCTTGAAAACAAGCAAATTGAAAAATTTCGTGCACCTACCTTTTGAAACTAGTCAGCACTTGGGAATATAAACAATGCATTGCAGCCTCTAAGTCTAAAAAACCAAGTCTTTGAAAAAGTCCCAAATCTTGGTACCGAGCACCAACTTAGCTAAGTCCTACCACCAAATTTGGCTAGTTTGAAAACCCATAAAATTGGAAAATTGTTGGGACAAACAGTTTGACAGTAGTCATTTAAGGTTGTATAGAGTGCATTCTAGCCCTTAAGTCTGAGAAACAAAGACTTCAAAAATTTCTAAATCTTGGCAGAAAGGACCAACATAGCCAATTCTCACCACCAAACATGGCTTGCTTGAAAACCAACCAAATTGAAAAATTTCTTGCACCTAGATTTTGACACTAGTTGTCATTTGGGGATATAAAGAGGGCATTGTAGCCTCTAAGTCTCAAAAACCAACTCTTTGAAAAATTCCAAAATCTTGGCTCCAGAACCAACTTAGCCAAGTCTCACCACCAAACTTGGCTTGTTTAAAAATCAACGATATTGAAAAATTTCTTGTACCTATATTTTGACACTAGTGCATTGCAGCCCTAAGTCTCAAAAACCAAGTGATACGCGTGGTCCAAGCCCATCAAAAGACTCAAGAAACCATTTACTTGAAAGAATAAAGAAGGCTACCAACACCTCTTTGCACACTCCAAAGGAAGGCTAGAAGCCAGAAAGAAGGTCCAACTAAACCCATGACAGCCCATGAAGAGACATAAAAGCTTTGAAGAGAAGTAACCGGGTGGCGCTCAGCGCTCCTCCCCACCGCTCAGCGGTGCGAGCCACTTCCGGGATGCACCATACGCGTGACTCATCCAGCTGGCAGCCCAGATCTTCAAGCACATTTTCCACACCTCCGCCACATGGCCTGTGATCCGTAGAATAGGGATAATAATCTGCTGTGTAAATCCTTCGTGCACAAAGGGGGTGAATCATCTAGAAATTCACCTACCTCACATTGTATGACTCACTTTTGATGAATATAGAGAATTAGTTGTTGATGCCTTGTCAGCCTTTTCTTTTGCACGAAAGTCACCCCTAAATTGAGCTTTCCCTCTCCACCTAGCTTCCTTCCAGTGAAGGCCGCCTGAGCTAGTTCTCACACCACCAAAAAGCTCTGCATCCATCATCAACATCACTGTATCACCTCTGAATCTCCGCTGTCCAACTCTGGTTCGCATCTTCCGCTGCCTACAATCCACATCTCTGCCTGGAGCAACCGTATCAACTGGTATTCAGAGCCTACTTTCTGGATCACGCTCCAGCTAAGTCTAATTTCTTTCGCTCCACACTGTCAACATGTTCTATTCGTGTTTTTGATTCTGTCGTGCACTGTTTCATTGATTTCTGGCTCCAGTAGATTTCCAATCGAGTCATTTAATTGTTCCAGCTTTTATTGATTTAGTTTCAACATTTTTAATCGGTTCATTTCACTGATTTGAGTCTTTTCATTTTTGCAATCTGTCCTGTTTTGTCTTTGGTCATGTGTATTTGTTTAATTTTGTCAATTTCTGAGTTGAATCTGTGATTGGAAAAATCTGCACATTCTGAATGGTTATTCAACAGCTGCACATCATAAGAGCAATGATCAAAGAGCTCAAGTGCAGCTTGATTTCCATATAGTGCAGTTCCAGTGTTTGCAGTAATTCAATCTGTTTAAAATTCTTTTTACTGCAATGTGTGTGCAAAAGAAGTCTGACTGTGTTATTGTAAGTCTGTGAAATCGAAAGAAGTGCAAACCAAATGAACAGTGACTTGCTTAAGTCAAGAAGATTGGTTGCATCATTATACGATATCCAGCAAATACAGCACTGCAATTGACCGATCTGCAACTTTCCTAGTTGAGTTGTTTTCTTTTTCATAATCTGGTTTAGCATCTATGAACATCTTTAATCTCAATTCTAGAGTCTTGTTCAAATTTTTTTCTTGCTGTTCTGAAGTAAACCGATTGGATTACAGTCATTTTGAATCCTTTGCTTGAATTTGGTTTGGTGAATTGGCTATATTTAGTGTTAAAAAGAAACTACACTAGTGAAATTTTGATTTGGTAGCATCTAGCCTCTGCTGGTAGCTTACACAAGTCAATTTTGGTAAACTAAAGTTGCTTGAACCATTAAATTGGAAGTCTAAACACGTTTGTGCAAATTGGCCATCCAAACCACCATCATTCAGCCTATTTTTCTGATATAAGTTGCAGTTGTTTGGAAATTCATGTTTACTTTGATTGATGCATCAATTTCAGTGTTAGATTGGTAGCAAAAGCTTGGTTCAATTGAATTAAAAGAAATACATAATGCAAATTCAACAATTGCATTTATTAGAAAAAGCCGTATGAACCAGTACCAATCAATTTATTCAATTTCTGGTGCATCAGTCACAGAGTTCTCCTAGACATTTTATCAAACAGTTTTGTCTATTTAGAAATTGAAATTGAATTGGCTGTTTCTGCAACTTATATGCGTTTATTGCTTTTCAAATCCCCTCTAGAAATTTTCCTAAGATCATTTTGAGTGCCACCCTTCGTTATTGCTAGCCTTTAATTGCTTGATTTGAACTGTTTGAAAATTCTGCACATAAGCTGTTTGATAAAATCACAGTTGTGCATTCTGGTTTTGCAAGTTTCTGGCAGCAGCAGAGTTGTCTTTCTGCATTCGAAACTGATTGATCATGGCTTGTTTGAGCTCTTTTTTGGGTGCAGAATTATCTCAGGTGGTCCTACAACACTGGTAGCATCTTAGGGAGTAGATTGGAGCAAGGAAAGATCAGCTTGGGAGTTGCTTTCTGGTGTAGCAGAATCACGTTCTTCACGGATCTGCATAATTTCTGGGTGCTGCAACAGCAGCGTGAATCACTTGCAGCTGTGAGATTTGTGTGAAATTCACCTATTTCACTTCATTTGAGAGAAGCCAAAGCTGCACACAACATCTAATCTCCATTTCTCTTGTTTAAGTTTCCTTGCTTGCAAAAACACTTGTAGTTGGCCATTAACCAAGTGACTTGGAAGAATTCACAAGTTTTCTTCCATCACTTGCAAACTTTTGCTCTTAATTTCTCATTAAAATTGGTAGACAGTGAGTGTGTCTTGGATCCAAAGTTCCAAGCCTCATCTAGGAGACCTCACTTCTTTCAATTCTTTTAAGCTCTTGAAAAAGTCTTAGAGTTGAATTCTTCTCTTCATGTTTGTTTGTTGTTTCTAGACTTTTAGTGAATTTAGAGGTAATTTTGATTTAAGGAATTTTAGTATGTAACTAGGAGCATATTTGGCAAGGCAAGACTTGGTATTTAAGCAACCTACAAGGTTCACCTCTCTTACTTGGAATATTGCTCTCAAGTGAAAACCTTCTTTTCCTTACTTCAAGAAAACTTTGAAATTTATAAAAATGTTTGGAATACATTCCTCTATGATTAACAACTCTCTTGAAAAACAATTTTTGTTCCAAACTCTAGTCAACCAACTCAGTGAGATTGATAGAAAACTAAGTCAAGAAAAAGTCCACAATGAGCTAGATAATGTCAAGATTCAAAATGAGTTGAAAATGCTAAGAAGGGAACAAGCCCATAGTAGGGAGAGGTCTAAGGGAAATTACACTACAGACTTCCAATGTGAAAGAGATTCCTTAAGGGTAGGAGAGTATTATCAACAACCCTCTTCTTCTAGAAGACATAGGAGGGAATTTCAACATCCTCCACCCCCTAAGGAAGTTAATCTAGTGTTACCTCATTTCCATGGAATAGATAATGTTGAGGCTTACCTAGACTGGGAGATAAAGGTGGAGCAAATCTTTGCTTGCCACCAAGTAAGAGAAGAAAGAAAAGTCTCTCTTGCCACCCTAAGCTTTCAAGGGTATGCAAGGTATTGGTAGACTGCTATAGTTCAAGAGAGTCTAAAATATCAACACCCTCCAATAGAATATTGGAATGATCTTAAAACTGCCCTTAGGAGGAAACACTTGCCTTCCTATTATAAAAGAGAACTCCTAGATAAGCTCCAAAAGTTGCAACAGAAATCTATTTCTGTGGAAGAATAGAGGCAAAAGATAGAGCTATACAAAATGAGGGCTGGAATTGTTGAGAGGGAAGAGGTTACCTTAGCAAAACTTTTGAATGGGTTAAATTTTGACATAAGGCATGAGGTTGAATTACTAACTTATAAAGATTTGAATGACCTTGTTCAAATGTGTATAAAGGTAGAACAACAATCATCTTCCAAAAGAGAAGAACAAGAGAGAAGAGACCTAGAAAGAAAAGAAGAAAAAGAAAGAGATAGGAGAAAAGAAAAGAAAAGAAGAGAAGAGGAGAAAAAAAGATTAGAAATAGAGAGAAGAAAAAAAGAGCAAGAGGAAAGAGAAGAAGAAGAGAAAAGAGAGCAGGAGAGAAAATAGCAAGAGACAAGAGAACAAGAGAAAAGAGAAAAAGGAAGAAAGAGACACAGAGAGAGAAGAAGAAGAGAAAAGAGAGCAAGAAAGAAAAGAAGAAGAGAAATAGAAAGAAGAGAAGAAGAGAGAAGCAAGGAAGAAGAGCCAATAAAAACAGGAAGAATATAAAAGAGAAGAACAAGAACTAGGAAAGACAGAGCAAATCAAAGCACCACCTCCTCCAACAATCCTAATAGAACCCAAATTCTTAAGTGGAGGTTTCCATCCTTTAACTTTTCTCCATTTTTCTTTGAGTTTTCAAATTTTAATTTGTCTTTCAAAGAAATTGCCATACCATATTTTCAAAATTTACAACTTTCAACACATGGCAATTCACAACTATGGTTACCTTTGTGGGTACCACTAACTCAAGACCAAAATAAATTTTCAAAAGTAGTAAGGCTTCTTACAATTATAAAACTAGAACATTTCAACATTAGGAAGCCTTTTTCTAAACATATTTTTTCATGCATCTTGGGTCAATTAAAACTAATTAGTGATATCTTTAATGCTTATTACAGTTGGATATTTGACCCTGGAGGAATTCTTGTGAAGTCAACAAAAATAAGTCCTCATAATCAAGACGACCCACCAGATTTGAGGACAAATCCTTCTCAAGGGGGAGGAGATGATACTCGGGGTCCAAGCCCATCAAAAGAGTCAAGAAACCATTTACTTGAAAGAATAAAAGCCAAAACCTCTTTGCACACTCCAAAGGAAGGCTAGAAGCCAGAAAGAAGGTCCAACTAAACCCATGACAGCCCATGAAGAGGGATAAAAACTTTGAAGAGAAGTAATCGGGTGGAGCTCAGCGCCACCTCTCCACTGCTCAATGCTGGCGAGCCACTTACAAAATGCACCAGACGCGTGACTTATCCAGCTGGCAACCTAGATCTTCAAGCACGTTTTCCACACCTCCACCACGTGGCCTGTGATTCGTAGAATAGGGATAATAAACTGATGTGTAAATCCTTCGTGCACAAAGGGGGTGAATCATCTATAAATTCACCTATCTCACATTGTGTGACTCACTTTTGATAAATATAGAGAATTCCTTGCTGATGCCTTTCCAGCCTTTTCTCTTGCACGAAAGTCACCCCTAAATTGAGTTTTCCCTCTCACCTAGCTCTCTTTCAGTGAAGGCCGCCTGAGCTAGTTCTCACACCACCAAACAACTCTGCATCCATCATAAACATCACTATATCACCTCTGCATCTCCGCTGTCCAACTCTAGTTCGTATCTTCCGCTGCCTACAATCCACATCTCTGACTGGACCAACCGTATCACCATTAATTATGGCTTTCTTAAAAAGCAACCAAAATGAAAAATTTCTTGTACCTATATTTTGAAACTAGTCGCCATTTGTGGATTTAAAGAGTGCATTGCAGCCCCTAAGTCTCAAAAACCAAGTCTCCAAAACTTGGCTTGCTTGAAAAACAGCCAAATTGAATAATTTCTTGCACCTATATTTTTACACTAATTTTCATTTGGGGATTTAAGGAGTGCCTTGTGTAAGACCCGCATAAAATAAACATATCTCTTTATTTTATTATTATATTTTTGTGTACGAAACAATTAACTATGGTGTGTTTTGAGTTGAAGAAAGTATTAAAAAGGCGAATAGAAATTAATTAATATTATATTTTAGTTAAGACTTTGAAAATGCATGAAGAAGTAATTAAATGTTAATGGTCGCAATATTATTTCAATTGAAAGGAAATGGTGTAGTGGTGTGTACATTCGAATGGTGTTTGAGGCTCTTGGTTCAATTCTTCTGTAGAGGTTTCCTTAGCTTCTTTGTACAATTTTTCTGATTGGAGGAGGGTGGGCCCCACTGGCAGGAGAGAGAGAGGACTGTCATTGATTACTGCAGAGAGAGAATGTATTGCTCATTGATTTCGCCATTAATTATGGTAGAGAGAGAGTGTGCAATTATTAATTGTTTTTTTTATGGCTTTTAGATGAGAGAGAATGAGTGGGTTTAGTTAGGAGAGGAGGTGATTGGCTTAGAGTGTCATTTTTTCTTACGTGAGAGGGTCATAAAGTGGGAGGTTTTTTGTTCATTTAGCTTTTCTTTTTAATTGTTTTCTGCATGGTTTTAGAAGAGAGAGAAACATGTGACTTTGTATTTTAGTCTTTTCGTTGAGAGAGAAAGGTTTATCATGAAGTGGGTTTGTCCAGTAACATAGAGGACGTAAACCTTGAAGTCCTGTAACTGGTTGTTTTTTTTAAAATAAATAAATCTAAGAGTGAGGGGTGGTTAGAGATTAGGGTCTCTTTTACTTCCAGTAAGGATTTTTATTTTTGGTTCAAAGTAAAGGATATTATGGGTACAATTAATACTCCTTAACACTCAAGTTATAACCGTTAAAGTTGGAAATTTTTGTAGAAAAAAGAAGAAGGTTAAGAGTAGAAATCGGGGAGTCCGTCTTAGTGGGGATACTTTGAGTGGATTACGGAGAGATTTTTGGACCAGAATTAAGAGTGTTAGGAGAGGGTTTTAAATTGCTCTAGGGTAAGCTTAGGCGAGGGGGATGCATTGTGACCGTGTGAGTGAAGGAGAAAACCCTAAATTTTCTTTGGCATCCGCTAGAGTGAGATTTGGCTAGAGCGGTGAGATCAAATATTTCTTGTGTCAGGCCGTGAACATGGTGTAAGTGGGAATAGAGGGAACCAACCTTGTGGAAGGAACGTGTTTGGATATCGTTGGGAAGCAAAAGATTTTTAGAAATTCACTGGAAAACCAGGTAAGGGGAGACACCGAAAACTAGTTATATGCCTGTGGTTTGAACCGTGTTTTAATGGCGAATGAATATTTCATGTTGATTTGTGATGTTTTAACGTTGTTTGAAAATGTATGGGAAGTGGGAAACTTGGTATGCATGCGGTGTGAGTGGGTGTTGATATTTTTGTATGATGGATTCTTTTCTCTCTTCCTTGTGTTATTCGTTATGACATAGAAATTATACGTAAATGTTGGTGAGGAAGTGAAAAAGAAAATAAGGAGGCGGGATGGAAGGTTAGTGTTTTCATGAACTAAATGATAAAAGGGAGGAAGGTTTTACATGGATGTCTCTCTCTCTAGCTTTAGATTGGGTGGTTCATAATTATTAGGAGAAAGGAAAGGGAATATGTAAAAGGAGAAATGAAGCAAGGATTAGTTTCGGTTTTGGTACAGTAAGTGAAAAATAAAAGGTTGGGTAAGTTATTGAGTTTCAAAGAGAGAAGAAAAAGGAGTAGAAAAAAAAGGGGTTGAATTTAAATATGTTTCGGGTTTAGGCATTGGTGATAGAGAAGTGTGCATGAGTGAGTTTGGGTCTCGGTGGTAGAGATTTTATGAGTGGGTGATGGTGTTAAGATAGGTTTGTTTGAAAAGAAGGGGAATGGGAATGAAAAGAATGAACAGGGGTTGTTCATGCTAAGGTGAGAGAAATTCTAAGGTGAGAGAATTTGATTGTGTAAAATATGGTGTGCACTTAATATTAAATGAAGAGAGAGAGAGAGAGAGAAACTTTGCATGAGAGTTACGTATTTGGTGTGAGAAAGAGAAAAAGTGAGGAAAGTACTTTAGTTACTTGAAAGAGTGTGAGAGAAAGTGAAAAGTTAGATAAAATGGGTTATGATGTAAATTCATATTTTTTTTTGGTAATTATGGCTTTCCGGTAATGTTGGTTTCGTTTAGTATATTGTGCGCGTAATTTAGAAAGCTGTGCGCGTAGTTTAGAAATCTATCTTAACTTAGTATGATTTATTTTATTTATTAAAATAATATAATAATAATAGTAATAAAATAGATAGTGGTACCGAGGTTGCAAATTAGTGAAATCTTAGTATCTTGCATGTATATTTTTGTTCTGGCGATTAATTTTAGTGAGTGTTCGGTTAATGTATAGTGTGGAGAATGAGTATGGAGTTGAGATTTAAATAGAACCTATGTATTTTCCTTGTATTTTTGTCGGATGTAAGAGCTTTTCGTATTGCGATACGAGAAGATGGTTGGGTCTCTCTTAGAGACAGAGATTCGAGTTTCACCCTTCCTCTTGCGGAGGAAAGAAAGGGTTGGATGTCTCGCCCAAAGATTTCTGCTCGTGCTGAGTATAGTACTCGGTGGGTGCGCCCAACCGAAGTTTTTACTCGTTAGTCCTTGAGGAGTCGGGGAGATAGGTCTGAAGTTGCGATGAAGGACAACTCGAATCATCCTGTTTTGCGAAACAGGTTGGGCGACAAAGTGTAAGGAAATGACGTCGGTTCGTGATTGGATCAGTTATGACTTTATTTTCTGTGGTGAAATGTTGTTTTGACTCTTATGGTTTGTAGTTAACGTTGTTTCTATTATGCTATATAAAATGATGTCATTTCTGGTTGCTTACCCTTGCGTGTGTGGTTGTGGTTTCCACCTACAATGATCGTACTTGTACGGGAGTAGATGATGTTGCAGATGATGCTGGAATGCAGTAAATTGACGAGAGGAGGGGAATTATTCTTTTGGGATGTTACTGATTTTGTCATTTAAATTTCTTTTCAGATTTAATGTTTCGGTAAAAGTTATGTTTGGTTTTTTTAAGTTTTATAAGGGCAACATTATGTAGTCTTGATTTTTGTTTCTATGACACTACTGGAATAAAGTCTTTGAATATTCGAAGAGAAAAATTTTATATTAAACTACTTAAGAAAGTGTTATTATTATATATAACTTTTATTTTATTTTTTTTAGCCCTAGTTGGGATGTTTCACCTTGCAGCCTCTAAGTCTCAAAAACCTAGACTTTCAAAAATTTCCAAATCTTGGCACCAAGAACCAACTCAACCAAGTCTCACCACCAAACATGCTTTGCTTGAAAACTAACCAAATTGAAATTTGTTTTACACCTATACTTTGACACTAGTTGTCATTTGTGGTTTTAAAGTTTGCAATGCATCCTTTAAGTCTCAAAAACCAGGTGTTTGAAAAATTCTGAAATTATGGCACCAAGCACCAACTTAGCTAGGTCTCATCACCAAACATTGCTTTCTTGAAAACCATCAAAAATAGAAAAAAAATTTTGCACCTATATTTTGACATCAGTCGTCTCTTGGAGATATAAAGCGTCCATTGCAGCCTTTAAGTCTCAAAAACCAACTCTTTGAAAAATTCTCAAATCTTGGCACCAAATAAGGCTTGCTTCAAAAGTAACCAAAGTGAAAAATTTCTTGCACGTAGATTTTGGCATTAGTCATCATTTAGGGATATAAAGAGAGCATTCTAGCCCCTAAGTCTAAAAAACAAAGACTTTCAAAAAATTTCAAATCTTGGCACCAAGCACCAAGCACCAACTTAGCCAAGTCTCACCACCAAACATGGCTTGCTTGAAAACCAACCAAATTGAAAAATTTCATGCACCTAGATTTTGACACTAGTCGTCATTGGGGTATATAAAGAGGGAATCGCAGCCCCTAAGTCTCAAAAATCAAGTCTTTGAAATATTCCAAAATCTTTGCACCAAAAACCAATTTAACCATGTCTCACTACCAAACTTGGCTTGCTTAAAAACTAACGAAATTGAAAAATTTATTGTACCTATAATTTGACACTAGTCATCATTTGTGGATTTAAAGAGTGCATTGCAATCTCTAAGCACCAAGCACCAACTTATCCAAGTTTCACCACCAAACATAGCTTGCTTGAAACGCAACCAAATTGAAAAATTTCTAGCACTTATATTTTGACACTAGTTGTCATTTGGAGATTTAAAGAGTGCATTGCAACCCCAAGTCTCAAAAACCAAAACTTTGAACAATTTTCAAATCTTGGCACCAAGTACTAACTTAGTCAAGTCTCACCACCAAACATGGCTTGTGTGAAAACCAACCAAATTAAAAAATATTTTGTAATCCCTAAGTCTAAAAAACAAAGACCTTCAAAAAATTTCGAATCTTTGTACTAAGGACCAATATAACTAAGTCTCACAACCAAACTTGGTTTGCTTGAAAACCAACCAAATTGAAAAATTTCTTGTACCTAGAGTTTGAGACTAGTCAAATCTTGGCACCAAGCACCAACTTAGCCAAGTCTCACTACCACAGATGTCTTGCTTGAAAAGCAACCAAATTGTGAAATTTCTTGCTTCTATACTTTGACACTAGTTGTCATTTTGGGATTTAAATAGTGAATTACAGCCCCTAAGTCTTAAAAAACAAGACTTTCAAAAATTTCCAAACCATTGCACCAAGAACGTCCTTAGCCAACTCTCATCATGAAACATGGCTTGCTTGAAAACTAAAAAAATTGAGAAATTTCTTGCACCTATATTTTGAGACTAGTCGTCATTTGGGGATTTAAAGAGGGCATCACAGCCCCTAAGTTTCAAAACCAAAGTCGTCGAAAAATTCCATAATCTAGGCACCAAGCACCAAATTAGCCAAGTCTCAAGACCAAACTTGGTTTGCTTAAAAACCAACCAAATTGAAAAATTTCTTGTACCTATATTTTGACACCAGTCGTCATTTGTGGATTTAAGGAGTGCATTGCAGCCCCTAAGTCTCAAAAACCAAGCTTCTGAAAAATTCTCAGATCATGGCACCAAGCACCAACTTAGCCAAGTCTCACCATCAAACATGGCTTGCTTGAAAAGCAACCAAAGTGAAAAATTTCTTGCTCCTATATTTTGACATTAGTTGTCATTTGGGGATTTAAAGAATGGATCGCAGCCCCTCAGTGTCAAAAAACAAGACTTACAAAAATTTCCAAATCTTGACACCAAGAACAAACCTGGCCAAGTCTCATCACCAAACATTGCTTGCTTGACAACAAACCAAATTGAAAATTTTTTTGCACCTATATTTTGACACTAGTCGTCATTTGGGGATTTAAAGAATGCTTTGTAGCACCTAAGACTTAAAAAACCAAGTCTTTGAAAATTTCCAAAATCTTTGAACCTAGCACCAACTTAGCCAAGTCTCACCACCAAACTTGGCTTGCTTGACAACCAACCAAATTGAAAAATTTGTTGTACCTATATTTTGACACTTGTCGTCATTTGTGGATTTAAAGAGTGCATTGCAGCCCCTAAGTCTCAAAAACCAAGTCTCTGAAAAATTCTCAAATCATGGCACCAAGCACCAACTCTGCCAAGTTTAACTACCAAACATGCCCTTCTTGAAAAGCAGCCAAGTTGAAAATTTTCCTGCACCTATATTTTGACACTAGTCGTCATTTGTGTATTTAAAGAGTGCATTGCAACCCCTATGTCTCAAAAACCAAGACTTTCAAAAATTTCCAAATCTTTGCACCAATCACCAAAATAACTATGTCTCACCACCAAACATGGTTTGCTTGAAAACCAACCAAATTGAAAAATTTCTTGTACCTAGAGTTTGAGACTAGTCATCATTTGGGGTTATAAAGAATGCATTGCAGCCCCTAAGTCTCAAAAACCAAGTTTTCGAAAAATTTCCAAATCTTGGCCCCAAGCACCAACTTAGCCAAGTCCCACCACCAAACATGACTTTCTTGAAAACCAACTAAATTGAAAAATTTCTTGCACCTATTTTTTGAAACTAGTTGTCGTCTTGGGATTTAAAGAGTGAATTGCAGCCCCTAAGTCAAAAAACAAGACTTTCAAAAATTTCCAAATCTTGACACCAAGAACCAACTTAGCCAAGTCTCATCACCAAACATGGCTTGCTTGAAAATCAACCAAATCGAAAAATTTCATGCACCTATATTGTGACACTAGACTTCTTTTGGGGATTGAAAGAGTGCATTGCAGCGCCTAAGTTTCAATAACCAAGTCTTTGAAAAATTCTAAAATCTTGGCACCAAGCACCAACTTAACCAAGTTTCACCACCAAACATGGCTTGCCTTAAAAGAAACCAAATTGAAAAATTTCTTGCACCTGTATTTTGACACTAGTTGTCATTTGGGGATTTAAAGAGGTCATTGCAGCCCCTAAGTCTCAAAAACCAAAACTTTGAACAATTTCCAAATCTATGCACCCAGCACCAACTTAGCCAAGTCTCACCACTAAACATGGCTTGCTTGAAAACCAACCAAATCGAAAAATTTCTTGGACCTATATTTTGAAACTAGTCGTCAGTTGTGGATTTAAAGAGTGCATTGCAGCCCCTAAGTCTCAAAAACAAAGTCTCACACCCAAACTTAGTTTGCTTGAAAACCAACCGAATTTAAAAATTTCTTCTACTTAGAGTTTGAGACTAGTCATCATTTGGGGATATAAAGAGTTCATTGTAGCGCCTAGGTCTCAAAAACCAAGTCTTCGAATATTTCTTAAATCTTGGCATCAAGCACCATCTTAGCCAAGTCCTAGCACCAAACTTAGTTTTCTCAAGAACCAAACAATTGACAAATTCCTTACACCAGGATTTTTACATTATGCATTTGGAGATATAAAGAGTGCATTCCACCCCCTATGTCTAAAAAACACAGACTTCGAAAATTTTCCAAATCTTACCACCAAGTACGTACTTAGTCAAGTCCCAACACCAAACTTACCTTTCTTGAAAACAAATCTAATTCACAAATTTCTTCAACCAAGATTTTGAAACTAGTCATTGTGCATTCCAGCCCCTAAGTCTCAAAAACCAAAACTTTAAAAATTTCTCCAATCTTGCCACCAAGCGCCAACTTAGCAAAGTCTCACCACCAAACTTGTCTAGCTTCACAACCAATAGAATTGACAAATTTCTTTCACCATGATTTTTGCAGTAGCGATTTGGGGATATGAAGAGTGCATTCCAGCCCCTACATCTCAAAAACCAAAACATTGAAAATTTTCAAATCTTGGCATCAAGCACCAACTTAGTCAAGTGTCACAACCAAACTTGGATAACTTTAAAACCACCCAAATTGACAAATTTCTTGCACCAATATTTTGACACTAGTCATTTGGGGATATAATAAGTTCGTTACAGAGCCTAAGTCTAAAAAACCAAGACTTTTAAAATTTCCCAAATGTTGCCATCAAGCACCAGCTTAGCCAAGTCTCACCACCAAACTTAGCTAGCTTCAAAATCAACAATATTAAAATATTTCTTTCAGCAAGATCTTGACACTATTCATTTGGGGATATAAAGAGTTCATTCCAAGGTCTAAGCTTCAAAATCCAAGACCTTGAAAATTTCCCAAACCTTGCCACCAAGCACCAAACTTGGCTAGCTAAAAACCAACTAAATTTACAAATTTCTTGAACCAAGATTTTGAAACTAGTCATTTGGGGATATAAAGAGTGCATTCCAATTACTATGTCTCAAAGACCAACACTTTGAAAATTTCTCAAATCTTGTCATCAAGCACCAACATAGTCAAGTGTTACTACCAAACTTGGATAGCTTGAAAACGAATCAAATTTTAAAATTTTATTGCACCAAGATTTTTACATTAGTCATTTGGGGATATAATAAGTTCGTTACAGGGCCTAAGTCTAAAAATCAAGACTTTTCAAATTTCCCAAATGTTGCCATCAAGCACGAGCTTAACCAAGTCTCACCACCAAACTTGGCTAGCTTGAAAGCCAACAAAATTAGAATATTTCTTGCAGCAAGATCTTGGCTCAAGTCATTTGGGGATATAAAGGGTTCATTCTAAGGCCTAAGTCTCAAAAACCAAGACCTTGAAAATTTCCCAAATCTTTCCGCCAAGCACCAAACTTGGCTAGCTTGAAACCCAACCAAATATACAAATTTCTTTCACCAAGATTTTGAAACTAGTCATTTGGGGATATAAAGAGTGCATTCTAGTTACTAAGTCTCAAAAACAAAGACTTTGAATATTTCTCAAATCTTGCTACTAAGCACTAACTTAGTCAAGTCTCACCCCCAAAATTGTCTAGCTTGAAAACCACCCAAATTGACAAATTTCTTGCACCAAGATTTTGACACTATTCATTTGAGGATATAATAAGTTCATTCCAAGGCTTGTATACCAAGACTTTTAAAATTTTCCAAATATTGCCACCAAGCACCAGCTTAGCCAATACTCAGCACCATACTTGGATAGCTTGAAAACCCACCAAATTTAAAAATTTATTGCACCAAGAATTTGACCCTAGTCATTTGGGTATATAAAGAGTGAATTCCAGTTCCTAAGTCTCAAAGACCAAGACTTTGAAAATATCTCAAATCTTGCCGCCAAACACCAACTTTCTAAACTCTCATCACTAAACTTAACTTTGAAATATTGACAAATTTCTTGTATCAAGTCTTTGACACTAGTCATATTTGGTTATAAAAATGCATTCGAGGACTTCGGTCTCAAAAACAAGGAACTTGAAAATTTCTCAAATTTTACCATAAAGCACCAACTTACCCAAGTCTCACCACCAAACATAGGCTTCTTTAACACCAACCAAATTTACATATTTCTTTCACCAAGATTTTGACCGTATTCATTTGGGGATATAAAGAGTGAATTCCAGCCCCTAAGTCTCTGAGACCAAGACTTTTAAAATTTCTCAAATCTTGCCATCAAGCACCAATATAGTCAAGTCTCAGTACCAAACATGGGCAGCTAGAAAACCAACAAAATTGACAAATTTCTTACACCAAGATTTTTACATTATGCATTTGGGGATATAACGAGTTCTTTCTTGCCCTTATCTCTCAAAAACCAAGACTTCGAAAATTTTCCAAATCTTGCCACCAAGGCACCTACTTAGCCAAGTCCTAACACCAAACTTAGCTTTCTTGAAAACCAACCAAATTAACAATTTTCTTCAACAAACATTTTCACATAAGTAATTTAGGGATTTCAGGAGTGCATTCCAACCTCTAAGTCTCAAAAACCAAAACGTGGAAAATTTCTCCAATCTTGCCACCAAGTACCAATTTAGCCAAGTTTCACCACCAAACTTGGCTAGTTTCACAACCAACAAAATTGACAAATTTCTTTCACCAAGATTTTTGCAGTAGCGATTTGGGGATATAAAGAGTGCATTCCAGCCTCTAAGCCTTGAAAACAAAAACATTGAAAATTTTCAAATCTTGGCACAAAGCACCAACTTAGTGAAGTGTCACCACCAAACTTGGCTAGCTTGAAAACCACCCACATTGACAAATTTCTTGCACCAAGATTTTGACACTAGTCATTTGGGGATATAATAAGTTCGTTATAGTGCCAAAGTCTCGAAAACCAAGACTTAAAATTTCCCAAATGTTGTCATCAGCACCAACTTAGCCAAGTCTCACCACGAAACTTGGCTTGCTTGAAAACCAACAAAATTAAAATATTTTTTGTAGCAAGATCTTGACAGTAGTTATTTGGGAATATAAAGATTTCATTCCAAGGCCAAAGTCTCAAAAACCAAGACCTTGAAAATCTTACCGCCAAGCACCAAAGATGGCTAGCTTGAAAACCAACCAAATTTAAAAATTTCTTGAACCAAGATTTTGAAACTAGTCATTTGGGGAGATATAGAGTGAATGTCAGTTACTATGTCTCAAAGACCAAGACTTTGAAAATTTTTCAAATCTTAACGCTAAGCACCAACTTAGTCAAGTCTTATCACCAAACTTAGCTAGCTTGAAAACCAACCAAATTGAAAAATTTCTTGCACCAAAATTTTGACACCAGTCATTTTTGGATATAAAGAATGCATTCCAGGTCCTCGGAATTATAAACAAGGACCTTGAAAATTTCCCAAATTTTGCAACCCAACACCGGCTTAGCCAAGTCTCACCACCAAAGCAGCAAGCACCGATTAGTAGTCTCACCACAAAGTTGGCTAGCTTGATTTTGAATCAAATTTAAAAATTCTTTGCACCATAATTTTGCACTAGTCATTCAGGGATATAAAGAGTGCTTTTCAACATCTAAGTCTAAAAGACAAAGACTTTGAAAATTTCTAAAATCTTGCCACCAAGAACAAACTTATTCAAGTTCCACCGCCAAACTTGGCTGGCCTGAAAACCACCCAAATTGACAAATTTCTTGAACCAAGATTTTAAAACTAGTGATATGGGGATATAATATGTTCATTCCACTACCTAAGTGTCAATGACTAGGACTTTGAAAATTTCTCAAATCTTGCTGCCAAGCACCAACTTAGTCAAGTCTCATCACCAAACTTGGCAAGCTTGAAAACAAACCGAATTGACAAATTTCTTGCACCCAGATTTTGACACTAATCATTTTTAGATATAAATAATGCAATCCACGTCCTAAGTTGTTGTAATTTGAGATAATATCTTTAGAATCTTCCTAATTAGAGAAAAAAGATACATAATCTTTTATTTTATTTTCTCTAGATTTCCTAGTTTCCCTATTTCCCTTTTTAGGAGAATTAGATTATTACAAATAGAGGGTATCAGAATGAGTTTTTATGATTTGAATAGTAAAATCAGTCCTATTTTCTACTTGGTATCAGAGCTTCTTTGATTCGCTTCCACTGTCTTTGCTTTCTGCTGGCAGCCTACCGCTATGGCTGTCGGCAGCCCCCTAAAATTCTCTTATTTAACATGAGTTTTTAATGGGCTCCAATTGCCTTAATCAAGTTCTGCCTTAGAATTCTGGCCTTTTTTTTTCAGAATTACTACATACAGAGTTTGTTTGAGTATGATTAGAGTGGGATTCGAACCCATTCCCTCTCGGACCAGTCGCTGAATTGGTGCTTTAGTTCTGTTGAATCAATTTTGGCTCCTTTTGGCATTCTTATTGACTGCCAGTTGAATCAAAGAGACCGAAAGTCTCTTCTTCAAATAATCCAAGAAACGATACTACCTTCGCCGCTTACTCCGCTGTGCACCGCCGCTACCCACCGCCAGTCATTGTCCGTTGCCGTCCTCCTTACCTCATTGGCCATCGTCGTAGTTCCGACCAGTGACCAGTGGATCTGGATCGTCTCTTCAAGAGACGACCAACCCCACCGGAGTCAGGACCAGACTCCGCTCAACGTGCCTCCACGCACCGCCATTCTTCAGCTGGTCTTAGGTACGTGTTTGTCACGTGCCAATTTCCCAGCATCGGCATCAAATCGCACCACTATCGGTCGTCTGACCAGACCTTCCTCTCTCTGTTCTGACCTTCCATAGCAGCCATTATTGTCATCTTCTATGTCTCCACAACATCTTCGTCTTCTCGCCTTCACTCTCTAACAAAACAAGAGAGACTTTTTTGCTTTGTTCATCTGTTGTGGGTTTTGAAGCCGAGGAAAATTTAATGGCTGAGGTTTTGACCAAGGTGAGTTTCGTTTCTTCTTTGCTTAGTAGTAGTCATCGCCACCATCGAAGTGGTACGGTTCCCGATTCTCGTAGCTCCGTTTCTAGCGTCGGAGGGTACCCTTCTCTCAAGTTAAAGTCTCAGATTCGCAGATCTTGGTCCTCTTCTGAGTTTTAGGGTAAAAAAGCTTCACTTTCATGTAAATAGAGGAATACCCAACAGGGTCAGTTCGCGGTTGAGAGCTTCAAATGGTGCTCAGATGACCTTTAGAATAAGGAATGTTCATAAATGGTGGTTGATTTCTTCTCTCTTAAGATATGTCAACTGGCAGAGACGAATCATGATGTTCAATTCCTTCAGGTGAATTATGAGGAGCATAAGTCCATGTGTTATAGCCTCAATGTCAATGTTCTTCCTTTCTTTCGCTTCTATAGAGGTGCTCATGGTCGATTGCGTAGCTTTAGCTGCACCAATGCCACAATGAAGAAGTTTAATGATGCATTGGCCAAACACTCCGTCTTCTCACTGCACACTTCTGGATCTCCGAACCTCGCTCTTGTTTTTGAGTTCTAGTTTGGTGCGTCTGGTTATTGCATTTTGGTTTCTATCACCAATGGGTTCTCACTTCGTTTCTGTTTCTCAAGCAATAATGCTTTGTTCCGCTGCTACCACAGTCAATGCCGATGCAGTCAGCCGTTGGCGTAGTCAGTCACCGTCACCGCAGTCAGTTGTTGTAATCTCTGCAGTTTGTCGTTGTCGCCTCAATAAGCTGCCGCATTTTCTTTGGTCAAGATTAAGAGTGCCTCATGAAGTGTACTACCCGTCGTTTCCGCTGTTTGCTGTGAGGGGAAATATTTTTCAGCCCCTGTAGAGAACTTCCTTCTTGGGCTAGAGTTTAGCCCGTACTTCTTATGGTACAGTGATAAGTATCACCATTTAGGAGTAGTCCAGCAGAGAACTTTGGATCTCCAACCTGTCTTTGGCCTTTTTTGATGCCATGGTGTTTTTGGTTTCTGCCAATACTTTGTTATACCAGCTCACTGAGAGTTGTTCTTTGAGACTACGCACTGAATTGAATCTTTCAAAGTTATGGGATTCAGATTTGTCCCTCGTACGAATCTGTTTTCACCAGTTCTTCCACCTTCACCTTCTACTATTCAATCGTGAGGAGGAGAAAGTTCCAGCCGCTGCAGGGTAGTGTAGTCCCTGCAGGTTTATTGTTGTTTGCCTCTGCAGGATAGTTGTTTCCTGAAGGCCTCCCACATGTTCAGGGCAGTTAAGTTCCTTAAAGCTTTGTTGTTGTTTAGGGTGGTTAAGTTCCTACAGGTTTGTGGCTGTTAGCCTTTTAATTCCAGCCGTTGTAGGGTAGTGTAGTCCCTGCAGGTCTGTTGTTGTGTGCCTCTGTAGGGCAAATGTTTCTGAAGGCTTGTTGTTGTTTAGGACAGTTAAGTCCCTTCAAGTTTTGTTGTTGTTCACCACTATTGATGGCCATACAGTCCCTACAGTTTGTTGTTGCAGGCCCTTCATCTGTTCTTGCAGTTTGTTGTTGTTTGCTGTTACAAGTCACTATCCATTTTTTATGGAAATCTCTCTCGTCCATTGTTGTCCAAGTTGAAGTTTCATTGTGCTAGTTTGCCTTCGTCTGTTGTTGTCCAAGTTGGTTTATTGACTTTATCTCTGATTGAGTTTGTCTATTCCAAGCTTGGTTCATACAATCTTGTATGGCCCAGCTTGAGGGGGAGTGTTGTAATTTGAGATAATATCTTTAGAATCTTCCTAATTAGAGGAAATAGATACATAATCTTTTATTTTATTTTATTTTCTCTAGATTTCCAAGTTTCCCTATTTCCCTTCTTAGGAGAATTAGATTATTACAAATAGAGGATATCAGAATGTATTTTTTTTATGATTTTGAGGAATTGTCCATACGTAAAATCATAATTATTGATACGGGCCTTTTCCACATAAAAAGGGAATCTTTTGTTACAATAGAAGAAGAAGTTATATTGATTATTCAAGAATCGAAGTCGATTTGCTTCATAAAAATAGTATATCAGTGAACTTCTATGAAAAGGTTTCACGGGATTCAGCCAATTGTATGGATCTTGGGATATCATTGAGAAATACGAATATGTGTTATCAAAACATTTCTTGCGATTCTTTCTAGTATGGAATGAGTCAATCATCCACTTTGGAATCTTATTGAACAAAAAGTCCCAAAAACCAGGACCTTGAAAATTTCCCATCAAGCACCAATTTATCCAAGTCTCACCACCAAAGATGGGTTGCTTGAAAACCAAACAAATTTACAAAGAGTGCATTCCAGTGCTTAAGTCTCCAGGACCAAAACTTTTAAAATTTCTCAAATCCTGCCACCAACAACACACATAGTCAAGTCTCACCACCAAACTTGTTTAGCTAGATCACCAACAAAATTGACAAATTTCTCACACAGATTTTTATATTATGCATTATGGGATATAAAGATTACATTCCAACCCCTAAGTCTTAAAAAAGCCAAGGCTTTGAAAATTTCCCAAATCATGCCACCAAGCACCAATTTATACAAGTCTCACCACCAAACTTGGATAGCTTGACAAGCAACCAAATTAAAAAATACCATGCAGCAAGATTTTGACACTATTCCTTTAGGGATATAAAGAGTGCATTCCAGCCCTAAGTCTCAAAAACCAAAACTTTGAAAATTTCTCAAATATTATTACCAAGCACCAACTTAGCTAGGTCTCACCACCAAACTTGGCTAGCATGACAACCAACAAAATTGACAAATTTCTTTCACCAAGATTTTTACAATATCCATTCGGGGATATAAAGAGTGCATTCCATACCCTAAGGCTCAAAAACCAAAACATTGAACATTTTCAAATCTTGGCACCAAGCACCAATTAGTTAGTGTCACCACCAAACTTGGCTAGCTTGAAAACCAATCAAATTTAAAAATTTCTGCACCTTAATTTTGCATTAGTCATTCGGGGATATAATGAGTGCATTCCAACTTCTAAGTCTCAAACATAAAGACTATGAAAATTTCTCAAATCTTGCTACCAAGAACCAACTTAGTCAAGTCCCACTGCCAAACATGGCTAGCTTTAAAACCACACAAATGCACAAATTTCTTGCACCAAGATTTTGACACTAGTCATTTGGGGATATGATATGTGCATTCTAGGGCCTAACTCTTAACAACAAGGACTTTTTAAAATTTCTCAAATGTTGTCACTAAGCATCAACGTAACCAAGTCTCATCACCAAATTTGGCTAGCTTGAAAACCAACAAAATTAAAAAAATTATAGCACCAAGATTTTGACACTAGTCGTTTAGGGATATAAAGAGTTCATTCCAACCCCTAAGTCTTATTAAAAACCAAGGCTTTGAAAATATCCCAAATCTTGCCACCAAGCACCAATTTAACCAAGCCTTAACACCAAAGTTGGCTAGCTTGAAAAACAATCAAATTAAAAAAAATTTGCACCAAGATTTTGACACTATTTCTTTGGGATATAAAGAGTGCATTCCAGGACCTAAGTCTCAAAAATTAAAACTTTGAAAATTCTCAAATCTTGTCACCAACACCAACTTAGTCAAGTGTCACCACTAAACTTGACCACCTTGACAACAAACAAAATTGACAAATTTCTTACTCCAAGATTTTTACGGTTTCCATTTGAGGATATAAAGGTTGTATTCCTGCCCCTAAGTCTCAAAAATTAAAACGTTGAAAAATTTCAAATCTTGGCACCGCCAAATTTGGCTAAATTGAAAACTGATCAAATTTAAAACTTTCTTGCCCAAAGATTTTGACACTAGTTATTCAGCGATATAAAGATATCATTCCAGCTTCAAAGTTTAAAAAACAAAGACATTGAAAATTTCTCAAATCTTGCCACCAAGCACCAACTTAGCCAAGTCTCACAACCAAACTTAGCTAGCTTGACAACCAAAAAAATTGACAAATTTCTTTCACCAAGATTTTTTCGGTATCCATTTGGAGATATAAAGAGTGCATTCTAGGCGCTAAGTCTCGAAAACCAAAACATTGAAAATTTTCAAATCTTGGCACCAAGAATTAGCCAGTCTGACAACTAAACTTGGCTACCTTGAAAACCAATCAAATTTAAAAATTTCATGCACAATGATTTTGAAACTAGTCATTCAGGGATATAAAGAGTGCATTCCAGCTTCTAAGTCTCAAAGACAAAGACTTTGAAAATCCCTCAAAGCTTGCCACCAAGCACCAACTTAGTCAAGTCTGACCACCAAAATTGACAAATTTCTTGCACCAAGATTTTGACACTGGTCATTTGGAATATGTTAAGATTGTTCATAGGGGGAGCACTGGTTTACCTGAACCCACAATCTCAGTAATATCTGAGTTTTTTATGATGACAACGCATAATTAAGTGCTTTGACAGCTACTAACTGTTATAACTGATTTGTTATAGTCGACTAAAATGTGTCAGAATTGTGATAATCTATAAATTGACGTGAGATTGATTTCTTTAACAACTTTCTTGAATCTAACATTGTTTGTGATATCTTTCAAATGAATGTTGTGTTACAGAAAGAAGAAAACGCTCCAAGAGTCAAGAAGAGACTGTGGTGATCATCTACTTCAGATTTCTTGAAGTGCAAGGTTGTTGTGCATTCAAAGTCTGATCTATCTACACATTGACATGTCTACTACAAGATCAGGTTTTACAATCTGTTGAAGATTGGATTGTGTTCCCTGTTGTGATTACAGGAAGAAGAGCATGTTGCGTTCTTGACTTTGAGGGGTTTCTCAAAGGGTTTAAATGGTAGAAGAGGGGATTGTTGCTGCTGGAATTGTTATTGTATTGCCTATATTTTGATTAGAGGGATAAATAGGTGTTTTATATTTTTGACGTGAGGTCTCTATAAAAGCCTTGTTGTAAAAACCTTGATCGTTATAGTGAATTTGCTTCCTATGAATGGAAGGACATTGGATGTAGGCAGGTTGGCCGAACTAGTATAAAAAACAGTGTTTGAATTCTCTGATCCTTATACTTTTCCTTTCAATCAACTCCTTTCCATACTTAATCGACTTTATTTTCGCCCCATTAGAAAATCTTTTTCCTTCTGTTTAAAGAAATTTTTAAAGCCTTATCCTTTTGCAAAAAAGATTTCAAAAAGACTCTATTTTTGAGTTTCACCAATTCACCCCCCTCTTAGTGTGAGTAATTGAGCCATTCTTTTTTAACATAATATAATAAGTTCTTTCCAGGGCCTAAGTCTAAAAAACCAAGACTTTTAAAATTTCCCAAATGTTGCCACCAAACTCTAGCTTAGCCAATTTTCACCACCAAACTCGGCTACCTTGAAAACCAACAAAATTAAAAAATTTGTTGCACCAAGATTTTTACACTAGTCCTTTTGGGATATAAATAGTGCATTCCAACCCCTAAGTCTTAAAAACCGAGGCTTTGAAAATTTTCCAAATCTTGTCACCAAGCACCAATTTAGCAAAGTCTCAGCACCAAACTTGGCTAGCTTGAAAAGCAGCCCAATTAAAATATTTCTTGCAACAAGATTTTTACACTCGTCCTTTGTGGATATGAAGAGTGCATTCCAGCCCCTATGTCTCAAAAAACCAAGACTTCGAAACTTTTCCAAATCTTGCCACCAAGCACCTATTTAGCCAACTCCCACCACCAAAGTTAGCTTTCTTGAAGACCAGCCAATTTGACAAATTTCTTCAACCAAGATTTTCACAGACGTCATTTGAGGATATAAAGAGTGCATTCTAGTCCCTAAGTCTAAAAAACCAAAAATTGAGTATTTCTCAAATCTTGCCACCATGAACCAACTTAGTCAAGTCTCACCACCAAACTTGGCAAGCCTGACAACCAAGAAAATTGACAAATTTCTTTCACCAAGATTTTTATGGCCATTTGGAGATATAAAGAGTGCATTCCAGCCCCTAAGTCTCAAAAACCAAAACATTGAAATTTTTCAAATCTTGGGAGCAATCACCAATTAGGGAGTCTCAACACATAACTTGGCTAGCTTGAAAACCAATCAAATTTAAAAATTTCTTGCACAATGATTTGTACACTAGTCATTTGAGAATATAAAAAGTGCATTCCAGCTTCTAAGTCTCAAAGACAAAGACTTTGAAAATCTCTTAATGCTTAAATGCTTAAATAATGCTTAAATGCTTAAATCCTTAATGCTTAATGCTTAATGCATACTACTCATTGCTTAATGCTTAATGATTAATATGGTTAATGCTTAATGCATACTACTCATTGCTTAATGCTTAATGATTAATATGGTTAATGCTTATGCTTAATAGGCTATATGCTATATGCTTAAATATGCGATCCTGTCCAGGAATGAGTACGATCTTTTCGGAATTTGAATCCTCAAGGACAAAATAAAAATAAATCAGAGAAGAACGCAAAATAAGACAGAGATGGAGACGCAACTGTCTAGCAGATTGATAAGTCAAGGAAGCTTCACCACAAAGATGTTAATCTTTGACAAGAATCAGAGTTCTAAACCAAGAAACAAGAGAATCCTCTCTCAAAAATGCAAATGCATATATTATGACTTCCAAAGTATCTACATATGTATTTGGTGCCCCTATACGTAGGTATAAATGTTTAAGGCACCTAAGAAAACCTAAAAGAAAGCCCAATGACATTGGGTTCAAAAATAACATGAAAAATAGAAACAAATTGTTTACAATGAAAAAGAAAATACAATTTATTTAATTTCCTAAATTATTCTTTAATTGTCCTCATGATCTTTACGTTTTTTAAATTCCTCTCTTCATGGAAGATTATAAGATGCAAGATTCAAGGAGACGTGTTTTGATCCTTGACATTGTCATACAACCTTCTTAAAGTTCTTCTCATATATGTTTTAGGAGATACTCCTCTGTCATACCTTCCTTCTTGAAGAGGTTTGCCCTCAACCCCTTGAAGATTCATTATCACTTAATACTTAATAATGCTTAATATGTTTAATATGGTTAATGCTTAATGCTTAATGCTTAATGCTTAAATGCTTAATGCTTAAATCCTTAAACAATGCTTAAATACTTCAATGCTTAATGCTTAAAGCTTAATGCTTAAATGCTTAATGCTTAAATCTTAATGCTTAATGCTTCATGCTTGATTATTGATGCTTAATGTTTAAAGGTTAATGCTTAATGGTTAATGCTTAAATGCTTAATGCTTGATGCCTGATGCTTAATGCTTGATGATTGATGCTTACTGCTTAATGCTTAGTGCTTAGCGCTTGGCGCTTAGTGCTTAGCGCTTGGCGCTTAGTGCTTAGCGCTTGGCGCTTAGTGCTTAGCGCTTGGCGCTTAGTGCTTAGCGCTTGGCGCTTAGTGCTTAGCGCTTGGCGCTTAGTGCTTAGCGCTTGGCGCTTAGTGCTTAGCGCTTGGCGCTTGGCGCTTAGTGCTTAGTGCTTGGCGCTTAGTGCTTAGTGCTTAGTGCTTAGTGCTTAGTGCTTAGTGCTTAGTGCCTAGTGCCTAGTGCCTAGTGCCTAATGCCTAGTGCTTAATGTCTAATGGTTAATGTCTAATGGTTAATGCCTAATGGTTAATGCCTAATGGTTAATGCCTAATGGTTAATGCTTAATGCTTAATGCTTAATGCTTAATGCTTAATGCTTAATGCTTAATGCTTAATGCTTAATGCTTAATGCTTAATGCTTAATGCTTAATGTGTAATGCTTAATGCTTAATGCTTAATGCTTAATGCTTAATGCTTAATGCTTAATTCTTAATGCTTAATGCTTAATGTTTAATGCTTATTGCTTAATGCTTAATGCTTAATGCTTAATGCTTAACGTGGAAATGATGAGTGGTGTCAAAATCTAGGTGCAAGAAATTTTTCAATTTGGTTTGTGCTTAATGCCAAGTTAGGTTTTGAGACTTCTCTAGGTTGGTGCTTAGTGCCAAGATTTGGAAATTTTTGAAAGTCCTTGTTTTTGAGACATAGGGACTACAATGCACTCTTTAAATCCCCAAATGAGGACTGGTGTCAAAATCTAGGTTCAAGAAAATTTTCAATTTAGTGTGTTTTCAAGCAAACCAAGTTTGGTTTTGAGACTTCTCTAGGTTAGTGCTTGGTGCCAAGATTTGGAAATTTTTGAAAGTCCTTGTTTTTGAAATTTAGGGACTGCAATGCACTCTTTAAATCCCGAAATGACTACTGGTGTCAAAATATAGGTGCAAGAAATTTTTCAATTTGGTTGGTTTTAAGGCTTCGTGCTGAGACTTGGCAAATTTGGTGCTTGATGCCAAGATTTACGAATTTTTGAAAGACTTGGGGGTTTAGACTTAGGGGATGCAATGCACTCTTTAAATCCCCAAATAACGACTAGTGTCAAAATGTAGGTGAACGAAATTTTTCAATTTGGTTTTTTTCAAGAATGCCAAGTTTGGTGGTGAGACTTGGCTAAGTTGGTGCTCAGTGCCAACATTTGAGAATTTTTGAAATCCTTTGTTTTTTAGACTTAAGGGCTGATATGCACTCTTAATATCCCCAAGTGTCAACTAGTTTCAAAATCTAGGTGCAAGAAATATTTCAATTTGGTTGGTTTTCAAGCAAACCAAGTTTGGTTTTGAGACTTCTCTAGGTTAGTAGTGCTTTGAGGAAAGATTTGGAAATTTTTGAAAGTCATGGTTTTTGAGATTTAGGGACTGCAATGCACTCTTTAAATCCCAAAATGACGACTGAGGTCAAAAGTTAGGTGCAAGGAATTTTTCAATTTGAATGGTTTTTAAGCAAGCCAAGTTTGGTGCTGAGACTTGGCAAAGTTTGTGCTTGATGCCAAGATTTGCAAATTTTGAGAGACTTGGTTTTATATAGACTTAGGGGCTGCAATGCACTCTTTAAATCCCCAAATGACGACTAGTGTCAAAATATAGGTGCACGAAATTTTCCAATTTTGTTTTTTTCAGGAATGCCATGTTTGGTGGTAAGACTTGGCTAATTTGGTGCTTGGTGCCAACATTTGAGAATTTTTCAAATCCTTGGTTTTTTAAACTTAGGAGCTGATTTGCACTCTTAAACCGACAAATGAGGACTAGTGTCAAAATATAGGTGCAAGAAATTTTTCAATTTCGTTTGTTTTCAAGCAAGCCATGTTTTGTGGTGAAACATGGCTAAGTTGGTTTTTGGTTTTTGAGACTTAGGGGCTGCAATGCACTCTTTATATCCCCAAATGACATCTAGTGTCATAATCTAGGTGCAAGAAAATTTTCAATTTGGTTCGTTTTAATGAAAGCCAAATTTGGTGGTGAGACTTGGCTATGTTTTGTGGTTGGTGCCAAGATTTGAGAATTTTTTAAACACTTGCTTTTTCAGACTCAAGGGCTGATTTTCACTCTTTATATCCCCAAGTGTTGAGCTGTTTAAAAATCTAGTTGTAAGAAACTTTTCAATTTGGTTCATTTCAAACAAGCCATGTTTGATTGGTGCCAATATTTCGAAATTTTTTAAAGTCTTGGTTTTTGAGACTTAGGGACTGCAATGCACTCATTAAATCCCCAAATGACGGCTGATGTCATAATATAGGTGCAAGAAATTTTCCAATTTGGTTTGTTTTCAAGCAGGCCAAGTTTGGTGGTGACCTTGGCCAAGTTGGTGCTTGGTGGCAAGATTTCAAAATTTTTGAAAGTCTTGATTTCTGAGACTTAGGGACTGCAATGCACTCATTAAATACCCAAATGATGGCTGGTGTCAAAATATAGGTGCAAGAAATTATTCAATTTGGTTGCTTTTCAAGCAAGCCATGTTTGATGGTGAGACTTGGCTAAGTTGGTGCTTGGTACCAACTTTTGGAAACTTATCGAAGACTTGGTTTACTAGACTTAGGGGCTGCAATGCACTCTTTATATCCGCAAATGATGACTGGTGTCAAAATCTAGGTACAAGAAATTTTTCAATTTGGTTGGTTTTCAAAAGCAAGCCAAGTTTGGTGGTAAGACTTGGCTAAGTTAGTGCTTGGTGCCAACATTTGAGAAATTTTCAAATCCTTGGTTTTTTAGACTTAGGGGATGATTTGCACTCTTAATATCCCAAGTGTTGACTAGTTTCAAAATCTAGAAGCAAGAAATTTTTCAATTTGGTCAAGCCAAGTTTGGTTGTGAGGCTTGGCTAAGTTGGTGCTTGGTGCCAAGATTTTGGAAATTTTTTAAAGCCTTGGTTTTTGAGACATAGGGACTGCAATACACTCTTTAAATCCCCAAATGATAAGTGGTGTCACAATCTAGGTGCAAGAAACTTTTCAATTTGGTTGGTTTTCAAGCAAACCAAGTTTGATTTTGACACTTCTCTAGGTGAGTGCTTGGTGCCAAGATTTGGAAATTTTTTAAAGTCTTGGTTTTTGAGATTTAGTGACTGCAATGCACTCTTTAAATCCCGAAATGACGACTGGTATCAAAATATAGGTGCTTGATGCCAAGATTTGCAAATTTTTGAAAGACTTGGGATTTTTGCCTTAGGAGCTGCAATGCACTCTTTAAATCCCCAAATGACGACTAGTGTCACAATATAGGTGCACGAAATTTTTCAATTTGGTTTTTTTCAAGAATTCCATGTTTGGTGGTGAGACTTGCCTAAGTTGGTGCTTGATGCCAACATTTGAGAATTTTTCAGATCCTTGGTTTTTTAAACTTACGGGCTGATTTGCACTCTTAATATCCCCAAGTGTTGACTAGTTTGAAAATCTATGTGCAGGAAAATTTTCAATTTGGTTGCTTTTTAAGCAAGCCAAGTTTGGTGGTGAGACTTGGCTAAATTGATTTTTGGTGCCAAGATTTGGAAATTTTTTAAAGTGTTTGTTTTCTAGACTTAGGGACTACAGTGCACTTTTTAAATCCCCAAATGAGGACTGATGTCAAAATCTAGGTGCAAGAAAATTTTCAATATGGTTGGTTTTCAATCAAACCAAGTTTGGTTTTGATACTTTTCTAGGTTAGTGATTGGTGTCAAGATTTGGAAATTTTTGAAAGTCTTGGTTTTTGAGATTTAGGGACTGAATGCACTCTTTAAATCCCAAAATTTCGACTGGTGTCAAAATATAGGTGCAAGAAATTTTTCAATTTGGTTGGTTTTCAAGCAAGCCAAATTTGGTGCTGAGACTTGGCAAAGTTGGTGCTTGATGCCAAGATTTGCGAATTTTTGAAAAACTTGGGTGTTTAGACTTAGGGGCTGTAATGCACTCTTTAAATCCCCAAATGACGACTAGTGTATAAATATAGGTGCACGAAATTTTTCAATTTGGTTTTTTTCAACAATTTGGCTAAGTTGGTGCTTGGTGCCAAGATTTAAGCATTTTTCAAATCCTTGGTTTTTTAAACTTAGGAAATTATTTGCACTCTTAATATCCCTAAGTGTCGGCTAGTTCCAAAATCTAGGTGCAAGATATTTTTCAATTTGGTTGCTTTTTAAGCAAGCCAACTTTGGTGGTGAGAATTGGCTAAATTGGTTCTTGGTGCCAAGATTTGCAAATTTTTAAAAGTGTTTGTTTTTTAGGCTTAGGGACTACAATGCACTCTTTTAATCCCCAAATGATGACTGGTGTCAAAATCTAGGTACATGAAAATTTTCAATTTGGTTGGTTTTCAAGCAAACCAAGTTTGGTTTTGAGACTTCTCTAGGTTAGTGCTTGGTTCAAGGATTTGGAAACTTTTAAAAGTCTTGGTTTTTGAGATTTAGGGACTGCAATGCACTCTTTAAATCCCGAAATGACGACCGGTGTCAAAATATAGGTGCAAGAAAATTTTCAATTTGGTTGGTTTTTAAGCAAGCCAAGTTTGGTGCTGAGACTTGGCAAAGTTGGTGCTTGATGCAAGATTTAAAATTTTTTGGAAGACTTGGTTTTTAGACTTAGGGGCTACAATGCACTCTTTAAACCACAAATGACGTAGGGGATTCAATACACACTTTATAACCCAAAATAAAGACTTGTGTCGAAATTAAGGTACAAGAAATTTTTCAATTTCGTTGGTTTTCAAGAAAGCCATGTTTGGTCGTGAGACTTGCCTAAGTTGGTGCTTGGTGCCAAGATTTTGGAAATTTTCAAACACTTGGTTTTGGAGACTTAGGGTTTGCAATGCACTCTTTATATCCTCAAATGACTACTATTGTAAAAATCTAAAAGCAAGAAAGTTTTCAATTTGGTTGGTTTTGAAGAAAGCCATGTTTGGTGGTGAGACTTGGCTTGTGCCAAGATTTTGAAATTTTTGAAAGTCCTGATTTTTTAGACTTAGGGTCCGCAAATGAAAACTACTGTCAAAATTTAGGTGCATGAAATTTTTCAATTTGGTTGCTTTTCAAGAAAGCCATGTTTGGTGGTTAGAGTTGTCTAAGTTTGTACTTGGTGCCAAAATTTGAGAATTTTTCAAAGATTTGGTTTTTGAGACTTAGGGGCTGCAATTCGCTCTTTATATCACTAAGTGACGACTAGTTTCCCAATATAGGTGCAAGAAATTTTTAAATTTGGTTGGTTTTCAAGCAAGGCATGTTTGGTGGTGAGACTTGGCAATGTTGGTGCTGGGTACCAAAATTTGGCAATTTTTCGAAGACCTTGTTTTTGAGACTTATGGCTGTAGTGCAATCTTTATATCCCCAAATGATGATTAGTGTCAAAATATAGGTACAAGAAATTTTTCAATTCGGTTGGTTTTGAAGCAAGCAATGTTTGGTGGGGAGACTTAGTTGTGTTGGTGCTTGGTGCAAGATTTGGAAATTTTTGAAAGTCTTGGTTTTTGGGACATAGAGGCTGCAATGCACTTTTTAAATCCCCAAATGACGACCAGTGTCAAAATATAGGTGCAGAAAATTTTTCAATTTGGATGGTTTTCAAGCAAGCCAAGTTTGGTTGTTGGACTTGGCAAAGTTGGTGCTTGGTGCAAAGATTTGTAAACTTTTGAATGACTTCAATTTTGAGACTTAGAGGCTGCAATGCAAACTTTATATCCCAAAATGACGACTATTGTCAAATTTCAGGCGCAAGAAATTTTTCAATTTGGTTGGTTTTAAAGAAAGCTATGTTTGGTGGTGAGACTTAGCTTGGTGCAAAGATTTTGAAATTTTTGAAATTCTTAGTTTTTTAGAGTTAGGGGCCGCAATGCACTCTTTAAATCCCCAAATGACAACTAGTGTCAAAATATAGGTGCATGAAATTTTTCAATTTGGGTGCTTTTCAATTTGTCTAAGTTAGTGCTTGGTTCCAAAATTTGAGAATTTTTCAAAGATTTGGTTTTGAGACTTAGGGGCTGCAATGCACTCTTTATATCCCGATATCATGATTAGTTTCAAATTATAGGTGCAAGAAATTTTTCAATTTGGTTGGTTTCTAGCAAGCAAAGTTTGGTGGTGAGACTTAGCTAAGTTGGAGCTTGGTACCAAAGTTAGGAAATTTTCGAAGACTTTGTGCTTGAGACTTAGGGGCTACAGTGCAATCTTTATATCCCCAAATGATGAGTAGTGTCAAAATATAGGTATAAGAAATTTTTCAATTTCGTTGGTTTTCAAGCAAGCCAAGTTTGGTGCTCAGACATAATTATGTTGGTGCTTGGTGCCAAGATTTAAGATTTTTTGAAAGACTTGGTTTTTGAAACTTAAGAGCTGCAATGCACTCTTTATATCCCCAAGCGAGGACTAGTTTCAAAATCTAGGTGCAAGAACTTTTTCAATTTGGTTAGTTTTCAAGCAAGCTAATTTTGGTGTTGAGACTTGGCTAAGTTGGTGATTGGTGCAAGATTTAAGAATTTTTCAAAGACTTGGTTTTTGAGACTTAGGGTTGCGATGCACTCTTTATATCATCCCCTAGTGATGACTTGTTTAAAAATATAGGTGCATGAAATTTTGTAATTTAGTTGTTTTCAAGTAAGTCGGGTTTGGTGGTGAGACTTGACTAAGTTGGTGCTTGGTGCCATGATTTGGGAATTTATTGAAGACTTGGTTTTTGAGACTTAAGGGATGCAATGTACTCTTTATATCCATTAATGACGTCTAGTGTAAATATATAGGTACAAAAAAATTTTGAATTTGGTTGGTTTTCAAGCAAGACAAGTTTGGTGGGGAGACTTGGCTAAGTAGTCTTGGTGCCAAGATTTGGAAATTTTTGAATTTCTTGGTTTTTTAGACTTAGGGGCAACAATGCAGTCTTTAAATCCCCAAATGGAAACTAGTGTTAAAATATAGGTGCAAGAAAACTTTTACTTTGGTTGCTTTTCATGCACGCCATGTTTGGTGGTGAGAGTTGGCTTAGGTACTTGGTGCCAATATTTGAGAATTTTTCAAAGATTTTGTTTTTGAGAGTTAGGGGCTGCCACACACTCTTAATATCCCCAAGTGACTACTAGTTTCAAAATATAGGTGCAAGAAATTTTTCAATTTGGTTGCTTTTAGAATAAGCCTTGTTTGGTGGTGAGACTTAGTTATGTTGGTGCTTGGTGCCAAGATTTGGAAATTTTTGAAAGTCTTGGTTTTTGGGACTAAGAGGCTGTAATGTACTTTTTAAATCCCCAAATGACGACTAGTGTCAATATATAGGTGTAGGAAATTTCTCAATTTGGTTGGTTTTCAAGCAAGCCAAGTTTGGTTGTGAGACTTGGCAAAGTTGGTGCTTGGTGCAAAGATTTGTAAACACTGATTTGTCAATAAGATTTGCAAAGTTTTGTGGTTAAACCTAGTTATGCTGGTGCTTGGTGTCAAGATTTGAAAATTTTTGAAAGTCTTAGTTTTTGTGACTTAGGGGCTGCAATGCACTCTTTATATCCCCAAATTACGACTAGTGTCAAAATATAAGTGGAAGAAATTTTTCAATTTGGTTGATTTTTAAGAAGTCCATGTTTGTTGGTGAGACTTGGCTAAGTTGGTGCTTAGTACCAAGATTAGGAAATTTTTCAATGTCTTTGTTTTTGAGACTTAGGGGCTGCAACACACTCTTTAAATCCCCAAATGTGGCTATTGTCAAAATATAGGTGGAAGAAATTTTTCAATTTTTTTATTTTTCAGGCAAGCCATGTTTGATTGTGAGACTCTGATAAGTTCGTGCTTGGTGCCAATATTTGAGAGCTTTTGAAGGCTTAGTTTTTTAGACTTGGGGGCTGCAATGCACTCTTTATATCCCCAAATGATAACTAGTATCAAAGTCTAGGTACAGTAAATTTTTCAATTTTGTTGGATTTCAAGAAGCCAAGGTTAGTGGTTAGACTTAGTTATGTCGGTGCTTGGTGCCAAGATTTTGAAATTTTTTAAAGTCTTGGTTTTAGAGACTTAGGGGCTACAATGCACTCTTTAAATCCACAATTGACGACTAGGGTCAAAATATAGGTGCAAGAAAATTTTCAATTTGGTTAGTTTTCAAGCAAACCATGTTTGGTGGTGAGGCTTTGCTAAGTTTGTGCTTGGTTGCATGATTTGAGAATTTTTTAGAGACTTGGTTTATGAGGCTTAAGGCCTGCAATGCATTCTTTATATCCCCAAAAGACGCCTAGCGTCATAATCTAGGTGCAAGAAAATTTTTAATTTGGTTCGTTTTAAAGCAAGCCAAAGTTGGTGGTAAGACATGGCTATGTTTATACTTGGTGCCAAGATTTGAGAACTTTTCGAAGACTTAGTTTTTGAGACCTAGTTTCTCCAATGCATTCTTTATATCCTAAAATGATGACTAGTGTCACAATCTAGGTACTAGAAATTTTTAATTTTGGTTGGATTTCAAGCAAGCCAAGTTTTGTGGTTAGACCTAGTTATGCTGGTGCTTGGTGCCAAGATTTGGAAATTTTTGAAAGTCTTTGTTTTTGAGACTTAGTGGCTGCTATTCATTCTTTAAACCCACAAATGACGACTAGTGTCAAAATATAGGTGCAAGAAATTTTTCAATTTGGTTTCTTTTCAAGCAAGCCATGTTTTGTGGTGAAACTTAGCTGAGTTGGTTTTTGGTTTTTGAGACTTTGGGGCTGCAATGCACTCTTTATATCCCCAAATGACGTCTAGTGTCATAATCTAGGTGTAAGAAAATTTTCAATTTGGTTCGTTTTAAAGCAAACTAAATTTGGTGGTGAGACTTGGCTATGTTTGTGCTTGGAGCCAATATTTGAGAATTTTTCGAAGACTTAGTTTTTGAGACTTAGGGGCAGCAATGCACTCTTTATATCCCCAAATGATAAATAGTGTCAAAATCTAGGCACAAGAAATTTTCCAATTTGGTTGAATTTCAAACAAGCCAAGTTTGTTGGTTCAACTTTGCTGTGCTGGTGCTTGGTGCCAACATTTGGAAATTTGTGAAAGTCTTAGTTTTTGAGACTCATGGGCTGCAATGCACTCTTTAAATCCACAAATGACGTCTAGTGTCAAAATATAGGTGCACGAAATTTTTAAATTTGGTTGGTTTTCAAGCAAGCCATGTTTGGTGCTAAGACATGGCTAAGTTGGTGCTTGGTGCCAAGATTTGGAAATTTTTGAAAGTCTTGGTTTTTGAGACTTAGAGGCTGATATGCACTCTTTAAATCCCCAAATGACAACTACTGTGAAAATATGCAAGAAATTTTTCAATTTGGTTGTTTTTCAAGCAAGCCATGTTTGGTGGTGACACTTGGCTAAGTTGGTGCTTGATGTCATGATTTGAGAATTTTTCAGAGACTTGGTTTCTTAGGCTTATGGGATGCAATGCACTCGTTTTAAAGCAACCCAAATTATGTGGTGAGACTTGGCTATGTTTGTGCTTGGTGCCAAGATTTGAGAATTTTTCGAAGATATAGTTTTTGAGACCTAGGGTCTGCAATGCACTAATTTTATCCCTAAATGATAACTAGTGTCAAAATCTAGGTACATGAAAAATTTTCAATTTGGTTGGATTTCAAGGAAACCAAGTTTGGTGGGTTAGACTTAGTTATGTTGGTGCTTGGTGTCAAGATTTGGAAATTTTTAAAAGTCTTGGTTTTCGGGACTAAGAGGCTGTAATGCACTCTTCAAATCCACAAGAGACGACTAGTGTCAAAATATAGTGCAAGAAATTTTTCAATTTGGTTGGTTTTCAAGCAATCCATGTTTGGTGGTGATACTTGACTAAGTTAGTGCTTTAGTGCCAAGATTTGGAAATTTTTTAAAGTCTTGGTTTTTGAGACTTAGGGGCTGCAACGCACTCTTTAAATACCCAAATGACGACTAATGTCAAAATATAGGCGGAAGAAATTTTTCAATTTGGCTGATTTTCAAGCAAGCCATGTTTGTTGGTGAGACTTGGCTAAGTTGGTGTTGGGTCCCAAGATTTGGAAATATTTCAATGTCGTTGTTTTTGAGACTTAGGGACTGAAATGCACTCTTTAAATCCACAAATGACAACTAGTGTCTTTTAATTTGGCTGATTTTCAAGCAAGCCATGTTTGTTGGTGAGACATGGCTAAGTTGGTGTTGGGTCCCAAGATTTGGAAATATTTCAATTTCGTTGTTTTTGAGACTTAGGGGCTGAAATGCACTCTTTAAATCCACAAATGACAACTAGTGTCAAAATATAGGTGTAAGAAAATTTTCAATTTGGTTGGTTTTCAATTTGGTTTGTTTTTAAGAAAGCCATGTTTGGTGGTGAGACTTGGGTAACTTGGTGCTTGATGCAAAGATTTGGAATTTTTTGAAAGTCTTGGTTTTTTTATGACTTAGGGGCTGCAAAACACTCTTTAAATCCCCAAATGACGACTAGTGTCAAAATAAGTACAAGAAATAATTGTTGGAACCACCCTGAATTGTTATCCGGAACCACCCTGAATTGTTGGATCAGCCTGTAGCTGTGTCTCATTCAAATCATTCAAATGGAACTGCTGAGATTTTCTTCTGCTAACTACCCAGCTCGTAGTCATGGTTGGTTATGTTCCAAGTTATATATAGCATGGCTCAGTAAGCTATGTTATAACTTTTTTACATGTAACTTATTCTTTTGATCATGTGCTAGGTATTAGAGCTGGTATGTTTGTTCGAGATGCCAAGGCTCTTTGTCCCCAACTTGTTATCTTTCCTTACAACTTTGAAGCTTACGAGGAAGTAAGAATTAGTAGGGTGTCTGTAACTGGAAGCAGAGTGTCAGAATATTTTTCTTTTGTCATCGTGTCTTTGTATCTTTTTTCCTTTTACACAATTTTACAAATGTGTCTTTGACATTTTGCAGGTAGCTGATCAATTTTATAGGATATTGCATCAGCATTGCAACAAAGTGCAGGTCTTATGATTTGACATTGTTCAAGTGCATAAAGTTTTCTGTTGAGTCGTCCTTAATGCTGTAATGGCTACTTGATGTAGGCTGTAAGCTGTGATGAAGCATTTTTAGATGTCACAGATTTAGAGGTTGAAGATCCCAAACTTTTAGCTTCATCTATTAGAGAAGAGATCTATAAGACCACCAGATGCACAGTTAGTGCCGGTATAGCAGGAAATATGCTTATGGCTCGTATAGCTACTAGAACTGCAAAACCAAATGGTCAATAATACATAACTACAGAAAAGGTATCCTTTGGGTTTTCTTTTATTCATAATTTTGTTGATTTTTTAATTTTCAATTTTTATTTGTGGAATAATGAAGGTATGATGCAAATCATATTACAATTTCCACACCCTCTTTCTTTATAATTAATTTTCAATTTTTTTGGGGCCATAGTAGTGTGTTATTTTGAGTTTTATGCTGTAAACTTGTGCTTATATTTGAATATTTACAAATTCAAATATCAATGCCAATTGTTGCTCTTGTTATTTTATTTTGGATTTTGAAACTGGATTTTCTGTATTTTAAATAAAATTCAATGAGAACTTACAGAGTAGTGCCATGCTAGATGTGGATTCTACTACTGTAGACCTTGAAGCTTTGAATTTTCCTCAAAGGTGCTAGTTTTAGGTTTGACCTGTATTTTGGATGCATTGAAATTGACAATTTACACTTCACCAGAAAATGTGTACGGTGATTTATATTGCAATTTTCAACTTCTATTGTCTGGTTTTGATCATTTTAAAGATCAACTTATTAAAGAAAATGGGACACTGATCATGTCATCAAGTGTGATTTTAGCTGTTGTAGTTCACTCCTACTTATATTTTGTGCAGCTTATGCATTTTGATATTATAGTTGACGAATGGAATGTGTCAATGTGCTACCTTGTTCATTTAGTCAGTTTTTCCTTTCCAGGTTGAAGATCATTTATGCCAACTCCCAATTAATTCACTTCCAGGAATAGGACATGTTTTGCAGACACTTGTGGACAATTGCGCATTATTTCCAAGGTTTTACTATTCATTCACTTTCTCAATTTATAGGTTCCTCTGATTTTCCTTCTATTGTTTTATAAAAGTTGTTGTTCCTTGACTTTCTTCCAAAGGTCTTTCAATGTGTTCCTCCTCTGCTTTGAGACATTTATCTTTTCCCTTGAGTTGGGGAAGGAGATGGTTTGACTCATGCATTTAGAATCCTTACTAAAAGAGAAAAGAAACTTGGGAAAAAAATATTATTGAGTTATTTAAAATTTGGCTTAAATTTGAGAGAATAATCTTAAAGAACTAGTCCCAATTTTGTTCAAGTATTTAATCGTTAGCACAAATCTGTTATGTTTTTACTTGGTTCATTTACTTGGATACTCTGTTGTAGTCATGTTCCACCTTCTTTTTTTGACCAGTATTTGAAAAAAATTTGTAATAATTATAGTATACCCTTATTTCTCTGAATCTGCAGGCCTCACTGTAGAGGGACTATGGTATAAAACAGGAGGAGAAATGCATAGCAAAGGAATTGATAACCGGTTAGTTGGGAACTTTCAGGTGGGGAATATTTATCTAAAATCCAGACTTTGTTTCTTCTCATTTTGATTTGACTTGGTTTAGAATACTTTGGATATGTGTATGTATGTACACTATATGCGTGAGAGAGAGGCAAAGATAGAGTGATGTATATGCCTCTGTCTACGACATTGTGCTTGTTGATTCTTTTATTTTTCCTTTCATTTTACACTGTGCCAATTTGTTATATGATGGTATGTAACTTATGTGAGTGTGCACATGTTGCTTCTTCTCTCCTTTCTTCCATCTTAAATTGTTCCACTTTGTTGTATACCGGTATAATGTATGCATGTGTTGTTTTTCTTTTTCCTTCTTTCTCTATATGAATCCACACTTGAGTGTTGTTTTTGTAAGACCCTAGAAATTTGAGTAAAATGTAAGTCTTGGATCATTAGAAGACTAAGAAACTCAAAATGTAGCAAGTTGTAACAAAGTACAAGTTATAGTACAAAATACAATGCTGTCAAACTTTGACATGGTTTAGTATTTTAACTATAACTTTTTGTACAGATCCTATTTTGAGTTGATTCTTGTTGTATTGAAAACTAGACTCGAAGAGCTTCGATTCGAGTACTCATATTCATATTTTTAACTTCGGGAACGGGTTTAACCGAACTGGGAAACAAACGTGACAATTTTACTGTCCAGGAACTAGAGTGCAGCGTGAATGGTAAGTGCAATTTTACAAGTTGTGACTTTTGGAGTAGGTAGGTTGCATTATTTTCGTGGGAATATTTTTGGGGACCCTTTCAGACATTACTTCCATGTTTTGGGGCTGGAAAAAGGGATTAGGATGGTCCATGGGTTGTTATTATTGCTAAACATCATGGAGGTGGGTCCTTGGTTGTCTAGGCTCATTTCTTTTAGCTTAAAATCTGGTCTGGAGCTCTTGGGCAGAAGGGAGAGGCTCTTGGAGAGGAGAGCACGAAAATTCTAAGTGTCCAAAGGATGGGAGCTGACTTGGTCTAGCAAGGAGAAGAAGAGTTGCTCTCTTGGAAAAAGAAATTGAAGTGTCCAAAAGAGATCTTTAAGAGGTAAGGGGAGCTAACTCAAACATGTTTTCTAAAATGATATGGATGTGGATATGATTTGAGTTTCTTGATTTTGTTATGATCAAGTGTATGGAAATTTGGTTTGGTGGGATGTATGGTTTGATTCCAAGAAAATGATTTCTATTGGGGTTTTGCTATAATTTTGATCTATAAATTTTGTATGATCTTTATGATGAAAGATTGATGAATATACGTTGGATTGATGATGGATTTTCGGTCTAGCATGTTACTATACATGAATGTGATGTTTTTGATGGATTAGATTGTGAAATTAGATGAGAAACATGAGAGTTTGAACCCACTCTTGATCAAATACGAAAAATTGGGTGTTTTGGTTGGTTGATGAATTTTAGATGGATGAATTGATTTGGTTTGTGTGAATATCTTGACAAGATGAAAGTATGATGAGTTTTAATGGATTCAATGATGGGAATGATGATGGGAATTCGTTCTAACATGTTAGTATTTATGAATATGAAGTTTTGGATGATTTGGTTATTAAAAAGAGATGAAAAACATGGGAGTTTTACCTCACCTTTTTCCAAATCCGAAAATCATATTTCTTGAACAAGTAATGAGTTGAAATTGGATGAATGTGAATGCTTGTTATGAGATCTTGGTTTAGAAATATTAAATTCTTGGATGATGGTTTTTGAGTATGTTTTGAGGGAAGAAGAAATGATTTGGAGTATGAAATGAACCATAAATTGGATTGAACATTAGATCCTCATATGGATGTTATGGTATGAGTTGTTATGAGATTTTAAGATATGAAAAACCATGAAAATCATGTAAAATAGAGAAGTTTGTTCATGAATGTCTTTGTGTACGAAAATCTCTTGATTTTGATGGATGTTGAAGTGAGATTTATGATATGTATGAGTGGTTGGATATATGATCTATGCTTGGATGAAATGAGTGGTGGAAACTACTCTTTTCCGTTTGTTTTTCTGAAATTGGGAAGTGAGATGTGCAAACTGTTTTGGGGTTAGATATAATACATTATAGATCTGTTTTGGTATATAAATCTTGGGGGAAAGGTCATTGTTGGGTAATGAATGGTTGGTTACAAGTGGTTAGAAAATTATGCAGAAAAATCTATTGTTATGTGTTTAAAGAGTTAATTTTGCATGAACAAATGTTGTATGATGTGTATATGACTAACTATGGCATTGGAGGAATATTATTGATTCAAGAGGAATATGATGTGATTTATAATTTGAAAGTACGTATGTACAAAGTATGGTTATTGGACGTAATTCCATGATCCTCAAGGGAGGTTACATGGTGGTGCCCTGTAGTTGTTGTGATTTACCGTATGAATGGCCGGAGTTCCAGATGGGGTTTATCCTAACATTCTAATGATCATCCAAGCTCAAGTAGAGAGTGATGAGTCATGTGGATAGCAGGAGGTCCTAGAATAGGCGCTTTCACTGTAGGCCTATATCTCTGTAAAGGGCTTACACTCGTGTGTGGTCGGGTGAAACCCCTCGGCAATGGCTTTGCAAAGCAGTAGGGCCACAACAAGTGCACAAACCCCTGGTACTCGACATTTCATACTAGTCCGGATGGTCAAATCACGTGGTCGGTCTTTGGTATCGATAAAATGCATTTGGTTATAGTTGGTTTTGTTTATGGTCCTTGTATGCCTGAAATACTTGATTGATAACATGCTTTTATACCTAGCTCACCCTTGCATTGTGTGTGTTGTATGTGTTTGCCTTCCTCCTTGCGATGATCATCCAATCCTTTGGATGTGAGCAGTAGCTGATGATGTGCCCTTGGAGTAAGCACTGGAGAATGAAGAAGCTGCAGCCGCCTAGTGCTTAGGATCATTCTTAGTTGACTTATCTATTTTGAAATATATCCTTTGTAAGTAAAGTTTTAAATTTATAGTCAATTTGGATGACTGTAAACTTATAACTTTATTTTTTATTCTTAAACTGTTCTATCATATTATAATGATTAATCATTCGAAAAATTTGATATAATTTTTGGGATGTCACAGTTTTCTTTTGCCTTCCATTTTACACCACCGTTTTTTTTTTCGATATCTTTTTTTTTATCTACTCCAGTCCTTGTCTAGGGATTGGCTAACAAGTGTAATAGTAAAAAATGGCTGAAGTTTATAAATTGTCAGTTTAATACAAATAATAAAACCATAATCGGTCCTTGTAAATTTCAAAATGATTGATTGTGCTAGTGTTATGCCCCAAAACATTATCTGAAATAATTGTGCCACTGGCTGGTGGTTTCACATTTTACTTTTAATTTTCTAACTCAAATGTGTTGTATCACTTTTTCTTCCTGTGATTATTATTCTTTCCTGATAAACTTGTTTAAGATGACATCCACATTTCTGTAGGAAAGCAAGATTGTTGGTGCTGATGTAAATTGGGGAGTGAGATTCAAAGATATAAAAGATGTTACTATTTTCTTACACTATGTCATATTTCTATATTTATAAACCTTACTGTATAAAAAAGTCACTCAAAATGCTGACAAAAGTTATTCCAGTGTGAACACTTTCTAATAACTCTTTGCAAGGAGGTCTCATTACGATGGCAGTGTTGTGGAGTGCAGGGGCGCACATTCACTCTGAAGTTGTTGGTTTACTTTCAGCTTGATCTGGGAAGCTTCTTTTCATGTCGTGTTAAATTTTTGAAACTCGTGTATTATCATCTATCATAATGTTTCTTATATCTTCTGAGTCTACAAATTATTTGTAAATATTCTTGTAAATATGCTTTAGATCAAAAAGAGAAGGAAAGGTGCTGGTGAACCTGCAAAGTTTATGGGCTGTGGGGACTGTGAAAATCTGAGTCACTCTATAACGGTAAATATTGGAAAATAACAAGTGTTAATCTGTATATTAAACTATCATATTTTCTTTATACAAGTGTTAAGGCCCAATTTTTTGTGTTTGATTTTCTTATCATAGGTTCCTCTTGCTACTGATAACGTGGAAATACTCCAAAGAATTGTAAAGCAGCTGTTTGGATGTTTTAAAATTGGTATCATAACTCATACCTACTTATTCTTTTAATGTATGCCAGGCTTGGCAAACCTTATTTCTGGCTCAATATATTTTTGTGTCATTAAAAAAAAAGTATTTTCTATTACCTGATGTGAGCATACATGTTTTCTGCCATTTTAAAGAACGTAAAACTAAGCAGTATTGAATCTATTGGTTTATAACTAGATGTGTGAATCATCTACTGCATTTGCTTTTGTTAATAATTGATATATATTCTGTTCGGTTAAAAGGAGGGAAGATGAGAGAAAATAAATTAATTTTTATATATTCTCACAAAAGACAAATAAAACCATTATAAGTATTCAATTCTAGGCTAATTTAGTCATGACAACTTAAAAAAATTTCAAGTACTAAGGCAAAACCGAGAAAGGGGGATTTGATCCGCTTGTCTCTTTGGAAACATTGAACCAAACTAGTTATTGAAGATGTAAGAAATTTTGCTAGTCATTGGTGTAAGGGCTATAACTTGGTGCATACTTTGGGTTCTACTATAAATAGGGGTTTGTATGTTAGAAATTTCACAAGCCATGGATATAAACTGCTGCATTCTTTGGGTTCTGCCTAAAGGTATAGAGACCATGACTAGTCAGAGGAGTTATTTAATGTAAGAGTCAGAAGGTCAGATCTTTACCATTAGATCTTAAGTGAATATAGTGTGGACTAGAAAGTAAAATCCATGCATCTTTTTTTAAATGACATGTGACTTTAAGATTGACAAACATGAAACAACATGTATTGGTTTTTTATTTGGTGACATTTGTAAATTTTGATTCAATTCGTTTTGGTACTTCTGATTGTGACCCCATTTCATTTTCTCTTATAAATGCTACCATTGGAGATATGTTGCTTTGTTGTGCAGATCTGAACTGAATCAGTGCAGGGAGGAAGTGTAGAATAGGTGTGTTTTTGTGCGGAGCTGATAAACAATTGTGAGTTGAATCCGTGAGACAAGCAGCAACAACACCTCATATGCGAGTTGTAAACTGAAGGGAGTCTTTTAGTTAAATTGCTTCTGATATTTTGGTGGAACTGTTTCTGTTATGGTTTGTCATTGATTAGTATTGTGTGAAATTTTGACTTAGTTGTGAATATCTGTGCAGATTTGGGTTGATGAGAATTGGATAGTTAGTGCAGCAGATTAAAAATTGAGAAACAGACTCACTTCTATTTTGTCTTAGCGTGTAACTGATAGTGTTTATCATGCTGATTGTGATTTGACTTCAGTGTGCATAATCATTTAAGCATTTAAGCATTTAAGCATTAAGCATTAAGCATTAAGCATTAAGCATTAAGCATTAAGCATTAAGCATTAAGCATTAAGCATTAAGCATTAAGCATTAAGCTGAAAAATTCTATACTTGGTAACTGTAAAGCTGTAAAATCCTTTATTGTAGCATATTTTCTTCATCTTCTCGGGTAATCGTTATATTTCTTCTTTGTTGTTTTTGTTTATTGAGCTCATAAGGTGGTTCTCCTTTCATTTTTATCTGTCTTTTGGTGGGTTTTGGATTCCATGTTCTCGATTCTAATAAGTTCCTTCACTAATTATTCTGTGTTATGGCTCTTTCTCCTATATCCTCTCTCTTCTCTTTCAAACTCTGAAGGTAATTTGATTCTTTGAGACTTAGGGCCTACAATGCACTCTTAAAATCTCCAAATGACAATTAGTGTCAAAATATAGGGTAAGAAATTTTTCAATTCGGTTAATTTTGAGGGAAGCCAAGTTTTGTGGTGAGACTTAGCAAAGTTGGTGGTTGGTGCAAAGATTTGGAAATTTTTGAAAGTCTTGATTTTGGAGACTTAGGGGCTACAGTGCACTCTTTAAATCCCCAAATGACGATTAGAGTCAAAATACAGGTGCAAGAAATTTTTCAATTTTGTAGGTATTCAAACAAGTCATGTTTGTTGGTGAGAATTGCCTAAGTTTGTGCTTGTTGTCAAGATTTGTCAATTTTTGAAGGTTTGGTTGTTTAGACTTAGGGGCTGCAATGCACTCTTTATATCCCCAAATGACGAATAGTGTCAAAATACAACTGCAAGAAATTTTTCAATTTTGTTGGTTTTCAAGCCAGCCATGTTTGGTGATGAGACTTGGCAAAGTTGGGTCATGGTGCCAAGATTTGGAAATTTTAGAAAGTCTTGGTTTTTCAAAATATAGTTGCAAGAATTTTTCCAGTTTGGTTGGTTTTCAAACAAGTCATGTTTCGTGATGTGACTTGGCTAAGTATGTGCTTGGTACCAAGATTTGAGAATTTTTCAAAGACTTTGGTTTTGACTCTTAGGACCTGTAATACACTCTTTAAATCCCCAAATGACGACTAGTGTCATAATATAGATGCAAGAAATTTTTTAATTTGGTTGGTTTTAAAGAAAGCTATGTTTGGTGATGAGACTTGGCTAAGTTGGGTCAAGGTGCCAAGATTTGGAAATTTTTAAAAGTCTAGGTTTTTGAGTCGTAGGTGCTGCAGTTCACTCTTTAAGTCCCCAAATGAAAACTAGTATGAAAATATAGGTGCAGAGAATTTTGCAGTTTGGTTTGTTTTCAAGCAAACCATGTTTTGTGGAGAGATTTGGCTAAATGGGTGCTTGGTGCCAAGATTTGAGAATTTTTCAAAGTCTTGGTTTTTGACTCTTAGGACCTGCAAAGCACTCTTTAAATCTCCAAATGATGACTAATGTCACAATATAGGTGCAAGAAATTTTTCAATATGGTTGGTGTTCAAGCAAGCCATGTTTGGTGATGAGTAATGGCTAAGTTGGGTCATGGTGCCAAGGTTTCGATATTTTTGAAAGTCTTGGTTTTTCACACTTAGTGGCTGCAATTCAGTCTTGAAATCCCCATATCACGACAAGTGTCAAAATATAGGTGCAAGAAATTTTTTAATTTGGTTGGTTTTGAAGCAAGGCAGGTTTGGTGGTGAGACTTGGCTAATTTTGTGCTTGGTGCCAAGATTTACGAATTTTTTCAAGACTTGGTTTTTGACTCTTAGGGCCTGCAATGAACTCTTTAAATCCCCAAATGAAGACTAGTGTTAAAATATAGGTGCAATAAATTTTTCAATTTGGTTGGTTTTCAAGCAAGCCAAGTTTGGTGCTGATACTTGGCAAAGTTGGTACTTTATGCCAAGATTTGGAAATCTTTGAAAGACTTGGTTTTTTAGAATCAAGGGTGCAATGCACTCTTTAAATCCACAAATAACTAATAGTGTCAAAATATAGGTGCAAAAAAAATTTCAATTTGGTTTTTTTTTCAAGAATGCCATTTTGATGGTGAGACTTCGCTATGTTGGCGATTGGTGCCAAGATTTCAGAATTTTTCAAATCCTTGGTGTTTTATACTTAGGGACTCAGTTGCACTCTTAATATCCCCAAGTGTCGACTAGTTTGAAAATATAGCTGCATGAAATTTTTCAATTTGGTTGGTTTTCAAGTAAGCCAAGTTTGTTGGTGAGACTTTGCTAAGTTTGCTCCTTGTGCAAGGATTTGGATATTTTCTAAAGTCTAGGTGTTTTATAAAACTTTCAATTTGGTTGGTTTTGAAGCAAACTAATTTTGGTTTTGAGACTTGGCTAGGTTAGTGCTTGGTGCCAAGATTTGGCAATTTTTGAAAGTCTTGGTTTGTGAGATTTAGGGACTGCAATGTACTCTTTAAATCCCGAAATGACGACTGATGTCAAAATATAGGTGCAATAAGCATTGGCCAACAGTTTTGAAAAAGCAAATTTGTGCTCTTTTTCAAAAAGCAAGTATATAACCTTATTTGATCATCTAATCCCTGCTCCTCCAAAGAAAGTTTCTCAAGTTCTTCCTGCAAGACATAGCCACAAGGACAGTTACTTAGTCATTTAATCCTTTTAAATATCTTCATGTGGTGAATCGTGAAAAATATAAGTTCTGGATCCAATAAATTTTGCTTGCCACACAAACAAAGGTACATGAGAAATGTTTGTGACACTGTCAATTCTATAACAGTTAGCTACTTGGATGACAATAGGTCATTCGAAAATATACAACACCTTCATTACTTACCTTAAGCACAAATATATTGCCATCCACCTCACCAGACGTGGAAGATTCAATTCCCCTAGGACCCACAAGGTTTGATGTAAGAACTTTGCTCTAATACTACATATATGTCAAAATTCCAAGGAACATACATTAAAGAAAAAATTAAAATGTGTCACATTCACAGTACTTCCAATGTATTCTAATTTTGTGTTTCTTTTCAATGAGACCAATTCCTTCTAAAACATTTGTTATGTCATATATCCTCCTCTTTTGCACCTGTGGAAAAGGAAAAAGAAAAAGTAAATCCATACATGATAGAGGAAGTGTGGAAAATAAGACTGATTTATTATTCAAATCATGAAAAATACATTCTCAAACCTTCTATTTGTAATAATCTAGTTCTCCAAAAAAGGGAAACTAGGAAACCTAGGAAAAAATAAAATAAAATAAAATATTATGTATCTATTTCCCCTAATTAGGAAGATTCTACAGATATTATCCCAGATTACAACACTACCCCTCAAGCTGGATCATACGAGATTGTATGAACCAAGCTTGGAATAGACAAACCCAATTGTAGCGAACGTCAATAAACCAACTTGGATTGCAACGGATGAAGGAGAACTAGCACAATGAAACTTCAACTTGGACAACAATGGACGAGGGCAAACTTCAACTTGGACAGCAAAGGACGAGGGCAAACTTCAACTTGGATAGCAATGGATGAGGACGAACTTGCACCATGAAACTTCAACTTGGACAACAATGGACGAGAGAGATTTCCATCAAAAATGGATGATGACTTGCAGCAGCAAACAACAAAAAAAACTGCAAGAACAGATGAAGGGCCTGCAGTGGCAAATAGCAACAAACTGTAGGGATTGGATTGGCATCAATAGTGACGAACAACAACAAAACTTCAAGGGACTTAACTGCCCTAAACAGCGACAAGCCTTCAGGAAACATCTGTCCTGCAAAGGCAAACAACAACAGACCTGCAAGGACTACACTACCCTGCAGTGGCTGGAATTAAAAGGCTAACAACCATAAATCTATAGGGACTTAACCACCCTAAACAGCAACAAACCTTCAAGGGACTTAACTGCCCTGAACATATGGGAGGCCTTTAGGAAACAACTATCCTGCAGAGGCAAATAGCAACAAACCTGTGGGGACTACACTACCCTGCAGCGGCTGGAACTTTCTCCTCCTCACGACTGAACAGCAGAACGTGAAGGTGGAAGAACTGGTTAGAACCGATCCGTACGAGGGACAAACCTGAATCCCATAACTTTGAAAGAGTCAATTCAGCGGTCAGTCTCAAAGAACAACTCTCAGTGAGTTGTTATAACAAAGCATTGGCAGAAACTAAAAACACCATGGCATCAAAAAGGCCAAATACAGGTTGGAGGTCCAAAGTTCTCTGTTGGACTACTCCTAAATAGTGATACTTAACACTGTATCACAAAAAATACGGGCTAAACTCTAGCCCAAGAAGGAAGTTCTCTACACGGGCTGAAAAATATTATGGCTTCTTCAGATTCCGAGGAACACACAAAGACATCTTCTCCGCAGCATGGAAAAGAAAAGGAAGAAGCTTCGTCAGAAGAAAAGGATGAAGAATCCTCCGAAGAAGAGGCAGAAGATGACGATCTTCCACCACCTATCACTAAAACCAACGGCTAATGCACTTAACAGAAATAGACTCCCCTTTTTGCCACAGGCCAACGAGATATCACATTTGCAAGAAAGAATCACATAATTGTAACCAGATGGAGGAGACAGGCTTAGCCACAGGTGTCGATGCATTCGACAGCACAAGCGGCGGATACGTCGGCAAGAAGCACCCATCAATGCCACATAAGAAAGAGGAAGAAGAAATCCATTGGTGGTGGCAGAAATCCCGTGAAGGCAGAGAAACCTATCAGAAACGAATTTGATGAGAGGGAGAAACCCAATGGAGGAGGAAAGGTCCTGGTCATGAAACGTGAGGCGAAACCCATTAGTGGAGGCATAAACCGAAACACAGAAGGACCAAATCAGAATCCAGACACGAGAGAGAGGTTCGACGGAAGTGTGCGGCGAGATGACGGAGATGGTGTGAAGACAACGAAGATGACAGCAATGGCTGTTATGGATGGTCAGAACAGCGAGAGGAAGGTCCTTAGAGTGGGTCACACCAAGGAGCAGAGACTAAAACTCAGATATACTAAAATATAGCCCAAACGAGTCGTCACCGACCCTAGGAATGGGCTTAGGAGGCTCCGGCGACACTGTCTGCGGCGGCGGCGGCGAGTGGGCCTCGCCGGAGGTAGGCGCGTGGGTTGCACGCGCCGGCAATGTTGGCGGCGCGTGGAGGCGCGTTGAGTGGTCGGGTCCTGACACCAGTGGGGTTGGCCGTCGCTTGAAGAGACGGTCCAGATACAGGTCGGATGTGTGACGGTGGACGGTGGCCGGCGACGTACGGAGGCCGGCGACGGACGGTGGACAACGACGATACACAGCAGAAAAAGCAGCGAAGGCAGTAGCCTTAACCTTTCTTGGATTATTCGAAGAAGAGACTTTCGGTCCCAAAGGGAATGGGTTCGAATCCCACTCTAAGGATACTCAAACAAACTATATATTTGGCAATATTGAAAAAAAGGCCAGAATTTGACTAGGGCAATTGAAGCCCATTAAAAACACGGGTTAAAGAAGAGACTTTTAGGGGCTGCCGGCAGCCATGGCAGTCGGCCGCCGGTAGACAACAAAGATAGCGGAAGCGGATCAGACAAGCTTTGATACCATGTGGAAAATAAGACTGATTTATTATTCAAATCATGAAAAATACATTCTCAAACCTTCTATTTGTAATACTCTAGTTCTCCTAAAAAGGGAAATAGGGAAACTAGGAAACCTAGGAAAAAATAAAATAAAATAAAATATTATGTATCTATTTCCTCTAATTTGGAAGATTCTACAGATATTACCCCAGATTACAACAGGAGGAATAAATATATAAGATATTTTGGTTTTAACTTTTTTTGCAGAAAAAAGAGGGACCTCCAATCTCGGTTGCTTTATATAGATTGATCAAGTGCATCAAGTGCCATGTTATAATCTTGCTTCTCTTATGAGAGAAACAGGTAAGTAACAGTAAAATACTAGCTTGATATATAAGAATTATTAGTATAAAAATGTTGAACTAATATTGAAGTAAACTGAAAAATGTTGCAACTAATATTGGTCCCAAAGTTTTGTAATTCTATAATCAACCACTAAGGTAATCACAAATTTTGAGATAATTGTTCCTTGATAGCAGCAATTCTTTGTACAATAATAGATGACAAAAGTAAATTTCAATTGCATTTAAGTATAAGCATGAACATGGTGTAGAAACAAGATAACGAATGGGTGACATACCCAAGGTATCGTATAAAAGCACATAATAAAGTCCGAGTCCATGAGCATTGCAGGCCTGCGATTTTTTGTCAATATGTTAAAAACCATTAGGTGAAAGTAGTTGAGGAGCCAGGGATACCCATAACTGGCACAATATATGCATAGAGATATAATTAAAGAATTGAAACTCTCTGCATAGAGTAGATATTCAATATATAAGAAACGAAGCTTGATTGCAGAAATATCTTATTCTCCTTTCAGCTCAATCAGGACTAAAATTCTCCACCAAATAAACAACAAAATAGACATAGAAATAATAATAAATACTCAACCCCAAATACAAGCAAATGTCAACACATGAATACGGTAGAAAACTCCCACATGTAGGGTAACTACTTCCAAGCGAGCAGCAAAATTAAGATGGAAAAAGCACAGAGAACAAAAGGCAAAGGAATTCAGAACGAAATTTACCTCGATGCTCATAATTCATTCTGCTGAATTGGCAGCCTGAAAACCAATATATATGAATTAAGCTCAAAAGAACAAAATACTAGAAAATATAAATCTTATCATATCATATGCAAAAAAAATAAAATATCAAAACATATAAACAAGGATCCAATATGCAAACTTATGTGCAAAAGGGGAAAATGTCATATGCTAAGCACTTTAACTCATGAAACCATGTTTTTGAATCAATATTGAGATACTTCTTAAATTTTGGGTTGTGACCAAAATGAATCTCAAAACTCAGTCCATAGAATAACATAACATTTCATAAAATGCAAATAAAACAATTACAGAGAAAAGAGAACTAGGTATAACTGAAATAGAAAAGCCTCTAAGCCAGTAATATTCAGTGATCTACATTCAAACAAACAAAAAGTTCTTGAAAAAACCAGAAACAAAAGAGAAGAAAAATAATACAAAAGACAGCTAAAATGAGATCCTGTCCTTCTAAAACATTCGTTATGTCATATATCCTCCTCTTTTGCACCTGTGGAAAAGGAAAAAAAAAAAGTAAAGCCATACATGATAGAGGAAGAATAAATATATAAGATATTTTGGTTTTAAATTTTTTTATAGAAAAAAGAGTGACCTCCAATCTCGGTTGCTTTATATAGATTGATCAAGTGCATCAAGTGCAATGTTATAATCTTGCTTCTCTTTTGAGAGAAACAGGTAAGTAATAGTAAAACACTAGCTTGATATATAAGAATTATTAGTATAAAAATGTTGAACTAACATTGAAGTAAACTGAAAAATGTTAAACTATCCCATTTCAAAAAGTCCATTTCTTGAAACTGGATCGTGATTTTTATGTAGTAGAAAATTTGATGCAGGAAACAATCAAAAGTCATATTCAGCCAATCAAATTTTTTATTTTGGTGTTTATATATGTCATGCATGGGATGAAGACTTCCTATCAATATATATATATATTCCTTGCAGCCATATTAACTGCCTTGAATTATATATTGAAATCATCAAGTTTTTTAATAATATTAGAACAATACGAGAATCAACTATCTTCCTTTAACAGTAAATTGGTTTATGAAAGAAATACTTACTTTTCTTTCACGGCCTAATTTAGACAGCAGAATAGATAAAAATATCTTCAGCAAATCCTCACTCTCTTCTAAGAGAACCACCATTTTAGTTTGCATGGAAGACAGAACACTTTCTGAATGATCATCTCTAAGCATAAAAAAATATACATATAAGCACCGTTAAAAATACTAAGACGAATAAACAAAGAAAAACTCACATACAATAAAATGGCTAAGTCATGTAAAGTTTCAACTACAACAAGAATCAACTTTGTCCAACTAGGTGGACTGTTTATATAGTAGGACATCACTTCCCTATCCAAAGATTCAAATTCCTAGGACACAAAAAGATGTATGATTTGTCAAATTATCTTTACTTCATTTATCATTATTTTATGATTGGCAAAGAGAAAAAATGATCCAGAAAAAAATCAAATACTATTAATTATCACCACAGAATTCTCACCCCTAGACACCTCTTCCTAACCCAATTGGTCAGCGGAGAAGAATCAAATGTCTGAACGCATCAGACTCACCATGAACACCAGTACATATGACTAGTCACAACATACTGGACCAGGCCAGGGCTGCTCTATGATCAGGGATGCACCAACTCTGGTTTTTAAGATTCCTCTATCCTACGAACAAAGTGCTCTCACCAAGTTCCAATTGACCCCTATGCATTGTCTCAACACTCCAAACACACCCTAGACCAAAACTGCTCAAAATTGCTATCTTAGTTCCCCTCACAAAACCTAAAGCAGTGTTAAGTATCAGATAAAATAAATTCTGTCAATAATTTTTGTTAACAAAGGAAAGAAAAGTTCAATCAAACCAACGTAGCTCTAATATTATGTAATAACTATAACACCTGCAAAACAAAACCAATGTTAGAAACTAAACCAAAATCAAAAACTGGTTAGCAACTTAGTAAAAGAATTAGTGAAGAACATATTAGAATAGACTAAAAGAAAGGAGAACATGGAATCCAAAACCCACCTAAAGACAGATAAAAATGAAAGGAGAACCACCTTATGAGCTCAATAAACAAAAACCACAAAGAAGAAATATAACTATTACCCGAGAAGATGAAGAAAATATGCTACAATAAAGGATTTTTCAGCTTTACAGTTACCAAGTATAGGATTTTTCAGCTTAATGCTTAAAGCTTAATGCTTAATGCTTAATGCTTAATGCTTAATGCTTAATGCTTAATGCTTAATGCTTAATGCTTAATGCTTAATGCTTAATGCTTAATGCTTAATGCTTAATGCTTAATGAAATTCACACTAATATATATCAACATGCACCAATACCAGGTCAACATACAAGGATACTTGCTGATGTGAAAATTTATAATGCTAGACAGAGGGCTAGTAGGCCATGATTGGTCCCAAAGTTTTGTAATTCTATCATCAACCACTAAGGTAATCACAAATGTTGTAACTTTTCTCACAACATCAAAGCTTTTGAGATAACTATTCCTTGATAGCAACAACTCTTTGTACAATAATAGATGACAAAATTTCCAAGAAATAAACAAACAATGCATAATTAGATTAGATAGATTTCGCGGCAAGTGTTTACTAGACCATCCCCAGCATGAGGGTTAGTCTTAAAAAATGTTGTGGGAATATATTTTCAACACCAAAGATGAATTTAACATTGGATAAGAAATACAAACTAATGTGATTTCTGGATGCACAGTATAAGAACAAAAAAACAAAAAAGTTCAGTAAATAAAACTAGCCAAGAAAAGTACCTGATGAGGTAGACATCAATGAAACCCATTGTGCTTCTAAGAATGATTCTATATCTCCTCTGCAGATAGTCTACAGCTTGATGCATATAGAAGCAATAATTCTCCATCAAGCATCAGAACATCAATTAATGCACTAAACTTACTTCCTCAGGATCGGGGACTTCTAGGGTAGTTCCATGCAGAGCTTTAATTGCTAATAAAGTTTCATTCTGCTTGCAGGAATATGCCAATATTAATAAAAGGAAAACCTTAACAATAATCAGAATATACATGAGAATACAGCTAAAGCAATGTTTATAAGTTGGGAGTGCTACGGAAGAAAAAAATGACCTGGAATCAAGGTAGGCTCTTAATGTCATCCTCGGTCACGAAAAGGCACCTAAAAAGATATGAAATTGGTATAAATTTATAATACAGTGACAACATTTTGTTATTTGTTATGAAAAGGAGAGCAAAGAGAAAACAAATCTAAGAAACGAATGATTATGGAGAGTAGATTACTTCCAGTTATTTTCATTTTCACTCAGCTTTCTCAATTTTTCTTGCATTTCCCTGCCAAAAATTTAGAATAATAAGCATTGGTCAACAGTTTTGAAATAGCAAATTTGTGCTCTTTTTCAAAAAGCAAGTATATAACCTTATTTGATCATCTAATCCCTGCTCCTCCAAAGAAAGTTTCTCAAGTTCTTCCTGCAAGACATAGCCACAAGGACAGTTACTTAGTCATTTAATCCTTTTAAATATCTTCATGTGGTGAATCGTGAAAAATATAAGTTCTGGAACCAATAAATTTTGCTTGCCACACAAACAAAGGTACATGAGAAATGTTTGTGACACTGTCAATTCTATAACAGTTAGCTACTTGGGTGACAATAGGTCATTCGAAAATATACAACACCTTCATTACTTACCTTAACCACAAATATATCGCCATCCACCTCACCAGACGTGGAAGATTCAATTCCCCTAGGACCCATAAGGTTTGATGTAAGAACTTTGCTCTAATACTACATATATGTCAAAATTCCAAGGAACATACATTAAAGAAAAAATTAAAATGTGTCACATTCACAGTTTTTCCAATGTATTCTATTTTTGTGTTTCTTTTCAATAAGACCAATTCCTTCTAAAACATTCGTTATGTCATATATCCTCCTCTTTTGCACCTGTGGAAAAGGAAAAAGATAAAGTAAATCCATACATGATAGAGGAAGAATAAATATATAAGATATTTTGGTTTTAACTTTTTTTGCAGAAAAAAGAGGGACCTCCAATCTCGGTTGTTTTATATAGATTGATCAAGTGCATCAAGTGCCATGTTATAATCTTGCTTCTCTTATGAGAGAAACAGGTAAGTAACAGTAAAAAAACTAGCTTGATATATAAGAATTATTAGTAAAAAAATGTTGAACTAATATTGAAGTAAACTGAAAAATGTTGCAACTAATATTGGTCCCAAAGTTTTGTAATTCTATAATCAACCACTAAGGTAATCACAAATTTTGCAACTTTTCTCACAACATCAAAGCTTTTGAGATAATTGTTCCTTGATAGCAGCAACTCTTTGTACAATAATAGATGACAAAAGTAAATTTCAATTGCATTTAAGTATAAGCATGAGCATGGTGTAGAAACAAGATAACGAATGGGTGACATACCCAAGGTATCGCATAAAAGCAGACAATAAAGTCCGAGTCCATGAGCATTGCAGGCCTGCGATTTTTTGTCAATATGTTAAAAACCATTGGGTGAAAGCAGTTGAGGAGCCAGGGATACCCATAACTGGCACAATATATGCATAGAGATATATTAAAGAATTGAAACTCTCTGCATAAAGTAGATATTCAATATATAAGAAACGAAGCTTGATTGCAGAAATATCTTATTCTCCTTTCAGCTCAATCAGAACTAAAATTCTACACCAAATAAACAACAAAATAGACATAGAAATAATAATAAATACTCAACCCCAAATACAAGCAAATGTCAACACATGAATACGGTAGAAAACTCCCACATGTAGGGTAACTACTTCCAAGCGAGCAGCAAAATTAAGATGGAAAAAGCACAGAGAACAGAAGGCAAGGGAATTCAAAACGAAATTTACCTCCATGCTCATAATTCATTCTGCTAAATTGGCACCCTGAAAACCAGTATATATGAATTAAGCTCAAAAGAACAAAATACTAGAAAATATAAATCTTATCATATCATATGCAAAAAAAATAAAATATCAAAACATATAAACAAGGATCCAATATGCAAACTTATGTGCAAAAGGGGAATATGTCATATGCTAAGCACTTTAACTCATGAAACCATGTTTTTGAATCAATATTGAGATACTTCTTAAATTTTGGGTTGTGACCAAAATGAATCTCAAAACCCAGTCCATAGAATAACATAACGTTTCATAAAATGCAAATAAAACAATTACAGAGACAAGAGAACTAGGTATAACTGAAATAGAAAAGCCTCTAAACCAGTAATATTCAGTGATCTACATTCAAACAAACAAAAAGTTCTTGAAAAAACCAGAAACAAAAGAGAAGAAAAATAATACAAAAGACAGCTAAAATGAAATCCTGTCCTGCTTTTTCCGGTCTCAGATGTTTTCGCCACAACACAATTGAAAAAGTTAATAATTTGGAAAACATCTGAAACTAAACTATATGATCGTGAATCATTTTTCCAGGAAAAGAAAAAGAAAGATAAAGAGAAAGAGAAATATGAATATGAATACTTGAATAAAACTATAAAAATAGAAAAAAATAGAAACGAAAGTTCAAATCAAAGCTAAACTATAAAAATAGAAAAAAAAGTTTAAAAATGAATATGAATCCTTGAATAAAACTAAGAAACAACAAAATAATTTAAATATTCAATGAAAACTAAATCTACCATCTACCATAAGCAAACAAACATGTTAAAAAGAAAGAAATTAACAAAGAACGACAAAGAAAACAAAGTCAACCAAACATTTAGAAGACATTTAAAAGTCAAACCAACCTGCAAAAGAGAAAATTTAGAAGACATTTAAAAGAAAAAGAACGGCAAAGAAAAGAAAGTCAACCAAACAGACATCTGAAATTAAAACAAGAACGGTAAAGAAAAGAGAAAAGATAAGAGATAAGCGAGAGAAAACCTGCAAGGCGTTGACGAAACCATGGAGGCCTCGTCGTAGGTCATGGGGAGAGACTCGAGCTTGGATTCCAAAAGCTTGGAGCAGCGAAGCTGAGCAAGAGTCCCCAGCCTCAGGTACTTGTTCCCGGAGCTCTGTGACTGCCTCCTTGCCTTAACCCTCCGAGTCTTCTCCTTCGACGACACCTTACCCATTTTCTCGTTCCCCACACTCAACCCAGCCTGAAAAAAAAAGAAAATAAAATTGAAAAACAAAAATCAAGAAGAAGAAGAGAGAAAGAGAAAGGTTGGTACATGATGGTGAGGTGGAAAGTGAAAATAGAAGGCGGAATAGAGAGGAGGGAAAGAAAGGAATGGGTCGCTAGGGTTTTTATTTTACTTTCAGAAAGGTATTTGTAAGAAGAAAGAAGAAGTGAAGAAGAAAGAAGAAGTGAAAAAGAAATAAAAAATGAGGAGATTTATATGTGCAAGCGAAAGGTTAAATCTAAATTTTAACCAGAACAATCAACAACATAAAAATAATAATAAAATATAACTTAATAATAAGAAAAAGGCACGGTTCCTTATGTTCCTTAAAATACATATTTTTTTTAGTCTAAACGTTGTTGTTAACCATAATTTTATTACAAGTAACATTAATTATTTCATAATGAAGGTTCAATGTAAGCATAACAAATATTTACATCTTATAATAATTTTTTATTTTATAATAAATTTTGGATCTAACAAATTTTATATGCATGATGGATAAGATTTGATGTAAAACATAAAATAAATTAATTAAAAAATTGTCTTGAGTCTTCGTGTATCATCTTAGATGACTATGTAACAATTGAAGAAAGAAAAACTTATAACTTATATTTATATATTAATAAGTATCTAGTGTTAGATTCTAAAGGTTGGAACTAATTCATTTATAAATATTTTTCTCTCTGTCATTATATATCATCATTATATAATTATTTTTCTCTCTTTAGTAATAAAATAATTGTAATTAATCAAAATATACCATCAATATTATTAATTTTATTATAAAAACATATTTTAATCAAAATATAGCATCAATATTATAGCATCAGTGTTATGGATTTTAGTATATATATATATATATATATATATATATATATATATATATATATTACATTCCAGCCATTTGTGCGGACACGCACCATGGTTTTTTAAATGATTTTTTTTGGAAGAAATTCATTAGCCTGTTTCCTTTATTAAAGAAAAAACAATTCTAATAGAATAAAATTTTTAATGATAAAATCAATCAATTGAAATTCTAAAATATTGAATTTTTATTTAAAATTATATAAAGAGAAAAATTAAGTGCTTTATTTATTTATGTGTGTTTTTTTTCTCTAACCATTTTATTGTGAAACCGCTCTCTAGAGTCCCTAATTATGTCACTGTTCATTTTCGCTTATTTATTTGCTCTTTGCTCTGATCCCTAATTTTGGGGCTCTTCTTCTTCCTCACTTCTTTATTTGGTGATTCTTCTTCTTCTTCACTTCTTCTTTCTTCAAACCGCCTGAGTCCTATGAACCTCCTCAAACATGGCATTAAAAGCCTTAAACCTCTCCCTGAGAGCACTCTTGGACACCCCAGAAGAAAACCCTCCACTCACATGCAACCCCTCATCCCTCAAACAATACAACACCCTTACCCACGTTGCCCTCTAGTAGCTCGTAGCTTCCTGCGGAACTTTCCAGTGAGCTTCTTCAAATGGTGCTTGGTTTTGGCATGGTGGCTTGCAGAAGGGTTGGTTGGGAATGGGTATTGGGGAGAGAAAAAGAGAAAAAGAGTGAGAGAAAAAAAATATTGCAGCAACAACAAAGCAAAAGAGAAAAAAAGTGCAGACAGGTCAACACAAATTAACTCTGTTTATGCTAATTTAACGGAGGGGACTTCATTTATACTATTTTTACAACTTTGGGACTCAATAGATTCATTTTTAAAACCGGGTATTAAATAGAAATTCACCTCTTAACAAGGGGACGGAATAAGCATTTAAACCTTATATTTACCTCAAATTCTTTACATTTTTTAAACATGCAATATCAATTTTTATTTTATTTTTTATTGTTGAGTTCCTTAAACGTGAACATGAATTTAAAAACTCAACATCCTTGCAAGTTAATTAATGTTTATAGTTTTTACTTTTTAAATTAACACAAATAAGTATTAAAGTGACATGATATTTTGAACACGAAGTTATAAACCACACGGTCTTATAAAAAGTCAAAAAATTAGAAATTATATATTAATTTATTTATAATCAAAAGAATTTAAAAGAAGATGACGATGATGATGGAATCCGTTTTGGGAACTAAATGGAGATCCATGAAGGGAACATTGATTTAAGCTAGGGCTAGGAGATTGGAAGAAGAAGGAGGACCTTCAAGCCTTAGAAGACATTGGACCTCTCATAAAGAGCCTTTGTCGAAGAAGATGGAAGTAAAAGATGGAGCTTCAAGGATTCTACTCTTGTGGAGGATCACATTTTGGTCTTCTTCTTTATCTTAAAACACTTTTTGTAAATATGTAATATAGCTTATTTTTAGGCTTTGTATTTGGCCAAAACAATTTGTTTAGAAGGTTTGATGGCTTTAAGAGTTAAAAATGGGTTTTGGAATTAGTTAGTTGCAAGGAGTCATTGCATTAAATGTGTTGACTAATTTAGTTACAAAGCATAAGGCTCCTCACATTTAATGTTTAGGCTCCTTCTCATTTAATGCTTAGGTTCTTCATTTAATGCTTAGGCTCCTCATTTAATGATGAGGCTCCTCATTAAATAATGGAAAGGCTCCTAAGTATACCATGTACTCTAGCATTCTCCTTCACCTATAAAAAAAGAGACACCTTTTTTAATATGTAGAACTTGATTGAATGATAAGTAACTCATCTTTTCCAACATGTCTAATATGTTTTTGAGTCATGAGTATTTGATGGCTTTCAGAGTTAAAAAATGGGTTATAAATGGGTTTTTGAAGGAGTTAGTTGCAAAGAGCCTTTGCATTAAATGCTTTGACTAAGTTAGTAACAAAGCATAAGGCTCCTCACATTTAATGCTTAGGCTCTTCATTTAATGCTTAGGTTCTTCATTTAATGCTTAGGCTCCTCATTTAATAATGAGACTCCTCATTAAATGATGGAAAGGCTCCTAAGTATACCATGTACTCTATCCTTCTCCTTCACCTGTAAAAGAAGAAACACCTTTTTTTAATCCTTAGAACTTGATTGAATGTAAAGTCCTTTTGCTAAAATTGGAAGACTTTTATTCTTGAGTTCTCACCTTATGAAATTGTCTTCTTCTAGACTTCTTCATACCTTCTCCTTCATGGTTGGCCTAACCTCCAAGAAGGACATTTACTAAGACCATACAACACCAACATCTTCATCTCTTCATCTCTATTTGCTTCTCTACTTTCATTGATCATCATGGAGTCAACCTCTTTGAAGAAGCTTCATCAACTCATCATGGAGATCATCTTATGTTGAAGGAGCCTCCTCAAAGCAATCTCCATCATATGGTCACTATATTGGAAGTCTTCAAGAGATAAGTGTCTCAAAGTTCTTACCCATTTTTTCTTATCCATTTTTTGAGTCATGAGTATTTGTTGTATGTCTTGAAATATTGATTCAAATTAATTGTTCTTCTTGAATCATCCATGTTGTGCCTAGGATTTCCACTTTTTCTATTTGAATGTGTGTAGAGTTTATGAGTTTGTGTCATGGGTTTGGGTCATCTTTTGAGTCATTTGATTTGATTTTATGATCTTATTGTTTTTTCCTAAGTCTTGTATATCCATATATATATCATCACATATTTGTTGAACTTGAAAGAAAAATTGAAAACATTGAAAACTTCAAACCTACCCATTTTCGGAACTCGATTTTCAAAAATTAATTGCAAAGGAGCAACTTAGCCAAGTATCACGAGCAAACTTGGTTTGCTTGAAAACCAACCAAGTTGAAAATTTTCTTGCATCTACATTTTGACACTAGTCATCATTTGCGGATATAAAGAGTATATTACAGCCCCTAAGTCTCAAAAACCAAGTCTTCGGAAAATTTCCAAATTTTGTCTCCAAGCACCAAGTTAGCAAAGTCTCACCACTAAACATGGCTTGCTTGAAAACCAACCACATTGAAAAACTTCTTGCACCTAGATTTTCGAACTAGTCGTCACTTGGGGATATAAAGGGGGCATTGCAGCCCCTAGGTCTCAAAAACCAAGTCTATGAAAAATTCTCAAATCTTGGCACCAAGCGCAAACTTAGCCAACTCTCACTAGCAAACTTGGCTTGCTTGAAAATCAACCAAATTGAAAAATTTCTTGCATCTACATTTTGACACTAGTCATCATTTGGGGATATAAAGAGTGCATTGCAGCCCTAAGTCTCAAAAACCAAGTCTTCGAAAAATTTCCAAATTTTGGCACTAAGCACCAAGTTAACCAAGTCTCACCACCAAATTCGGCTTGGTTGAAAACCAACCAAATTGAAAATTTTCGTGCACCTAGATTTTCAAACTAGTCGTCACTTGGGACTATAAAGAGTGCATTGCTGCCCCTAAGTCTTAAAAACCAAATCTTTGAAATATTCAAAAATCTTGGCACTAAGCAAACTCGGCTGGCTTGAACGCCAATCAAATTAAAAAATTTCTTGCACCTATATTTTGACATTAGTCGTCATTTGTAGATTTAAAGAGCGCATTGCAGCTCCTAAGTCTAAAAAACATGGACTTTCAAAACTTTCCAAATCTTGGAACCAAGCATAGACATAATTAAGTTTCACCACCAAACTTGGCTTGCTTGAAAAACAACCAAATTGAAAATTTTCTTGTACCTAGATTTTAACATTAGTCATAATTTGGGAATGTAAAGAGTGCATTGCAACCCAAAGTAAGTTTTCGAAAAATTCCCAAATCTTGGCACCAGGCTCCAACATAGCCAAGTCTCACCACAAAACTTGGCTTGCTTGAAAACCAACCAAATTGAAAAATTTCTTGCACATATATTTTGACATTATTCGTCTTTTAGGGATTTAAAGAGTGCATTGCAGCCCCTAAGTCTCCAAAACCAAGACTTTTTTCAAAAATTCCCAAACCTTGGCACCAAGCACCAACTTAGCCAAGTCTCACCACCAAACGTGGCTTGCTTGAAAACGAACCAAATTGAAAAACTTCCTATACCTAGATTTTGGAACTAGTCGTCACTTGAGGATATAAAGAGTGCATTGCAGGCCCTAGGTCTTAACAACCAAGCCTATGAAAAATTCTCAAATCTTGGCACTAAGCACCAACTTAGCCAAGTCTCACCACCAAACGTGGCTTGCTTGAAAACCAACCAAAATAAAAAATTTCTTGCACCCAAATTTTGAAACTAGTCGTCATTCGGGGATATAAAGAGTGCATTGCAGCCCCTAAGGCTCAAAAGCCAAGTCTCTGAAAAAGTCTCATATCCTGGCATCAAGAACCAACTTAGCCAAGTCTCACCCTCAAACATGGCTTGCTTGAAAAGTAACCAAGTCTCACCCCTTTCGTTTATCCGGATCTGCCTATCCGGGGACTTTTCCAACAACCTCTTCTGGTAAACAATATCTTATCTACTCAGACGGGCCGGCTGAGAATGCAAAGTCGGTCATCCACACTCAGTTAGAGTCCAATTTCCTAGCGGAAGAAAACCAAAAGGGAAGTTCTGCGTCCTCACCTTTCAATCGAGCAACTGCGTTTCTTCATCTTAGGCCTTCTACAGAGGTGTATTTCCTTTCAAAGTAAAAGAATTGAGGGGATTCTCGCCGGATGGAACAAGGCACTTCGAACCATATACTGCTTTTACTATAATGAAACGAACGAAGCCTTGGAACATAATTCTGCTGCTTGTTGGGCCAGGATGGTGGAACTTGCATTTTTTGAGAGAAGAAAACGGCCCCCCTTTTGCGGTAGAGTAGAAAGCTGAGCTTTCCCTCATGTAGCTCCATTCAGAAAGAACACAAAAAAAGGATAAAGAACATTTTTTCGCGGATTCTTGCCATCACTATTGGAAAACAAATTGAGCTGTAGGCATCAAGGTAAGGGGGCGATAAACTATACTGCTGCAGAAACGGAATCGAAGGGGTTGGTTGAAGGGTAAGGAAGGATATCGTGATTGACTGCTTTAGTAGGTAAGAAAAAATCATACTAACACATTGGTGGAAGGAAATTTTTAATAAGTAATCGGGAGACAGCACCCCAGTATGCAGTAAATACCTTCTCTTCCATCTGCTTCAAATCTTAGTGGAAGAGTTAGAAAGAAGAAAGGCAAATATGATCGATTAATGAGTGAACATCCTATCCTGGAACGGATAAAGCTTGGTTTACTATTAGCATAACCCCTTGAATGGGATCATATGAATGGAAAGGCGTGTTTTTAAGCTTCAATCAGTTGGTCCCTTACTTAAGTTAAGATAGCTCTTCAAGATGAAAGCCCAACGCTGTTGGCTTAGCTTCTACTACAATTACCCTAGCATAGTTTGGATAGATGAAAGTTGGGGGTCCCCTTCTTGGTTAATAGCAACTTTTTCTGCTTATCTATTCTGGAGCATAATGTCTTTCTTTCCTTATTCACGACTGGAATAGCTTGGATACAGACTTTTCTTCCCCGGGATATAGCGGGTTCTCTTCTTGGTCAAAAACGGGCAAAGGGTCAAAGATAAAGAAAAAGGTATATTCGCGTCAATCTTTTTTTATCTGACGAGGCCATTCTTATGAGTGCTACGAATACTAAGATTCCCTGTCCTAACAAGCTAAGGGGGTGTACCATTCAATGCCAGCCCTATGGCTTTTGCTTGTCTTGTCTCGCCATAAAAAGCTGAGCTAGATGGGCCCGAACCTGCTCCTGCTCTTTTTGGTTCATGTGGGATGGATATGGAATTCGACTTTCAACTTGCATATGTCCTTTAGTTCAAGAAGATGGACACAACATTGCTCTAAATGAGGATAGATGAATATGGTATAGGAATCGGGAAGAGAAGATCAAAGCTGCTAGTTGAAGACAAAGGATCGTGAACTAGAGTTTTCTAATGAAAGAAATGCGAGAACAGGTCCTGCAACGTGACTTGGTTTGATCGGGTGTGGAAGGATCGAGGAACAAATATGTCGATGGTTGAAAGGCTAGCGAATACCATTCTTTCAGGAATTAGGCTTTTGAGACCGGCTAGCTCTTGCTAGCATAGAGCTACCAACAATAGGCTAGACATAAAGAGCTACTAGTATCGGTCCTAAGACAGCTTATATGCCTACTGCTACTTTGGCTCTAGACTAGTCTTATCCCTTCAATGCTTTTATAAGACTCAAACTCTTCTCGCCAGCTCACGGGACTCATTCGTCAAAATGTGTTCACGTAACGTAATAGGTCATTGCTTGTTGCTTGCTGGCTAATGCACCTTACTAGCCTTCGTAAGCTGTAGCTTACTCCCTAGACAATCTTTCTTTTCCCAGTTGTACCCGATCATTTTGATATGATTTCTATTTTTTAAGTTTATGGGGCCTTTCTACTTATATGATAATCTAAGTCAAGCGAAATATTCCCAATCAACCTTCACTCAGTCAGTCGTAAGGTTGTATCTGAACTATAGTGGGTTCAATCCGAGTCCGGGTCCCGGGTTGGTTGCATCGGAGAAGGGTGGAAGCAATGAATTGAGTGTATTGATTCCATTTCTTCTCGTCCATCGAATTGGGGATCCTATCTTCTAGTCTTGATCTACCCGGTCCCCTTGGAATTAGATGAAGATGTAAGCAGGAGCAGAGAACCCCAGTTGGAAGGTCTTTGGTGCTCGAACCAGGCTGCTTCCTCTCTATCTCCTTAATTCTGGGCGAGTGCTAAAGGGCCTACTTTACTTTAGTAGTTAGGGTGTGTGGCTAAAGCCCACGATGAAAAAAAGTGGAGATGAGAGTCGCTTCCGATTTTCCGCCCTACAAAGCCAACCAATTTGTTATCGGCTAACTGGAGGCCGAACAAAAGCGCGACTACGACAAACGACGGGTTTCCTTCCCGGAAGGGGGCACGTGTAATAGCCCCGCAGGGAACTAAGAGGAGTTGGTGTTAAAGACCGATAAGAATTCATTCTAAGTAGTAGCTACTCATTACACACAAGAAAGAGTGTAGGTTTCAGTTTAGTTTACGGTCTCCGTCGGATATCACTCACTATATTCCCTGTTTTGGGAGTGAGAAGTGAATCAGGGACTTGCCATGGATACGAGTGAAACGAAGGCACATGCCATTATTGATCAATTTCTTCTTTTTCTGTCCTCTGAGGAGACTTCCCCGCTTAAGCCATAGTAAAAGACCTAACCACTCTACTCGACTCTCTGTCAAGGGAGAGCCTTCGCTCCGCCTTTAGGGTACTAGGTGAAATGAGTTACCTCACTCCTATCCATTGATCTCTTGGACGGAGATATTATTGAAAGTCAACCTTCATTCTTGGATAGATGCTTTCTTGCTGCTCCCCTTATTATAGAATGATCTACCACGCTGCTTTGAACGTCCTTGAATAGGTGCATCCTTTGCTGCCATGAGCGAAAGACAGGGGCACGGGACACTATAAATAAGAGATGGCTAAGCTCAAACTCCAAAGTAAGCAAGTAAACTAAAAGAGAGAGGAAGAATGCAAGCAACGGATATAAGCGTCCTAGCGTAGCGCGAAAGAACTGTATGCGCATAAATGAAATAAGGACGACTAACTATACAGAAATACGAAATTGGAGTGAAAGTAGTCTACACTACGCCTTCAAAGGAAGGGGCCATGACACATTAATTTACCCTATGGATTCTAGGAACCACTAAAGTTTCGACTAGACTCAATCAATCGAGAGCTAGCATTAGATAAAGCAGTAGAAAATCAAAGACGACTTCGCACTGAAGCAAGGGGATTCGCTAAGCTATTAGCTCTAAAGTAATGGCATCCTGTTAGCTGACTAATAAGAGTTATAAAAAAAGCCCCCCTTCATACTCTATTTCTATTCCTACGAATGCTTCTTCGCTTAGATGTGTTCGCCCTGCCCATGTGTAGAAAACAATACATATATTATGTTATGTCCGATTTGCTGACTACCTTGCTATAGACATCGCGAGGAGTAACGACAAAGCAAGATAAGGACAGCGGCACTTCATTGGGTCCATATATGACTATCATAAAAATACATATAAAGATGCGTAGTCAACAGATCCCTAGTCTTAGAACTAGGAGTTTTACAGTGAGATAGACATTTAAAATAAAAAAGAAAGCTATAGCGCTAACCAGCAAGCAAACATTCTCGATTGAAGCATGAAAGAGTTTGTAGTGCAGTCGTAGGTACAATAAAACTCAGCTATTTAGGCTCCCAATTAAACCCAAAGCCAGTAAAACATGCACATGGACATGGATATTGAACCAGATTCAGATTAGATATTCCTTTATCCAGCACAAACCCTAGTCATCTAATTCATTCAATTATGCAACCAAAATTGGAAATGAAATGCCTTAGTCACTGAATTAGATATGGCAGTCTAAGTCGGATGAAACTAAATGGTAACCAAAAATCAAATTGAACTAACTGACATCTGCACATAAATCAGCAAACAGATTTATAAATTTGGAAATGACTGCAGTAGCAGTAATTAAATTTTAAAATCTGAAGTAAATGTAGTGGCAATTTTCTCTTTTGTTATCTTGGTTGCACTTCCAACTTAAGCAATCTGCATAATGAGCAGTCAGCCAATTAGTTGAACTAAAATCTCTATCACTTTGCCAAGGAAATAGGCCAAATCAGCCTCACAAGACTCTCATAACTCAGGGACTCTCTCTTAGCAGCTTAACACACTCAAAGGGTAGGTTTAAAAGAGAACTTTCAGTCTAAGCCAGAGAATCCTGTGGATCACCACCACCTAGGATGCTACCATTCACACTTACCTTCTTTCAAATCCCAAAAACTAGAATAGAATCAGATTTCTCAATCAGGGAAATGGGTAAGGCAAAGGTAAAGGTGATGGACAAAACAAATCAACCACTCAAACAGTCAAGCACAAGGAAATGAAGATAAGAACAGATCAGACTCTACTTAAGAACTCTAAATCAGATTTCAAAAACAATGAAAAGCTCAATTAAAGAAGCAGTAGAACAGAAGTTACATTATTGAAGACAAAACCAGAACATTCAACAAGACAAGCAAGAAAAAAGGTATTTAAGAACAGCTGGCACTGAAAACATAATCCTAACAAAGCTCTAGAGAAGATTAAGAAAGCAAGAAACCTAAAACAAGTTGCAATTGATTCCAAAAACAGATTCAACTTATGAAAGGTCAAAACTGTTTGATAAATGCCTATGAGAAAATCAGATTATGGTGCATCAGATTTCAAATTTTAATTTGCACTGGTCTTTTCAGCTTTCTTTTTTTTAGAATGATATGAATATTTCTTTTGAATTGTTTATCATGTATATCACAAACAAACCAAGCTTTTGCTACAATTTTGCACAAATTCAAATGCACCAAGAGATTCCAGAAATAGGCAATTAAACCAGCAACTTGTGAACAAAAAAAATAGTCTAAAACTGGTGGTTTTGAGATTGAAATGACACAAAACTGTCAAAACTCTAAATTGTTTGGCATGATCATGTTTAATTCATTGAAATAAACATGTATGCACATTTAATTGATGCAAAGTAACAGTGATTCCGAAATTCACTGATCCAGAGCCAAGTATGTGTCAATTTAGACAACTTCCACCAACCAATTCTAGCTATCATGAATCAAATGAGTTTTGGACACTAAGTGGCACTCAGAAACAACAAATATGACTTGAGAAAGACACTAGAAATGGATGCAAGATGTTTAGCTAAGATCTAAATGCCAAACAGATTTAGAAAAAAAAAACAAATCAACTGACTCAAACTAAGATAGTGTAGATCGGTCAACTACTGAAATTGTTTCTCCTAAAATTTTTACAATTGCAACCAAGCTCATGCCTAGCATGTCATTGCTTATCTGGCTTGCACGTTGTTACTAATCATCTAAGCATTTCAACTCAGAAATTAAACACCAAACAACTTCAGATTTCAGCTTCAAACAGATTATTAAACCAAAATTTCACAGCAGACTATACACAGAGAATCTGTTGTTCAATGACTGCATCCGAGCTCCCAAATTGGCTTATCATAGCTCATATGGAATGCACTTGAACATTCAAACAGATAATCACATAAACCAGGTCAAATCAGAGGCACACTTTGGATTTTTCTGACAAAATAAGCAATGAACAAAACTTGACAAAACATGATTACGATTAAAAAAAAATTAAAATGACTCAAACAATGATTTTGAACCGATTAAAAATAGTGAAAAAAATACTCAAAGCACTGACTCAAGCAAACGACACATAATTTGGAAACCTAAACACGAACAACGAACAGATCTAAGAGAAGATTGAAT